>OZ012709.1:47656080-48056523 GCA_963942595.1 Cylloceria caligata | reverse complement strand
GAAAAAAATGAATCGTTTCACACAATATCAATATAAGTTCCAAGTTGTACTTATACGTATTTTTAGTGTAATGTTTAAATAATTTACCAAATGATCAAGCACCGTATCTCTCGACTCATGGGACAGTTTCTTCACACGAATATCTGTCGTTACCGTATCTCATTCATGTAAAAAAATGAATCGATAAAAGATGACTAAACAAACCTCGCGTTTCACACAATATCAATGTATCTTTCAAGTTATATTTGTCTGCATATGTAGATATAGAGGGGTTGACCGTTACTTTTTTTCCCTTGGTTCTTTCGCGCTCGTAGAAAGCATACTACGTATTACGTTGTACCTATTGGACCGTGTACGGTGTGGTAGGTAGAGTATATATCCCAAGTGTGTCCGATGCGTCCGATAGGGCGGGACACGGACATAAACAATTGCGCACCGCGAGCCTCGCCCCCTTCCGACGCTCGACTCTTCGCGATATCTTGAAATAATAAAAAAAAAACTAGTTTAAGAGTTTTGCTGTGAGGAGAATATACGCTGCGGAGGGTAGAAACGAACGAGGCACACACGGAATGCATCTCTCATCCTCGAGGATGAGCAACTCCTCCGATGAGCCGGACAAGTTCGAGCACACTCCTTCCAAGTGGGTGCCCATCGATATAAAACATATATATCGCATTGCTCTTCGTACTTGGCATTTACATTGTCCGCAGTGAAATCCCAAGAGAGTATCCAACTTCCGGGAAGTACCGACGTACAAAGTATAATTGCTGAATTAAATTTAAATCAAGTGTCTCGTTCCCGAGGAAATCATTTCGGACCCTTGAGCCCTTCGGTTTTGTTACTTGGAAATTGTGGAAATGAAATTGTGTTGCTATTCACGTACAATTCACAAAAATACCACTTGACAAATACAGGAGAATTCATTATTTTTATTAGCCAAATATATATTTTTTTCACCTCATTCAAGGATGCGCAAATATTTTTTCGTCCGTTTTAAGTTTGTATCGTTCAGGTTGCATCGATAGACTAAATTTACTTTGTAAACTCTTGTTCGGTTTGTATGATAAACAATATCACGTCAATGTATAAGAATTTCCATTTCAAACTCTCGCACGGAAGATATATTTACTTTTGTAGCAAATTTTTCTTTACGCAGTAATTTTTTAATTATATTTCTTCTGAAAATTCTTCGTAAGAGCTTAAAATGAAAATTCTTATATTCGAACCGGTTAGATACTTCTCATAGAAACAATGACACCTTGCAAAGACAATTTTTTCCACCGGTGCCGTCCGATCATTATGGCAAATGAAAATTCTCAATTATATTTGGAGCGCACCAGTGAATATTTATTATAAAATCAACATTATTCATTGTAATTCATATCAATATTTCACGGAGGATCTCAACATTCAGGAGAGGCAGTGATGAAATTCAAGATGAGTAATTCCTATATTTGAACTCACGCGTATAATATGTGAAATTCTATTTGGAATTTGACGGATTCGTCGGTGAGAAGAATTCTATTGAAATAACACTCATTTTGTTTGTAGATAAAATAGATGAACGATTATATATATATATATTGAAATTATTTGTATATATTCTGATTTATTAAATAGTGTGGAATGAATGAAGTCATGCAGGGATGCGATAATATTATATAGATTTATGGATAATTGCTTTTGAAAACCCATGATTAAGTAATGGATGCAGCTACTTAAAGCATGATGATAATTAAAGGATGTTGCAACCTAATTTGTGTTGCTCATTTTATTGTCAATTAAAATACCCGAGGTTGCAGTTTTAACGTTCTCGTAATTTTGTGATAATTTTAATTATTTATTACACCGATTTTGTGTTCGAAATATCAACACTTTGAATCCCATTTATTATTTGACAATGAATGTTTGATTCAAATGGGATGACAGAAAAGAATTTATAATGAACATAAAATACTATTGTAGTAAAATAAAAGAAATAGTGACAATCAGAATTAATAAACATTAACAAATAAAAGAATCATTACACAATGACATTTTTGGACTATATTCGTGAGATAATTCTGTATTCGATTGCTGATAATTTATTCACTTTCATCTACTAATTCCGAACATAAATATGTTGTAAATTTTGAGATGAGGCTCAATGATTGTAACGCAATCGCTTGTGTGAATTTAACTCTGTGAAAATTGTTAAAATTAACACCAAATGAGTCAACACTGTTTAAAAGTTTACACCAATCGCCTCTGATATCCTGAATTTTTAACAGTGTAAATAATTACTTTCCAACAATTTTTTTTGTTACAATTATAAAATCTCGATTCGTTACCACACGGTGAAGAATTTTGTTTATAAGATATTTAAGCATAAGTTCTTCGACAAGTACTTTAATAAAAAAATATTAAAAGATACGAAGGAGATCCGAGACATTAGTCCCAGATGTTGATCGAGATATCATGGAATGCCCCGCGTACAATGTAATAACGTAATAACTGGAAATTCAAAGAAAAAACATTACAACCCATTATTATATCGGCGCGTGTCCACGCCTCGGACTTGCCATAGCCACGTGCCATTCGGATTTCGCGTCCGACTGTTACAAAAAAATCATTTCTTCGTGGGCAGAAGCCGCGAAGAATTGAACTCTCCGGAGTCCGAATCGACGAGTCGGTTGTTCTGGCATTGCCGAAGTTTCTTTGTCACGATTCGCATCGTACGCGCATGTTCCAGTCCCATATACATTCCTTTCGATTTCTTCTATAATCTTTCTCGTATCGCAATACAATACAATCCTAATTGGTTAACCTTACAGTCGACACAACTATTGAGATCTTTGATAGTTGAAAATGTGCGCGCGCGCGCGCGTTCAAAATATCCATTTTCTCGGGTGCATACGAGCGACGATAAATTTGTCTGCGACATTGGGCTGCTCCAGTGCAGCAGTATTGTACATATATACATTTTCGCGATTAATTTGGCAGCGGTGGAGACCCGTTGGCAAACCGTTTACGGAATCTCCGTGGTGGCCTAAAATAGAGATGCGATTTTAATTGGTATAAGTGGCGATGGTGGTGGTTCCCGTAGGTTGCTCAAGAGGCGGGAGAACGGGGGAAGTGAGACCGTGGGTTCAGGTCGATCCATTGCCTGGTTCCACGTTCCTCGATCGCTCTCTCGTGTCCTCATCCAGCTTTGGCGGTCAGCGCCACCGGGTACCAGAGTCGGCACTCGCGACGCATCATCCACTACCTTTATTTCTTGTTCCACTTCTGCTTAAGCCGACTCGTCGTCGTAGTCGTCGTCGTCGTCGTTGTCGTCTTTCGTCAGTCGCGTACGTGCTCGCTCGTTCGATCGATCTCCTAATTTATTAATGCGCTGTACGTGCGATTCTGAGTGCAGCATGGCGGTGAGTCCCTAAACGAGCGTGGCCGAAATCTTCTAAAGGAATATCGCAATTAATCAAGTTCCAAGACTGTTGAGACTAAAGTTTCGGTTAGTCAAAGGGGCTGCTAAAAAAAAATGATCGCTTTAATTCGGCATTTAATTTTGGCGATTAGGTGAACTTGGTAGCCAGCGGAGAGAGAATAATATCGGAGATATTAAGAAATAGAATATTTCGATAAATGTATTACGCGTTGTCAACTGTCCATGATAAGAAAGTTAAATAAAAAATAAGAAACCGTTTTTGTTTGTCGTATAGTCGTGTGCGAAAGGGAACAATGGGGGCGCCGCCGTTGCCACAGCCAACGCGAGGTCTAAAACTGTGCAAACAAATAGCCAATTAAAATTCCAGTTGCACCGGGTCAACATACTTGTACCGAGTGGGGGGAGCTCGCGTTATAGGACAACACAAGCGTGCATTGTGCTTCCAACGACAAGAATTGAGCACGGTTGCTACGGACTGTAGCATGTAACCGGCTCAAGACTATAATATATACGCAATCTCGATGTATAGTTGATATTTCAGGCAGCGAGAGTGGCACAATACGTTTCGCGTTATATATATATTTTCAAAGTTGAAAGCCTCCGCGGATGAATTAATAATAATATTATTATATTCCAGTGCCGCTGCATCGTACGAATCCTTTAGGTTACCGATCAAACCGATCTCGGAATATTTATTGCACTGCAGATATAAGAGAAATTGATAATCCGCGGATTAATTGTATGAAATGCGAAGGGAGGACTAACTGCATCGAGGGTTTAAAATAAACTATATATTATTCAATAATTATTGATGAAATAATTATCGCGATGGACTCTTGGAAATCTTGGTTAACCGATCACGGATTTTCAATGCTGTAGGTTACCCTTGAAGCGAAAGTGAGAGGAAGAGAAACATAATAAAGCTGAAAGTAAAAGGATGATGCGAAGTCGAGGATTCTTGGAGTGGGACAAGGGAGTAGAACAGAAAACGATTACTAAATTATAAATGCGTCCGTTTAGATACGATCGGAAAGCCATAATTGCAGTACTATTCGTACATTATTGGCTCGTATATTATTTCACGGGATTCAATAACTTCTGTGCAAGAGACGCGGGGCGGCTGCTGGTGCCGATCCTATCTCTCCGTCGTTAAGCCGTATTCGCAATATCGATCGACGCCCTGATGAATGGTCCCCCCCCCCCACCCCTATACGTTGCCCACGCGCTTCCTCGTTATTTTATTTTAACTTTGTGTATTTCTCTCCGTTTAAAAAAAAACAAAATAATATATGTTTGTTGCTTCTTTTATTCCGCCAACGATTATTAACGTTAAAATTGAATCCACGCCGTGCTACGGTTCAGGAACGTTGGCCACCGCATGCGCGGCTCCCCCACTCGATCGGCAACCGATGATCGCGCTTCTACCGATGGTGCGTCCACTCTCCGCGACCTCGACCACGTGCGAACTTAAAAAATACTGCGAGTCGGTGTCTCATTTTTCTTTGTCATCTTTTTCGTTTCATTACCGATGCTTCCTCTCGGTCCATAGGATTGCCGATTCGATCTTCGATGAGGACCTTTCGCTATTTCTCCAGCATTCACTCGTTCGCTCAAACTCATGCTCGATTTTTGTTATTTATTCTTTCGTTTCCATAGCTATTGTAATGAGAATTATTTACAGATTTTTATTGTTGTACGATTTATTCTCTGATATCGTTCCTTCGAATGATATTCCCATTGCAATAAATAAATTGCTCGAATCATTTACAAATTACAAAGGACTTTTCTTATTACAAGCCTCGTCAACGATAAATGTAAAAATACAATGTTTTATCTAATTAAAGCGCCTCTGAAGATTTTTATCATAGTTCGTATCAAATATTCCTGAACGTAATTGCGCAAGCGTCCGAAGTATCAGTTCATTTCGTAAGATATTACGAAAGCATAAAAGTAAATTAAATATCTACAACCGTTGAATATCGTTTCTGGAGAAAATGTGAGTTTAATCGTTTGTAACTTCACGCGACTCAAAACAAACAATTGTACGAACAATTGAAAATTTGAAACAATCGATTTCGACCAAATGCAATGTCAAAAATCCCAGAATGTTCGTGAAGAACAATTCGACTCTCTCGTTAAAATATTTCCAACTGTAAGATTATTCACGGAGATTTTTTCGAAATAAAATTCTTTAATAATAAATAAATTATTTGATTCAACAAACCCTGGTCGTTCTTTATTAACGCCACGGAATTTCATATTCAGGAAAACTTCCTTCGTCGTGGTAGCAAAATTATATTCATTAATTCTGCATTACCCTAAAGCAGATTTTTTTTTGCTTTCATGAAAGCTGGAACATGCATCTTTAAATCATTATTTAACTGTACAAGTTATCGCCAATAAATAGGAAACATTCGCTTACAAATATATCTGCAGGTACAACGTATACGCAACTGTCGAGCAGACAGCTGCGAGTGTGAGCTTCGGAACTTGCATATAGGGCTATCTACGAGACTACCTGCAACTAATTTACAGCGTGGCTTGACCATCCCGCTTGGATAAATTCCGAGACACTCCGTGGCAGTTGCCACAGCGGTTGCTCTCCTCTCGATTCTCTTACCTCGTCTAACATACATGCGCGTACGTACGTAGTATGAAAGTACACGTACTGAAAGAATGCAGGGCTAGGAAACAGTCTCATTCTATACAGAATAGGTATACACTTAACGGTTTGAATTCTTGACAAAAACGGAGAAAATACAATTCTTAAGATTTTATTCTTTACAAATGGCGCGGTAGATCGTTCGTTTGCAAACTCTTAATAAATTATTATATGATTATTATAGCTTTTTAGTCTTCCGAAGGGAGAACCCAAAGGACGCGGAGAACTTTAAGGATTCTGGTGACTAGTACGTGTAAAATGAAAAAAGAAGATGTGCTCCTTTCTTTCTTTAATTTTCTCTATCTCCGTCGTTGTCGATGAGAATAGCTCGTGGAAATCTTCAAAACGAAAGACGAGGAGTACAATGATTTTTTCAGTCGATTTTATTCGATGACTCGTGGGTTATTTGTCGGACTGAGATACTCGCAGAGTATTTGACGAATCGCACGGGAGTCTGAAGAGAAACAATGTACGCGCACGCTTTGGTAAAACAGGAAACTGTTTCCCGCTTCGGTTATGCGAGGTGCTGAAGATGTAACAATGCTGGACGTGTAATTACGAAGGTTTTGCGAATGGTACGTGCTCGTTCTCTCGCTTGATTTTTTCGTTTTACAGCCAAACGATGTACGACTGATAGAATTTTTGTTTAATTCTTTACTTGACAATTTAATGTTAACTAAAGAACAATTAAATACAGCCAGACTCCGTGATAAATAGAATTGAATTCTGGATATAAAACAGAAACTTTTTAATAAGATTGTTTGTTAACTTATAAAAGATAAATCCGCGTATTGATATTAATAAATCCTATGGTTCGTAAACCAAAGATTTATTATAAGTTAAATAGAAAAAAATTTATAGGAAGTTTTATTGTCTTCGAGCAACATACTTTCAGAGTTTACTGCAGCAAAACATAGTTATCGCGAACTGTAAGAGAGTTCGAGAGGTCTTGCAGTACATCGACGTTAGGTGTATACTATGTATACGTTGTACGTATACGTTTTAGTTCGTGGGAGTACGTGCGCAATAACTTGGCTTACCGGGCAACCGTTCATCTCGTTGGCCCCTTGGCTCGACGTCGTTGAGGGGCTCTCGATAATAAAGTGATCGGACGTTTCGTCCATGCTGGGTATACATTTCACCGCTGCTTGTGAAACCCGCCAAGAAGCCGCACACTCGCCACGGGGTTACACTACTCCGTGTCCAGGGTACTTGACTTTTTATGTTTTGTATGCGCCTGTAACTGGATGTACGCGAATTTTGCACTTACGACAGTGAGGAAAATCGAGGTCATTGTCAATCATATTTCGTAATAAATTATCGTGAATAATTAATCCAGCTGCGAAGTTCTATCGGTCACGAATAAAAATATCAAGGACGGCTCGAATGATCCTGGGAAGGAAGATGACAGGCCGTGGAAAAGTGGTATTGAGGCTACCAATGTTAAGATGGTAAATGAAGAAGATGAAGTAATCGAAAGAATTAAAAATGAAAGATTAGAATTACCGTTGTGATGTATTTTTAATCGTTTTCACTTTTAATGACTCAATGTAATTTGTAATTGCAGTGCGAGGTCTCGTCGCAACTACGAGACAGTCATCCTCTGTAAGAGCCAACGTTTTTCAGATAGAAAAAGTCGGAGTAGCTTGTGGCATATTCTCATTTATGAGAATATGACAGTTTCCGGTACAACATCAAGCGAGTGACAATTAATAATTGCGATTTAATTAATTTCTACTAAATTTTCGTTTCATCGTTCAATAAATGAATGTCGGAAGCCAGCTAATGTTGGATAAAAAATGGTGGAACGAGATGGTGCGATTGTTACGCATGTGCAATCGTTTATGGGTTTCCGTCTTAATGTTCACGGTGAAGGGAACACGATCGTTAAACGTTTTTACGATTTCAGGACCATCGCGTCGAGTTAACGTCATCGTGCGAAAAATTCAAATTTAGCTTTAGAACTTCAACGCGGTCAAACCTGACACGAACAGCGCTGACTACGACGACTGTGGAGAGTAAGAAAGTGAGATTGTCGGATAGAGGAAGACAGAAGGGAAGGCAAATTCTGTGTGAGCCCAGAGTTGTCTAATCTCGTAAACTGATCTTGGCTCGTCGCTCGTGTCGTCGAGACAGCGTTTCCTCGCGCATCCTCTACCAGCAGGGGAGCTCTTACTCTTTCTCTTTGTCTTTTTTACTTCTTGTCTTTTAATTCTCTTATATTTCTTGCTTCCTTTACTTTCTTTTTCATTTGCGCGATCGTAAAGCACGTGCGTTCATTTATCGTCGCGTTGGGTTCGACTTGGATGCTATGACGGGGATTACCGTACGATGGATATCGTTTCCCCCCTTCCTCCCATGTGAAAGGAATATATCCAAAAATATATTCGTGTTTTTGACGTCGGTTTATATATCAAAAATTTCGTACGTTTACATGTACATCCGAGTTATATTTATTTATGAACATCCGAGTTATAGAATTTTTCTTAATAATATATCTTGTATATATCAAATATATATTTGATATATATTTTTTCAAATATACCAAATATATATTTGATATATTTCGCGTATACTTTATTTTCGTGGGGATTCCCCGTATCTCGAGTACATTGAGAAAAGCGATTGGTCGTTGGCTCAAAAAAATCCGGCGGATACGGACTGTCAAATAAATATTTAGACAATGTATCACCATTTTTTCTTATTACAAACATGCGTTGATCTGCTGCTCAACCGAATGACTGTTGAGGAAATAAAAAAACTTCGTTGATCCAATTAAACATTAATTCAACAGTCCGTGAACGTCGGATTAATTGAACCAACCAATCTCTTTTCTCAGTGACAACTGTACCTCTGTGTTTCTCACTTTTTCCTCACTTTCTTGACATACTAAACCGGCACATTTTTTTGCCGATAGAATTCTGTGTAAAATAAATTGTACCAACCACTCAAAAAGAAAAAAAATGGCTGTACCTGTAAAACATGTTTATAAGTATCAAAGCCGAGGGTTTTTTATTCGCTGGACTACGCGGATTTAATAATTTCTCTTTAACCCCTTGACCCATTGTTCTGTAGCACACTGTTCCTGGGACATTTTATAGCTCATGATACTTTACAGATCATTTTCTTGGACTGTACAATGAGGCAAAAACTGCCTAAATCGGAAAAGAAAAAGCTTGGTTTAGGGATGAATTGAAGCAGCATGTAGCAAAACTTGGGCAAAAAAACGTCGGTTACGACCGGATACCGATAAAAAAAAAAACACTTTTCAACCTTAAAACGCTTACCGGGAATACGTATTCCTACCTAACTGTTATTTTATACAGCATTATTTCTGGAAAAAGATAAAGAGCATGCCCACGTGCAGTTATTCTATTTATATCTCGAGACAACTTTGACTCATAAAACTGCGACCACGAAATCATTTGTCGACTGGGTACACCGATGGTGGATGATTCCTAGTTCCGGAGACCTTCAAAGAGTTAAATGATTTTTTTGTTTTGTTTTTGACATCGGTAACGAGTGTACATTCCCATCGATATCGAGGTCATGAGATTTTTCTTATATTCCTAATGTAAAATATTATTTTTGTGGAAATTTCTAGCATGGGACATCCAGTGATTTGAGGTTCTAATTTCTTAAGAAATCATTTTTTTCTCTTAACGAGAATACTTATTTCCAGTTGGCCATACATTGGAATGTCATGATATCCCAAGAGCATTAGATATCTTAAAATTCTAGTGTACGACTCGCGGTAAATGATTGTTTTCGTAAGAAAAATAATAATTATTCCATAACGATCGGGTATCCAATGCAGAATAATTATACTCGAGTATAGTCCTATATGTGGAGAAATTTAAAGCCTTCAGTAATTTCTTGAGTCTTTGAGGTATTGTAAAAGCGTAAATATACAAAAGAAAACTAACTGTTTGTACGAGTATTATTGATCTTATCCAAGTGACCGGTATTATTCCCGTTGTTCTAACGACCGTTAAAGAAAGAAAAAACGGAACCTGAAATGCAGTGCCTGCGGAATACAAATTTTTTAAGGGTTTCTTCGCTGAATAGAATAGTAATTGAGTTGCGATAGAAACTGTTTCCATGAAAATTTCGAATCTCGTGGGAAAGATAAGATTTTGAAAGAATAGCTTCATCGGAAAAGGATATAGACACGGAGAATTGAGATTTCATAAGAAGATTCTGAAACTTTTTCTAAGTAAACGGAGAACAAAACGGGATCGTCGGAAGGTCGACCGTGTAGCGATCTTTAATCTTTATTGCTCTCTGTTTTGGTGACGTTGCAGGAAGAAAAGAAGCAAGCGATTATGATTCTGATCTTTTTTTTAACACTTTATCGAATTCTTTGCGATTGTAAAGAAACAAAAAGAAAAAATAATGTTTCTGTGTTAAATATTGCGATTGAATGTCATTAGCTTCGTAATAACGTAGGCTAACCAACCAATAAATGGTTAATAATCAATAGGTTTCAGCAATATTTATTTCGTCAAACTTTAAGTCCTCAACGTTATTTTTCTTGGCTATTCCATTATTTATATTCAACACAAGATTTTTATATTTAAATTCAATATTTTATGGTGTTTTGCGGTATGCAAACATGTGGTAAGGTCTTAGAAATATACCTTTTCATAAAAAAATTACTCATCCAGCGCATTGCATGAGTCGTCTTTATGATGTTCGCAACATCCCATGGAAGCTTCGGAATCTTTCTTTAAACAGAAACGTCTGTACGTTTAATAAATGACGATATCTACATTTTTCTCTCTAATAGCGACTGTTTCCGCTGCTCTTTGACTTTTTAACGAACAAGGCTTGACAACAGATAACATTCCATGCATTTAGGACGATAGCAGAATTTTTTTCAATTTTTTTGCGACAGATAATCGATTTTTCAATTATTTAAAAAATTGTATTTTAGAGGTAAAATTCAATCTGGGCTCTCGACTCGAAAAATTGAAGTATCGAGATGATCCTAGTCGCATTTTCTTTGTTTTTCTGTGCTCTATCGAATGCAAAAAGAATTTTAAGGATCGGTTGGACCATTCAAAAGTTATGGCTACTTTAACGATTAACAAAATCAGGGAAAATCGAGGATCCTGTATTAAGCTCCTTTTCGCTCTATCTCTCACAGGAGCCGGAAAAAACGCAAAAAACGAATTTTTCGATATTTCGCACTTCGGATGGACCCTATCTGATGTATTTCGTCGCGCTGAAAACGAATCTGGCCGTGGATTTGCGATATCTCCAACAGGAGCTGAGAAAATCGCAGAAAACCGAATTATCCGAAAACCACCTTCATTACGTTTATTGAAATGACGATAGCAATCGTTTCCTCGCTAATAACGATTGTTTCCGCTGCTCTTTGGCTTTCTAACGAACAAGGCTTGATAATACATCAATTTCCATGCATTTAGGACAATAGCAGAATTTTTTTCAATTTTTTTGCGACAGATAATCGATTTTTCAATTATTTGAAAAATGTATTAAGCTCCTTTTCGCTCTATCTCTCACAGGAGCCGAGAAAAACGCAAAAAACGAATTTTTCGATATTTCGCACTTCGGATGGACCCTATCTGATGTATTTCGTCGCGCTGAAAACGAATCTGGCCGTGGATTTGCGATATATCCAACAGGAGCTGAGAAAATCGCAGAAAACCGAATTATCCGAAAACCACCTTCATTACGTTTATTGAAATGACGATATCAATCGTTTCCTCGCTAATAACGATTGTTTTCGCTGCTCTTTGGCTTTCTAACGAACAAGGCTTGATAATACATCAATTTCCATGCATTTAGGACAATAGCAGAATTTTTTTCAATTTTTTTGTGACAGATAATCGATATTTTAATTATTAAAAAAATTTTTTCTAGAGGTAAAATTCAATCTGGGCTCTCGACTCGAAAAATTGAAGTATCGAGATGATCCTAGTCGCATTTTCTTTGTTTTTCTGTGCTCTATCGAATGCAAAAAGAATTTTAAGGATCGGTTGGACCATTTAAAAGTTATGGCTACTTTAACGATTAACAAAATCAGGGAAAATCGAGGATCCTGTATTAAGCTCCTTTTCGCTCTATCTCTCACAGGAGCCGAGAAAAACGCAAAAAACGAATTTTTCGATATTTCGCACTTCGGATGGACCCTATCTGATGTATTTCGTCGCGCTGAAAACGAATCTGGCCGTGGATTTGCGATATCTCCAACAGGAGCTGAGAAAATCGCAGAAAACCGAATTATCCGAAAACCACCTTCATTACGTTTATTGAAATGACGATATCAATCGTTTCCTCGCTAATAACGATTGTTTTCGCTGCTCTTTGGCTTTCTAACGAACAAGGCTTGATAATACATCAATTTCCATGCATTTAGGACAATAGCAGAATTTTTTTCAATTTTTTTGCGACAGATAATCGATTTTTCAATTATTTGAAAAATTGTATTTCAGAGGTAAAATTCAATCTGTGCTCTCGACTCGAAAAATTGAAGTATCGAGATGATCCTAGTCGCATTTTCTTTGTTTTTCTGTGCTCTATCGAATGCAAAAAGAATTTTAAGGATCGGTTGGACCATTTAAAAGTTATGGCTACTTTAACGATTAACAAAATCAGGGAAAATCGAGGATCCTGTATTAAGCTCCTTTTCGCTCTATCTCTCACAGGAGCCGAGAAAAACGCAAAAAACGAATTTTTCGATATTTCGCACTTCGGATGGACCCTATCTGATGTATTTCGTCGCGCTGAAAACGAATCTGGCCGTGGATTTGCGATATCTCCAACAGGAGCTGAGAAAATCGCAGAAAACCGAATTATCCGAAAACCACCTTCATTACGTTTATTGAAATGACGATAGCAATCGTTTCCTCGCTAATAACGATTGTTTCCGCTGCTCTTTGGCTTTCTAACGAACAAGGCTTGATAATACATCAATTTCCATGCATTTAGGACAATAGCAGAATTTTTTTCAATTTTTTTGCGACAGATAATCGATTTTTCAATTATTTGAAAAATGTATTAAGCTCCTTTTCGCTCTATCTCTCACAGGAGCCGAGAAAAACGCAAAAAACGAATTTTTCGATATTTCGCACTTCGGATGGACCCTATCTGATGTATTTCGTCGCGCTGAAAACGAATCTGGCCGTGGATTTGCGATATCTCCAACAGGAGCTGAGAAAATCGCAGAAAACCGAATTATCCGAAAACCACCTTCATTACGTTTATTGAAATGACGATATCAATCGTTTCCTCGCTAATAACGATTGTTTTCGCTGCTCTTTGGCTTTCTAACGAACAAGGCTTGATAATACATCAATTTCCATGCATTTAGGACAATAGCAGAATTTTTTTCAATTTTTTTGTGACAGATAATCGATATTTTAATTATTAAAAAAATTTTTTCTAGAGGTAAAATTCAATCTGGGCTCTCGACTCGAAAAATTGAAGTATCGAGATGATCCTAGTCGCATTTTCTTTGTTTTTCTGTGCTCTATCGAATGCAAAAAGAATTTTAAGGATCGGTTGGACCATTCAAAAGTTATGGCTACTTTAACGATTAACAAAATCAGGGAAAATCGAGGATCCTGTATTGAGCTCCTTTTCGCTCTATCTCTCACAGGAGCCGAGAAAAACGCAAAAAACGAATTTTTCGATATTTCGCACTTCGGATGGACCCTATCTGATGTATTTCGTCGCGCTGAAAACGAATCTGGCCGTGGATTTGCGATATCTCCAACAGGAGCTGAGAAAATCGCAGAAAACCGAATTATCCGAAAACCACCTTCATTACGTTTATTGAAATGACGATATCAATCGTTTCCTCGCTAATAACGATTGTTTTCGCTGCTCTTTGGCTTTCTAACGAACAAGGCTTGATAATACATCAATTTCCATGCATTTAGGACAATAGCAGAATTTTTTTCAATTTTTTTGCGACAGATAATCGATTTTTCAATTATTTGAAAAATTGTATTTCAGAGGTAAAATTCAATCTGTGCTCTCGACTCGAAAAATTGAAGTATCGAGATGATCCTAGTCGCATTTTCTTTGTTTTTCTGTGCTCTATCGAATGCAAAAAGAATTTTAAGGATCGGTTGGACCATTTAAAAGTTATGGCTACTTTAACGATTAACAAAATCAGGGAAAATCGAGGATCCTGTATTAAGCTCCTTTTCGCTCTATCTCTCACAGGAGCCGAGAAAAACGCAAAAAACGAATTTTTCGATATTTCGCACTTCGGATGGACCCTATCTGATGTATTTCGTCGCGCTGAAAACGAATCTGGCCGTGGATTTGCGATATCTCCAACAGGAGCTGAGAAAATCGCAGAAAACCGAATTATCCGAAAACCACCTTCATTACGTTTATTGAAATGACGATAGCAATCGTTTCCTCGCTAATAACGATTGTTTCCGCTGCTCTTTGGCTTTCTAACGAACAAGGCTTGATAATACATCAATTTCCATGCATTTAGGACAATAGCAGAATTTTTTTCAATTTTTTTGCGACAGATAATCGATTTTTCAATTATTTGAAAAATGTATTAAGCTCCTTTTCGCTCTATCTCTCACAGAAGCCGAGAAAAACGCAAAAAACGAATTTTTCGATATTTCGCACTTCGGATGGACCCTATCTGATGTATTTCGTCGCGCTGAAAACGAATCTGGCCGTGGATTTGCGATATCTCCAACAGGAGCTGAGAAAATCGCAGAAAACCGAATTATCCGAAAACCACCTTCATTACGTTTATTGAAATGACGATATCAATCGTTTCCTCGCTAATAACGATTGTTTTCGCTGCTCTTTGGCTTTCTAACGAACAAGGCTTGATAATACATCAATTTCCATGCATTTAGGACAATAGCAGAATTTTTTTCAATTTTTTTGCGACAGATAATCGATTTTTCAATTATTTGAAAAATTGTATTTCAGAGGTAAAATTCAATCTGTGCTCTCGACTCGAAAAATTGAAGTATCGAGATGTTCCTAGTCGCATTTTCTTTGTTTTTCTGTGCTCTATCGAATGCAAAAAGAATTTTAAGGATCGGTTGGACCATTCAAAAGTTATGGCTACTTCAACGATTAACAAAATCAGGGAAAATCGAGGATCCTGTATTAAGCTCCTTTTCGCTCTATCTCTCACAGGAGTCGAGAAAAACGCAAAAAACGAATTTTTCGATATTTCGCACTTCGGATGGACCCTATCTGATGTATTTCGTCGCGCTGAAAACGAATCTGGCCGTGGATTTGCGATATCTCCAACAGGAGCTGAGAAAATCGCAGAAAACCGAATTATCCGAAAACCACCTTCATTACGTTTATTGAAATGACGATAGCAATCGTTTCCTCGCTAATAACGATTGTTTCCGCTGCTCTTTGGCTTTCTAACGAACAAGGCTTGATAATACATCAATTTCCATGCATTTAGGACAATAGCAGAATTTTTTTCAATTTTTTTGCGACAGATAATCGATTTTTCAATTATTTGAAAAATTGTATTTCAGAGGTAAAATTCAATCTGTGCTCTCGACTCGAAAAATTGAAGTATCGAGATGATCCTAGTCGCATTTTCTTTGTTTTTCTGTGCTCTATCGAATGCAAAAAGAATTTTAAGGATCGGTTGGACCATTTAAAAGTTATGGCTACTTTAACGATTAACAAAATCAGGGAAAATCGAGGATCCTGTATTAAGCTCCTTTTCGCTCTATCTCTCACAGGAGCCGAGAAAAACGCAAAAAACGAATTTTTCGATATTTCGCACTTCGGATGGACCCTATCTGATGTATTTCGTCGCGCTGAAAACGAATCTGGCCGTGGATTTGCGATATCTCCAACAGGAGCTGAGAAAATCGCAGAAAACCGAATTATCCGAAAACCACCTTCATTACGTTTATTGAAATGACGATATCAATCGTTTCCTCGCTAATAACGATTGTTTTCGCTGCTCTTTGGCTTTCTAACGAACAAGGCTTGATAATACATCAATTTCCATGCATTTAGGACAATAGCAGAATTTTTTTCAATTTTTTTGCGACAGATAATCGATTTTTCAATTATTTGAAAAATTGTATTTCAGAGGTAAAATTCAATCTGTGCTCTCGACTCGAAAAATTGAAGTATCGAGATGATCCAAGTCGCATTTTCTTTGTTTTTCTGTGCTCTATCGAATGCGAAAAGAATTTTAAGGATCGGTTGGACCATTTAAAAGTTATGGCTACTTTAACGATTAACAAAATCAGGGAAAATCGAGGATCCTGTATTAAGCTCCTTTTCGCTCTATCTCTCACAGGAGCCGAGAAAAACGCAAAAAACGAATTTTTCGATATTTCGCACTTCGGATGGACCCTATCTGATGTATTTCGTCGCGCTGAAAACGAATCTGGCCGTGGATTTGCGATATCTCCAACAGGAGCTGAGAAAATCGCAGAAAACCGAATTATCCGAAAACCACCTTCATTACGTTTATTGAAATGACGATATCAATCGTTTCCTCGCTAATAACGATTGTTTTCGCTGCTCTTTGGCTTTCTAACGAACAAGGCTTGATAATACATCAATTTCCATGCATTTAGGACAATAGCAGAATTTTTTTCAATTTTTTTGCGACAGATAATCGATTTTTCAATTATTTGAAAAATGTATTAAGCTCCTTTTCGCTCTATCTCTCACAGGAGCCGAGAAAAACGCAAAAAACGAATTTTTCGATATTTCGCACTTCGGATGGACCCTATCTGATGTATTTCGTCGCGCTGAAAACGAATCTGGCCGTGGATTTGCGATATCTCCAACAGGAGCTGAGAAAATCGCAGAAAACCGAATTATCCGAAAACCACCTTCATTACGTTTATTGAAATGACGATATCAATCGTTTCCTCGCTAATAACGATTGTTTTCGCTGCTCTTTGGCTTTCTAACGAACAAGGCTTGATAATACATCAATTTCCATGCATTTAGGACAATAGCAGAATTTTTTTCAATTTTTTTGTGACAGATAATCGATATTTTAATTATTAAAAAAATTTTTTCTAGAGGTAAAATTCAATCTGGGCTCTCGACTCGAAAAATTGAAGTATCGAGATGATCCTAGTCGCATTTTCTTTGTTTTTCTGTGCTCTATCGAATGCGAAAAGAATTTTAAGGATCGGTTGGACCATTTAAAAGTTATGGCTACTTTAACGATTATCAAAATCAGGGAAAATCGAGGATCCTGTATTAAGCTCCTTTTCGCTCTATCTCTCACAGGAGCCGAGAAAAACGCAAAAAACGAATTTTTCGATATTTCGCACTTCGGATGGACCCTATCTGATGTATTTCGTCGCGCTGAAAACGAATCTGGCCGTGGATTTGCGATATCTCCAACAGGAGCTGAGAAAATCGCAGAAAACCGAATTATCCGAAAACCACCTTCATTACGTTTATTGAAATGACGATAGCAATCGTTTCCTCGCTAATAACGATTGTTTCCGCTGCTCTTTGGCTTTCTAACGAACAAGGCTTGATAATACATCAATTTCCATGCATTTAGGACAATAGCAGAATTTTTTTCAATTTTTTTGCGACAGATAATCGATTTTTCAATTATTTGAAAAATGTATTAAGCTCCTTTTCGCTCTATCTCTCACAGGAGCCGAGAAAAACGCAAAAAACGAATTTTTCGATATTTCGCACTTCGGATGGACCCTATCTGATGTATTTCGTCGCGCTGAAAACGAATCTGGCCGTGGATTTGCGATATCTCCAACAGGAGCTGAGAAAATCGCAGAAAACCGAATTATCCGAAAACCACCTTCATTACGTTTATTGAAATGACGATATCAATCGTTTCCTCGCTAATAACGATTGTTTTCGCTGCTCTTTGGCTTTCTAACGAACAAGGCTTGATAATACATCAATTTCCATGCATTTAGGACAATAGCAGAATTTTTTTCAATTTTTTTGTGACAGATAATCGATATTTTAATTATTAAAAAAATTTTTTCTAGAGGTAAAATTCAATCTGGGCTCTCGACTCGAAAAATTGAAGTATCGAGATGATCCTAGTCGCATTTTCTTTGTTTTTCTGTGCTCTATCGAATGCAAAAAGAATTTTAAGGATCGGTTGGACCATTCAAAAGTTATGGCTACTTTAACGATTAACAAAATCAGGGAAAATCGAGGATCCTGTATTGAGCTCCTTTTCGCTCTATCTCTCACAGGAGCCGAGAAAAACGCAAAAAACGAATTTTTCGATATTTCGCACTTCGGATGGACCCTATCTGATGTATTTCGTCGCGCTGAAAACGAATCTGGCCGTGGATTTGCGATATCTCCAACAGGAGCTGAGAAAATCGCAGAAAACCGAATTATCCGAAAACCACCTTCATTACGTTTATTGAAATGACGATATCAATCGTTTCCTCGCTAATAACGATTGTTTTCGCTGCTCTTTGGCTTTCTAACGAACAAGGCTTGATAATACATCAATTTCCATGCATTTAGGACAATAGCAGAATTTTTTTCAATTTTTTTGCGACAGATAATCGATTTTTCAATTATTTGAAAAATTGTATTTCAGAGGTAAAATTCAATCTGTGCTCTCGACTCGAAAAATTGAAGTATCGAGATGATCCTAGTCGCATTTTCTTTGTTTTTCTGTGCTCTATCGAATGCAAAAAGAATTTTAAGGATCGGTTGGACCATTTAAAAGTTATGGCTACTTTAACGATTAACAAAATCAGGGAAAATCGAGGATCCTGTATTAAGCTCCTTTTCGCTCTATCTCTCACAGGAGCCGAGAAAAACGCAAAAAACGAATTTTTCGATATTTCGCACTTCGGATGGACCCTATCTGATGTATTTCGTCGCGCTGAAAACGAATCTGGCCGTGGATTTGCGATATCTCCAACAGGAGCTGAGAAAATCGCAGAAAACCGAATTATCCGAAAACCACCTTCATTACGTTTATTGAAATGACGATAGCAATCGTTTCCTCGCTAATAACGATTGTTTCCGCTGCTCTTTGGCTTTCTAACGAACAAGGCTTGATAATACATCAATTTCCATGCATTTAGGACAATAGCAGAATTTTTTTCAATTTTTTTGCGACAGATAATCGATTTTTCAATTATTTGAAAAATGTATTAAGCTCCTTTTCGCTCTATCTCTCACAGAAGCCGAGAAAAACGCAAAAAACGAATTTTTCGATATTTCGCACTTCGGATGGACCCTATCTGATGTATTTCGTCGCGCTGAAAACGAATCTGGCCGTGGATTTGCGATATCTCCAACAGGAGCTGAGAAAATCGCAGAAAACCGAATTATCCGAAAACCACCTTCATTACGTTTATTGAAATGACGATATCAATCGTTTCCTCGCTAATAACGATTGTTTTCGCTGCTCTTTGGCTTTCTAACGAACAAGGCTTGATAATACATCAATTTCCATGCATTTAGGACAATAGCAGAATTTTTTTCAATTTTTTTGCGACAGATAATCGATTTTTCAATTATTTGAAAAATTGTATTTCAGAGGTAAAATTCAATCTGTGCTCTCGACTCGAAAAATTGAAGTATCGAGATGTTCCTAGTCGCATTTTCTTTGTTTTTCTGTGCTCTATCGAATGCAAAAAGAATTTTAAGGATCGGTTGGACCATTCAAAAGTTATGGCTACTTTAACGATTAACAAAATCAGGGAAAATCGAGGATCCTGTATTGAGCTCCTTTTCGCTCTATCTCTCACAGGAGCCGAGAAAAACGCAAAAAACGAATTTTTCGATATTTCGCACTTCGGATGGACCCTATCTGATGTATTTCGTCGCGCTGAAAACGAATCTGGCCGTGGATTTGCGATATCTCCAACAGGAGCTGAGAAAATCGCAGAAAACCGAATTATCCGAAAACCACCTTCATTACGTTTATTGAAATGACGATATCAATCGTTTCCTCGCTAATAACGATTGTTTTCGCTGCTCTTTGGCTTTCTAACGAACAAGGCTTGATAATACATCAATTTCCATGCATTTAGGACAATAGCAGAATTTTTTTCAATTTTTTTGCGACAGATAATCGATTTTTCAATTATTTGAAAAATTGTATTTCAGAGGTAAAATTCAATCTGTGCTCTCGACTCGAAAAATTGAAGTATCGAGATGATCCTAGTCGCATTTTCTTTGTTTTTCTGTGCTCTATCGAATGCAAAAAGAATTTTAAGGATCGGTTGGACCATTTAAAAGTTATGGCTACTTTAACGATTAACAAAATCAGGGAAAATCGAGGATCCTGTATTAAGCTCCTTTTCGCTCTATCTCTCACAGGAGCCGAGAAAAACGCAAAAAACGAATTTTTCGATATTTCGCACTTCGGATGGACCCTATCTGATGTATTTCGTCGCGCTGAAAACGAATCTGGCCGTGGATTTGCGATATCTCCAACAGGAGCTGAGAAAATCGCAGAAAACCGAATTATCCGAAAACCACCTTCATTACGTTTATTGAAATGACGATAGCAATCGTTTCCTCGCTAATAACGATTGTTTCCGCTGCTCTTTGGCTTTCTAACGAACAAGGCTTGATAATACATCAATTTCCATGCATTTAGGACAATAGCAGAATTTTTTTCAATTTTTTTGCGACAGATAATCGATTTTTCAATTATTTGAAAAATGTATTAAGCTCCTTTTCGCTCTATCTCTCACAGAAGCCGAGAAAAACGCAAAAAACGAATTTTTCGATATTTCGCACTTCGGATGGACCCTATCTGATGTATTTCGTCGCGCTGAAAACGAATCTGGCCGTGGATTTGCGATATCTCCAACAGGAGCTGAGAAAATCGCAGAAAACCGAATTATCCGAAAACCACCTTCATTACGTTTATTGAAATGACGATATCAATCGTTTCCTCGCTAATAACGATTGTTTTCGCTGCTCTTTGGCTTTCTAACGAACAAGGCTTGATAATACATCAATTTCCATGCATTTAGGACAATAGCAGAATTTTTTTCAATTTTTTTGCGACAGATAATCGATTTTTCAATTATTTGAAAAATTGTATTTCAGAGGTAAAATTCAATCTGTGCTCTCGACTCGAAAAATTGAAGTATCGAGATGTTCCTAGTCGCATTTTCTTTGTTTTTCTGTGCTCTATCGAATGCAAAAAGAATTTTAAGGATCGGTTGGACCATTCAAAAGTTATGGCTACTTCAACGATTAACAAAATCAGGGAAAATCGAGGATCCTGTATTAAGCTCCTTTTCGCTCTATCTCTCACAGGAGTCGAGAAAAACGCAAAAAACGAATTTTTCGATATTTCGCACTTCGGATGGACCCTATCTGATGTATTTCGTCGCGCTGAAAACGAATCTGGCCGTGGATTTGCGATATCTCCAACAGGAGCTGAGAAAATCGCAGAAAACCGAATTATCCGAAAACCACCTTCATTACGTTTATTGAAATGACGATAGCAATCGTTTCCTCGCTAATAACGATTGTTTCCGCTGCTCTTTGGCTTTCTAACGAACAAGGCTTGATAATACATCAATTTCCATGCATTTAGGACAATAGCAGAATTTTTTTCAATTTTTTTGCGACAGATAATCGATTTTTCAATTATTTGAAAAATTGTATTTCAGAGGTAAAATTCAATCTGTGCTCTCGACTCGAAAAATTGAAGTATCGAGATGATCCTAGTCGCATTTTCTTTGTTTTTCTGTGCTCTATCGAATGCAAAAAGAATTTTAAGGATCGGTTGGACCATTTAAAAGTTATGGCTACTTTAACGATTAACAAAATCAGGGAAAATCGAGGATCCTGTATTAAGCTCCTTTTCGCTCTATCTCTCACAGGAGCCGAGAAAAACGCAAAAAACGAATTTTTCGATATTTCGCACTTCGGATGGACCCTATCTGATGTATTTCGTCGCGCTGAAAACGAATCTGGCCGTGGATTTGCGATATCTCCAACAGGAGCTGAGAAAATCGCAGAAAACCGAATTATCCGAAAACCACCTTCATTACGTTTATTGAAATGACGATATCAATCGTTTCCTCGCTAATAACGATTGTTTTCGCTGCTCTTTGGCTTTCTAACGAACAAGGCTTGATAATACATCAATTTCCATGCATTTAGGACAATAGCAGAATTTTTTTCAATTTTTTTGCGACAGATAATCGATTTTTCAATTATTTGAAAAATTGTATTTCAGAGGTAAAATTCAATCTGTGCTCTCGACTCGAAAAATTGAAGTATCGAGATGATCCAAGTCGCATTTTCTTTGTTTTTCTGTGCTCTATCGAATGCGAAAAGAATTTTAAGGATCGGTTGGACCATTTAAAAGTTATGGCTACTTTAACGATTAACAAAATCAGGGAAAATCGAGGATCCTGTATTAAGCTCCTTTTCGCTCTATCTCTCACAGGAGCCGAGAAAAACGCAAAAAACGAATTTTTCGATATTTCGCACTTCGGATGGACCCTATCTGATGTATTTCGTCGCGCTGAAAACGAATCTGGCCGTGGATTTGCGATATCTCCAACAGGAGCTGAGAAAATCGCAGAAAACCGAATTATCCGAAAACCACCTTCATTACGTTTATTGAAATGACGATATCAATCGTTTCCTCGCTAATAACGATTGTTTTCGCTGCTCTTTGGCTTTCTAACGAACAAGGCTTGATAATACATCAATTTCCATGCATTTAGGACAATAGCAGAATTTTTTTCAATTTTTTTGCGACAGATAATCGATTTTTCAATTATTTGAAAAATGTATTAAGCTCCTTTTCGCTCTATCTCTCACAGGAGCCGAGAAAAACGCAAAAAACGAATTTTTCGATATTTCGCACTTCGGATGGACCCTATCTGATGTATTTCGTCGCGCTGAAAACGAATCTGGCCGTGGATTTGCGATATCTCCAACAGGAGCTGAGAAAATCGCAGAAAACCGAATTATCCGAAAACCACCTTCATTACGTTTATTGAAATGACGATATCAATCGTTTCCTCGCTAATAACGATTGTTTTCGCTGCTCTTTGGCTTTCTAACGAACAAGGCTTGATAATACATCAATTTCCATGCATTTAGGACAATAGCAGAATTTTTTTCAATTTTTTTGTGACAGATAATCGATATTTTAATTATTAAAAAAATTTTTTCTAGAGGTAAAATTCAATCTGGGCTCTCGACTCGAAAAATTGAAGTATCGAGATGATCCTAGTCGCATTTTCTTTGTTTTTCTGTGCTCTATCGAATGCGAAAAGAATTTTAAGGATCGGTTGGACCATTTAAAAGTTATGGCTACTTTAACGATTATCAAAATCAGGGAAAATCGAGGATCCTGTATTAAGCTCCTTTTCGCTCTATCTCTCACAGGAGCCGAGAAAAACGCAAAAAACGAATTTTTCGATATTTCGCACTTCGGATGGACCCTATCTGATGTATTTCGTCGCGCTGAAAACGAATCTGGCCGTGGATTTGCGATATCTCCAACAGGAGCTGAGAAAATCGCAGAAAACCGAATTATCCGAAAACCACCTTCATTACGTTTATTGAAATGACGATAGCAATCGTTTCCTCGCTAATAACGATTGTTTCCGCTGCTCTTTGGCTTTCTAACGAACAAGGCTTGATAATACATCAATTTCCATGCATTTAGGACAATAGCAGAATTTTTTTCAATTTTTTTGCGACAGATAATCGATTTTTCAATTATTTGAAAAATGTATTAAGCTCCTTTTCGCTCTATCTCTCACAGAAGCCGAGAAAAACGCAAAAAACGAATTTTTCGATATTTCGCACTTCGGATGGACCCTATCTGATGTATTTCGTCGCGCTGAAAACGAATCTGGCCGTGGATTTGCGATATCTCCAACAGGAGCTGAGAAAATCGCAGAAAACCGAATTATCCGAAAACCACCTTCATTACGTTTATTGAAATGACGATATCAATCGTTTCCTCGCTAATAACGATTGTTTTCGCTGCTCTTTGGCTTTCTAACGAACAAGGCTTGATAATACATCAATTTCCATGCATTTAGGACAATAGCAGAATTTTTTTCAATTTTTTTGTGACAGATAATCGATATTTTAATTATTAAAAAAATTTTTTCTAGAGGTAAAATTCAATCTGGGCTCTCGACTCGAAAAATTGAAGTATCGAGATGATCCTAGTCGCATTTTCTTTGTTTTTCTGTGCTCTATCGAATGCGAAAAGAATTTTAAGGATCGGTTGGACCATTTAAAAGTTATGGCTACTTTAACGATTAACAAAATCAGGGAAAATCGAGGATCCTGTATTAAGCTCCTTTTCGCTCTATCTCTCACAGGAGCCGAGAAAAACGCAAAAAACGAATTTTTCGATATTTCGCACTTCGGATGGACCCTATCTGATGTATTTCGTCGCGCTGAAAACGAATCTGGCCGTGGATTTGCGATATCTCCAACAGGAGCTGAGAAAATCGCAGAAAACCGAATTATCCGAAAACCACCTTCATTACGTTTATTGAAATGACGATAGCAATCGTTTCCTCGCTAATAACGATTGTTTCCGCTGCTCTTTGGCTTTCTAACGAACAAGGCTTGATAATACATCAATTTCCATGCATTTAGGACAATAGCAGAATTTTTTTCAATTTTTTTGCGACAGATAATCGATTTTTCAATTATTTGAAAAATGTATTAAGCTCCTTTTCGCTCTATCTCTCACAGGAGCCGAGAAAAACGCAAAAAACGAATTTTTCGATATTTCGCACTTCGGATGGACCCTATCTGATGTATTTCGTCGCGCTGAAAACGAATCTGGCCGTGGATTTGCGATATCTCCAACAGGAGCTGAGAAAATCGCAGAAAACCGAATTATCCGAAAACCACCTTCATTACGTTTATTGAAATGACGATATCAATCGTTTCCTCGCTAATAACGATTGTTTTCGCTGCTCTTTGGCTTTCTAACGAACAAGGCTTGATAATACATCAATTTCCATGCATTTAGGACAATAGCAGAATTTTTTTCAATTTTTTTGTGACAGATAATCGATATTTTAATTATTAAAAAAATTTTTTCTAGAGGTAAAATTCAATCTGGGCTCTCGACTCGAAAAATTGAAGTATCGAGATGATCCTAGTCGCATTTTCTTTGTTTTTCTGTGCTCTATCGAATGCGAAAAGAATTTTAAGGATCGGTTGGACCATTTAAAAGTTATGGCTACTTTAACGATTATCAAAATCAGGGAAAATCGAGGATCCTGTATTAAGCTCCTTTTCGCTCTATCTCTCACAGGAGCCGAGAAAAACGCAAAAAACGAATTTTTCGATATTTCGCACTTCGGATGGACCCTATCTGATGTATTTCGTCGCGCTGAAAACGAATCTGGCCGTGGATTTGCGATATCTCCAACAGGAGCTGAGAAAATCGCAGAAAACCGAATTATCCGAAAACCACCTTCATTACGTTTATTGAAATGACGATAGCAATCGTTTCCTCGCTAATAACGATTGTTTCCGCTGCTCTTTGGCTTTCTAACGAACAAGGCTTGATAATACATCAATTTCCATGCATTTAGGACAATAGCAGAATTTTTTTCAATTTTTTTGCGACAGATAATCGATTTTTCAATTATTTGAAAAATGTATTAAGCTCCTTTTCGCTCTATCTCTCACAGAAGCCGAGAAAAACGCAAAAAACGAATTTTTCGATATTTCGCACTTCGGATGGACCCTATCTGATGTATTTCGTCGCGCTGAAAACGAATCTGGCCGTGGATTTGCGATATCTCCAACAGGAGCTGAGAAAATCGCAGAAAACCGAATTATCCGAAAACCACCTTCATTACGTTTATTGAAATGACGATATCAATCGTTTCCTCGCTAATAACGATTGTTTTCGCTGCTCTTTGGCTTTCTAACGAACAAGGCTTGATAATACATCAATTTCCATGCATTTAGGACAATAGCAGAATTTTTTTCAATTTTTTTGTGACAGATAATCGATATTTTAATTATTAAAAAAATTTTTTCTAGAGGTAAAATTCAATCTGGGCTCTCGACTCGAAAAATTGAAGTATCGAGATGATCCTAGTCGCATTTTCTTTGTTTTTCTGTGCTCTATCGAATGCGAAAAGAATTTTAAGGATCGGTTGGACCATTTAAAAGTTATGGCTACTTTAACGATTAACAAAATCAGGGAAAATCGAGGATCCTGTATTAAGCTCCTTTTCGCTCTATCTCTCACAGGAGCCGAGAAAAACGCAAAAAACGAATTTTTCGATATTTCGCACTTCGGATGGACCCTATCTGATGTATTTCGTCGCGCTGAAAACGAATCTGGCCGTGGATTTGCGATATCTCCAACAGGAGCTGAGAAAATCGCAGAAAACCGAATTATCCGAAAACCACCTTCATTACGTTTATTGAAATGACGATAGCAATCGTTTCCTCGCTAATAACGATTGTTTCCGCTGCTCTTTGGCTTTCTAACGAACAAGGCTTGATAATACATCAATTTCCATGCATTTAGGACAATAGCAGAATTTTTTTCAATTTTTTTGCGACAGATAATCGATTTTTCAATTATTTGAAAAATGTATTAAGCTCCTTTTCGCTCTATCTCTCACAGGAGCCGAGAAAAACGCAAAAAACGAATTTTTCGATATTTCGCACTTCGGATGGACCCTATCTGATGTATTTCGTCGCGCTGAAAACGAATCTGGCCGTGGATTTGCGATATCTCCAACAGGAGCTGAGAAAATCGCAGAAAACCGAATTATCCGAAAACCACCTTCATTACGTTTATTGAAATGACGATATCAATCGTTTCCTCGCTAATAACGATTGTTTCCGCTGCTCTTTGGCTTTCTAACGAACAAGGCTTGATAATACATCAATTTCCATGCATTTAGGACAATAGCAGAATTTTTTTCAATTTTTTTGCGACAGATAATCGATTTTTCAATTATTTGAAAAATTGTATTTCAGAGGTAAAATTCAATCTGGGCTCTCGACTCGAAAAATTGAAGTATCGAGATGATCCTAGTCGCATTTTCTTTGTTTTTCTGTGCTCTATCGAATGCAAAAAGAATTTTGAGGATCGGTTGGACCATTCAAAAGTTATGGCTACTTTAACGATTAACAAAATCAGGGAAAATCGAGGATCCTGTATTAAGCTCCTTTTCGCTCTATCTCTCACAGGAGCCGAGAAAAACGCAAAAAACGAATTTTTCGATATTTCGCACTTCGGATGGACCCTATCTGATGTATTTCGTCGCGCTGAAAACGAATCTGGCCGTGGATTTGCGATATCTCCAACAGGAGCTGAGAAAATCGCAGAAAACCGAATTATCCGAAAACCACCTTCATTACGTTTATTGAAATGACGATAGCAATCGTTTCCTCGCTAATAACGATTGTTTCCGCTGCTCTTTGGCTTTCTAACGAACAAGGCTTGATAATACATCAATTTCCATGCATTTAGGACAATAGCAGAATTTTTTTCAATTTTTTTGCGACAGATAATCGATTTTTCAATTATTTGAAAAATTGTATTTCAGAGGTAAAATTCAATCTGCGCTCTCGACTCGAAAAATTGAAGTATCGAAATGATCCTAGTCGTATTTTCTTTGTTTTTCTGTGCTCTTTCGAATGCAAAAAGAATTTTAAGGATCGGTTGGACCATTCAAAAGTTATGGCTACTTTAACGATTAACAAAATCAGGGAAAATCGAGAATCCTGTATTAAGCTCCTTTTCGCTCTATCTCTCACAGGAGCCGAGAAAAACGCAAAAAACGAATTTTTCGATATTTCGCACTTCGGATGGACCCTATCTGATGTATTTCGTCGCGCTGAAAACGAATCTGGCCGTGGATTTGCGATATCTCCAACAGGAGCTGAGAAAATCGTAGAAAACCGAATTATCCGAAAACCACCTTCATTACGTTTATTGAAATGACGATATCAATCGTTTCCTCGCTAATAACGATTGTTTCCGCTGCTCTTTGGCTTTCTAACGAACAAGGCTTGATAATACATCAATTTCCATGCATTTAGGACAATAGCAGAATTTTTTTCAATTTTTTTGCGACAGATAATCGATTTTTCAATTATTTGAAAAATTGTATTTCAGAGGTAAACTTCAATCTGCGCTCTCGACTCGAAAAATTGAAGTATCGAGATGATCCTAGTCGCATTTTCTTTGTTTTTCTGTGCTCTATCGAATGCAAAAAGAATTTTAAGGATCGGTTGAACCATTCAAAAGTTATGGCTACTTTCACGATTAACAAAATCAGGGAAAATCGAGGATCCTGTATTAAGCTCCTTTTCGCTCTATCTCTCACAGGAGCCGAGAAAAACGCAAAAAACGAATTTTTCGATATTTCGCACTTCGGATGGACCCTATCTGATGTATTTCGTCGCGCTGAAAACGAATCTGGCCGTGGATTTGCGATATCTCCAACAGGAGCTGAGAAAATCGTAGAAAACCGAATTATCCGAAAACCACCTTCATTACGTTTATTGAAGTGACGATATCAATCGTTTCCTCGCTAATAACGATTGTTTCCGCTGCTCTTTGGCTTTCTAACGAACAAGGCTTGATAATACATCAATTTCCATGCATTTAGGACAATAGCAGAATTTTTTTCAATTTTTTTGCGACAGATAATCGATTTTTCAATTATTTGAAAAATTGTATTTCAGAGGTAAACTTCAATCTGCGCTCTCGACTCGAAAAATTGAAGTATCGAGATGATCCTAGTCGCATTTTCTTTGTTTTTCTGTGCTCTATCGAATGCAAAAAGAATTTTAAGGATCGGTTGAACCATTCAAAAGTTATGGCTACTTTCACGATTAACAAAATCAGGGAAAATCGAGGATCCTGTATTAAGCTCCTTTTCGCTCTATCTCTCACAGGAGCCGAGAAAAACGCAAAAAACGAATTTTTCGATATTTCGCACTTCGGATGGACCCTATCTGATGTATTTCGTCGCGCTGAAAACGAATCTGGCCGTGGATTTGCGATATCTCCAACAGGAGCTGAGAAAATCGCAGAAAACCGAATTATCCGAAAACCACCTTCATTACGTTTATTGAAATGACGATATCAATCGTTTCCTCGCTAATAACGATTGTTTCCGCTGCTCTTTGGCTTTCTAACGAACAAGGCTTGATAATACATCAATTTCCATGCATTTAGGACAATAGCAGAATTTTTTTCAATTTTTTTGCGACAGATAATCGATTTTTCAATTATTTGAAAAATTGTATTTCAGAGGTAAAATTCAATCTGCGCTCTCGACTCGAAAAATTGAAGTATCGAAATGATCCTAGTCGTATTTTCTTTGTTTTTCTGTGCTCTTTCGAATGCAAAAAGAATTTTAAGGATCGGTTGGACCATTCAAAAGTTATGGCTACTTTAACGATTAACAAAATCAGGGAAAATCGAGAATCCTGTATTAAGCTCCTTTTCGCTCTATCTCTCACAGGAGCCGAGAAAAACGCAAAAAACGAATTTTTCGATATTTCGCACTTCGGATGGACCCTATCTGATGTATTTCGTCGCGCTGAAAACGAATCTGGCCGTGGATTTGCGATATCTCCAACAGGAGCTGAGAAAATCGTAGAAAACCGAATTATCCGAAAACCACCTTCATTACGTTTATTGAAATGACGATATCAATCGTTTCCTCGCTAATAACGATTGTTTCCGCTGCTCTTTGGCTTTCTAACGAACAAGGCTTGATAATACATCAATTTCCATGCATTTAGGACAATAGCAGAATTTTTTTCAATTTTTTTGCGACAGATAATCGATTTTTCAATTATTTGAAAAATTGTATTTCAGAGGTAAACTTCAATCTGCGCTCTCGACTCGAAAAATTGAAGTATCGAGATGATCCTAGTCGCATTTTCTTTGTTTTTCTGTGCTCTATCGAATGCAAAAAGAATTTTAAGGATCGGTTGAACCATTCAAAAGTTATGGCTACTTTCACGATTAACAAAATCAGGGAAAATCGAGGATCCTGTATTAAGCTCCTTTTCGCTCTATCTCTCACAGGAGCCGAGAAAAACGCAAAAAACGAATTTTTCGATATTTCGCACTTCGGATGGACCCTATCTGATGTATTTCGTCGCGCTGAAAACGAATCTGGCCGTGGATTTGCGATATCTCCAACAGGAGCTGAGAAAATCGTAGAAAACCGAATTATCCGAAAACCACCTTCATTACGTTTATTGAAGTGACGATATCAATCGTTTCCTCGCTAATAACGATTGTTTCCGCTGCTCTTTGGCTTTCTAACGAACAAGGCTTGATAATACATCAATTTCCATGCATTTAGGACAATAGCAGAATTTTTTTCAATTTTTTTGCGACAGATAATCGATTTTTCAATTATTTGAAAAATTGTATTTCAGAGGTAAACTTCAATCTGCGCTCTCGACTCGAAAAATTGAAGTATCGAGATGATCCTAGTCGCATTTTCTTTGTTTTTCTGTGCTCTATCGAATGCAAAAAGAATTTTAAGGATCGGTTGAACCATTCAAAAGTTATGGCTACTTTTACGATTAACAAAATCAGGGAAAATCGAGGATCCTGTATTAAGCTCCTTTTCGCTCTATCTCTCACAGGAGCCGAGAAAAACGCAAAAAACGAATTTTTCGATATTTCGCACTTCGGATGGACCCTATCTGATGTATTTCGTCGCGCTGAAAACGAATCTGGCCGTGGATTTGCGATATCTCCAACAGGAGCTGAGAAAATCGCATAAAACCGAATTATCCGAAAACCACCTTCTTTACGTTTATTGAAATGACGATATCAATCGTTTCCTCGCTAATAACGATTGTTTCCGCTGCTCTTTGGCTTTCTAACGAACAAGGCTTGATAATACATCAATTTCCATGCATTTAGGACAATAGCAGAATTTTTTTCAATTTTTTTGCGACAGATAATCGATTTTTCAATTATTTGAAAAATTGTATTTCAGAGGTAAACTTCAATCTGCGCTCTCGACTCGAAAAATTGAAGTATCGAGATGATCCTAGTCGCATTTTCTTTGTTTTTCTGTGCTCTATCGAATGCAAAAAGAATTTTAAGGATCGGTTGAACCATTCAAAAGTTATGGCTACTTTTACGATTAACAAAATCAGGGAAAATCGAGGATCCTGTATTAAGCTCCTTTTCGCTCTATCTCTCACAGGAGCCGAGAAAAACGCAAAAAACGAATTTTTCGATATTTCGCACTTCGGATGGACCCTATCTGATGTATTTCGTCGCGCTGAAAACGAATCTGGCCGTGGATTTGCGATATCTCCAACAGGAGCTGAGAAAATCGCAGAAAACCGAATTATCCGAAAACCACCTTCATTACGTTTATTGAAATGACGATATCAATCGTTTCCTCGCTAATAACGATTGTTTCCGCTGCTCTTTGGCTTTCTAACGAACAAGGCTTGATAATACATCAATCTCCATGCATTTAGGACAATAGCAGAATTTTTTTCAATTTTTTTGCAACAGATAATCGATTTTTCAATTATTTGAAAAATTGTATTTCCGAGGTAAAATTCAATCTGCGCTCTCGACTCGAAAAATTGAAGGATCGAGATGATCCTAGTCGTATTTTCTTTGTTTTTCTGTGCTCTTTCGAATGCAAAAAGAATTTTAAGGATCGGTTGAACCATTCAAAAGTTATGGCTACTTTCACGATTAACAAAATCAGGGAAAATCGAGGATCCTGTATTAAGCTCCTTTTCGCTCTATCTCTCACAGGAGCCGAGAAAAACGCAAAAAACGAATTTTTCGATATTTCGCACTTCGGATGGACCCTATCTGATGTATTTCGTCGCGCTGAAAACGAATCTGGCCGTGGATTTGCGATATCTCCAACAGGAGCTGAGAAAATCGCAGAAAACCGAATTATCCGAAAACCACCTTCATTACGTTTATTGAAATGACGATATCAATCGTTTCCTCGCTAATAACGATTGTTTCCGCTGCTCTTTGGCTTTCTAACGAACAAGGCTTGATAATACATCAATCTCCATGCATTTAGGACAATAGCAGAATTTTTTTCAATTTTTTTGCAACAGATAATCGATTTTTCAATTATTTGAAAAATTGTATTTCCGAGGTAAAATTCAATCTGCGCTCTCGACTCGAAAAATTGAAGGATCGAGATGATCCTAGTCGTATTTTCTTTGTTTTTCTGTGCTCTTTCGAATGCAAAAAGAATTTTAAGGATCGGTTGAACCATTCAAAAGTTATGGCTACTTTCACGATTAACAAAATCAGGGAAAATCGAGGATCCTGTATTAAGCTCCTTTTCGCTCTATCTCTCACAGGAGCCGAGAAAAACGCAAAAAACGAATTTTTCGATATTTCGCACTTCGGATGGACCCTATCTGATGTATTTCGTCGCGCTGAAAACGAATCTGGCCGTGGATTTGCGATATCTCCAACAGGAGCTGAGAAAATCGCATAAAACCGAATTATCCGAAAACCACCTTCTTTACGTTTATTGAAATGACGATATCAATCGTTTCCTCGCTAATAACGATTGTTTCCGCTGCTCTTTGGCTTTCTAACGAACAAGGCTTGATAATACATCAATTTCCATGCATTTAGGACAATAGCAGAATTTTTTTCAATTTTTTTGCGACAGATAATCGATTTTTCAATTATTTGAAAAATTGTATTTCAGAGGTAAAATTCAATCTGCGCTCTCGACTCGAAAAATTGAAGTATCGAGATGATCCTAGTCGCATTTTCTTTGTTTTTCTGTGCTCTATCGAATGCAAAAAGAATTTTAAGGATCGGTTGAACCATTCAAAAGTTATGGCTACTTTCACGATTAACAAAATCAGGGAAAATCGAGGATCCTGTATTAAGCTCCTTTTCGCTCTATCTCTCACAGGAGCCGAGAAAAACGCAAAAAACGAATTTTTCGATATTTCGCACTTCGGATGGACCCTATCTGATGTATTTCGTCGCGCTGAAAACGAATCTGGCCGTGGATTTGCGATATCTCCAACAGGAGCTGAGAAAATCGCATAAAACCGAATTATCCGAAAACCACCTTCTTTACGTTTATTGAAATGACGATATCAATCGTTTCCTCGCTAATAACGATTGTTTCCGCTGCTCTTTGGCTTTCTAACGAACAAGGCTTGATAATACATCAATTTCCATGCATTTAGGACAATAGCAGAAATTTTTTCAATTTTTTTGCGACAGATAATCGATTTTTCAATTATTTGAAAAATTGTATTTCAGAGGTAAAATTCAATCTGCGCTCTCGACTCGAAAAATTGAAGTATCGAGATGATCCTAGTCGTATTTTCTTTGTTTTTCTGTGCTCTTTCGAATGCAAAAAGAATTTTAAGGATCGGTTGAACCATTCAAAAGTTATGGCTACTTTCACGATTAACAAAATCAGGGAAAATCGAGGATCCTGTATTAAGCTCCTTTTCGCTCTATCTCTCACAGGAGCCGAGAAAAACGCAAAAAACGAATTTTTCGATATTTCGCACTTCGGATGGACCCTATCTGATGTATTTCGTCGCGCTGAAAACGAATCTGGCCGTGGATTTGCGATATCTCCAACAGGAGCTGAGAAAATCGCAGAAAACCGAATTATCCGAAAACCACCTTCTTTACGTTTATTGAAATGACGATATCAATCGTTTCCTCGCTAATAACGATTGTTTCCGCTGCTCTTTGGCTTTCTAACGAACAAGGCTTGATAATACATCAATCTCCATGCATTTAGGACAATAGCAGAATTTTTTTCAATTTTTTTGCGACAGATAATCGATTTTTCAATTATTTGAAAAATTGTATTTCAGAGGTAAAATTCAATCTGCGCTCTCGACTCGAAAAATTGAAGTATCGAGATGATCCTAGTCGCATTTTCTTTGTTTTTCTGTGCTCTATCGAATGCAAAAAGAATTTTAAGGATCGGTTGAACCATTCAAAAGTTATGGCTACTTTCACGATTAACAAAATCAGGGAAAATCGAGGATCCTGTATTAAGCTCCTTTTCGCTCTATCTCTCACAGGAGCCGAGAAAAACGCAAAAAACGAATTTTTCGATATTTCGCACTTCGGATGGACCCTATCTGATGTATTTCGTCGCGCTGAAAACGAATCTGGCCGTGGATTTGCGATATCTCCAACAGGAGCTGAGAAAATCGCATAAAACCGAATTATCCGAAAACCACCTTCATTACGTTTATTGAAATGACGATATCAATCGTTTCCTCGCTAATAACGATTGTTTCCGCTGCTCTTTGGCTTTCTAACGAACAAGGCTTGATAATACATCAATCTCCATGCATTTAGGACAATAGCAGAATTTTTTTCAATTTTTTTGCGACAGATAATCGATTTTTCAATTATTTGAAAAATTGTATTTCCGAGGTAAAATTCAATCTGCGCTCTCGACTCGAAAAATTGAAGGATCGAGATGATCCTAGTCGTATTTTCTTTGTTTTTCTGTGCTCTTTCGAATGCAAAAAGAATTTTAAGGATCGGTTGAACCATTCAAAAGTTATGGCTACTTTCACGATTAACAAAATCAGGGAAAATCGAGGATCCTGTATTAAGCTCCTTTTCGCTCTATCTCTCACAGGAGCCGAGAAAAACGCAAAAAACGAATTTTTCGATATTTCGCACTTCGGATGGACCCTATCTGATGTATTTCGTCGCGCTGAAAACGAATCTGGCCGTGGATTTGCGATATCTCCAACAGGAGCTGAGAAAATCGCATAAAACCGAATTATCCGAAAACCACCTTCTTTACGTTTATTGAAATGACGATATCAATCGTTTCCTCGCTAATAACGATTGTTTCCGCTGCTCTTTGGCTTTCTAACGAACAAGGCTTGATAATACATCAATTTCCATGCATTTAGGACAATAGCAGAATTTTTTTCAATTTTTTTGCGACAGATAATCGATTTTTCAATTATTTGAAAAATTGTATTTCAGAGGTAAAATTCAATCTGGGCTCTCGATTCGAAAAATTGAAGTATCGAGATGATCCTAGTCGCATTTTCTTTGTTTTTCTGTGCTCTATCGAATGCAAAAAGAATTTTAAGGATCGGTTGGACCATTCAAAAGTTATGGCTACTTTCACGATTAACAAAATCAGGGAAAATCGAGGATCCTGTATTCAGCTCCTTTTCGCTCTATCTCTCACAGGAGCCGAGAAAAACGCAAAAAACGAATTTTTCGATATTTCGCACTTCGGATGGACCCTATCTGATGTATTTCGTCGCGCTGAAAACGAATCTGGCCGTGGATTTGCGATATCTCCAACAGGAGCTGACAAAATCGCATAAAACCGAATTATCCGAAAACCACCTTCTTTACGTTTATTGAAATGACGATATCAATCGTTTCCTCGCTAATAACGATTGTTTCCGCTGCTCTTTGGCTTTCTAACGAACAAGGCTTGATAATACATCAATTTCCATGCATTTAGGACAATAGCAGAATTTTTTTCAATTTTTTTGCGACAGATAATCGATTTTTCAATTATTTGAAAAATTGTATTTCAGAGGTAAAATTCAATCTGGGCTCTCGATTCGAAAAATTGAAGTATCGAGATGATCCTAGTCGCATTTTCTTTGTTTTTCTGTGCTCTATCGAATGCAAAAAGAATTTTAAGGATCGGTTGGACCATTCAAAAGTTATGGCTACTTTCACGATTAACAAAATCAGGGAAAATCGAGGATCCTGTATTAAGCTCCTTTTCGCTCTATCTCTCACAGGAGCCGAGAAAAACGCAAAAAACGAATTTTTCGATATTTCGCACTTCGGATGGACCCTATCTGATGTATTTCGTCGCGCTGAAAACGAATCTGGCCGTGGATTTGCGATATCTCCAACAGGAGCTGAGAAAATCGCATAAAACCGAATTATCCGAAAACCACCTTCTTTACGTTTATTGAAATGACGATATCAATCGTTTCCTCGCTAATAACGATTGTTTCCGCTGCTCTTTGGCTTTCTAACGAACAAGGCTTGATAATACATCAATTTCCATGCATTTAGGACAATAGCAGAATTTTTTTCAATTTTTTTGCGACAGATAATCGATTTTTCAATTATTTGAAAAATTGTATTTCAGAGGTAAAATTCAATCTGCGCTCTCGACTCGAAAAATTGAAGTATCGAGATGATCCTAGTCGTATTTTCTTTGTTTTTCTGTGCTCTTTCGAATGCAAAAAGAATTTTAAGGATCGGTTGAACCATTCAAAAGTTATAGCTACTTTCACGATTAACAAAATCAGGGAAAATCGAGGATCCTGTATTAAGCTCCTTTTCGCTCTATCTCTCACAGGAGCCGAGAAAAACGCAAAAAACGAATTTTTCGATATTTCGCACTTCGGATGGACCCTATCTGATGTATTTCGTCGCGCTGAAAACGAATCTGGCCGTGGATTTGCGATATCTCCAACAGGAGCTGAGAAAATCGCATAAAACCGAATTATCCGAAAACCACCTTCTTTACGTTTATTGAAATGACGATATCAATCGTTTCCTCGCTAATAACAATTGTTTCCGCTGCTCTTTGGCTTTCTAACGAACAAGGTTTGATAATACATCAATTTCCATGCATTTAGGACAATAGCAGAATTTTTTTCAATTTTTTTGCGACAGATAATCGATTTTTCAATTATTTGAAAAATTGTATTTCAGAGGTAAAATTCAATCTGCGCTCTCGACTCGAAAAATTGAAGTATCGAGATGATCCTAGTCGTATTTTCTTTGTTTTTCTGTGCTCTTTCGAATGCAAAAAGAATTTTAAGGATCGGTTGAACCATTCAAAAGTTATGGCTACTTTCACGATTAACAAAATCAGGGAAAATCGAGGATCCTGTATTAAGCTCCTTTTCGCTCTATCTCTCACAGGAGCCGAGAAAAACGCAAAAAACGAATTTTTCGATATTTCGCACTTCGGATGGACCCTATCTGATGTATTTCGTCGCGCTGAAAACGAATCTGGCCGTGGATTTGCGATATCTCCAACAGGAGCTGAGAAAATCGCATAAAACCGAATTATCCGAAAACCACCTTCATTACGTTTATTGAAATGACGATATCAATCGTTTCCTCGCTAATAACGATTGTTTCCGCTGCTCTTTGGCTTTCTAACGAACAAGGCTTGATAATACATCAATCTCCATGCATTTAGGACAATAGCAGAATTTTTTTCAATTTTTTTGCGACAGATAATCGATTTTTCAATTATTTGAAAAATTGTATTTCCGAGGTAAAATTCAATCTGCGCTCTCGACTCGAAAAATTGAAGGATCGAGATGATCCTAGTCGTATTTTCTTTGTTTTTCTGTGCTCTTTCGAATGCAAAAAGAATTTTAAGGATCGGTTGAACCATTCAAAAGTTATGGCTACTTTCACGATTAACAAAATCAGGGAAAATCGAGGATCCTGTATTAAGCTCCTTTTCGCTCTATCTCTCACAGGAGCCGAGAAAAACGCAAAAAACGAATTTTTCGATATTTCGCACTTCGGATGGACCCTATCTGATGTATTTCGTCGCGCTGAAAACGAATCTGGCCGTGGATTTGCGATATCTCCAACAGGAGCTGAGAAAATCGCATAAAACCGAATTATCCGAAAACCACCTTCTTTACGTTTATTGAAATGACGATATCAATCGTTTCCTCGCTAATAACGATTGTTTCCGCTGCTCTTTGGCTTTCTAACGAACAAGGCTTGATAATACATCAATTTCCATGCATTTAGGACAATAGCAGAATTTTTTTCAATTTTTTTGCGACAGATAATCGATTTTTCAATTATTTGAAAAATTGTATTTCAGAGGTAAAATTCAATCTGGGCTCTCGATTCGAAAAATTGAAGTATCGAGATGATCCTAGTCGCATTTTCTTTGTTTTTCTGTGCTCTATCGAATGCAAAAAGAATTTTAAGGATCGGTTGGACCATTCAAAAGTTATGGCTACTTTCACGATTAACAAAATCAGGGAAAATCGAGGATCCTGTATTCAGCTCCTTTTCGCTCTATCTCTCACAGGAGCCGAGAAAAACGCAAAAAACGAATTTTTCGATATTTCGCACTTCGGATGGACCCTATCTGATGTATTTCGTCGCGCTGAAAACGAATCTGGCCGTGGATTTGCGATATCTCCAACAGGAGCTGAGAAAATCGCATAAAACCGAATTATCCGAAAACCACCTTCTTTACGTTTATTGAAATGACGATATCAATCGTTTCCTCGCTAATAACAATTGTTTCCGCTGCTCTTTGGCTTTCTAACGAACAAGGTTTGATAATACATCAATTTCCATGCATTTAGGACAATAGCAGAATTTTTTTCAATTTTTTTGCGACAGATAATCGATTTTTCAATTATTTGAAAAATTGTATTTCAGAGGTAAAATTCAATCTGCGCTCTCGACTCGAAAAATTGAAGTATCGAGATGATCCTAGTCGTATTTTCTTTGTTTTTCTGTGCTCTTTCGAATGCAAAAAGAATTTTAAGGATCGGTTGAACCATTCAAAAGTTATGGCTACTTTCACGATTAACAAAATCAGGGAAAATCGAGGATCCTGTATTAAGCTCCTTTTCGCTCTATCTCTCACAGGAGCCGAGAAAAACGCAAAAAACGAATTTTTCGATATTTCGCACTTCGGATGGACCCTATCTGATGTATTTCGTCGCGCTGAAAACGAATCTGGCCGTGGATTTGCGATATCTCCAACAGGAGCTGAGAAAATCGCATAAAACCGAATTATCCGAAAACCACCTTCATTACGTTTATTGAAATGACGATATCAATCGTTTCCTCGCTAATAACGATTGTTTCCGCTGCTCTTTGGCTTTCTAACGAACAAGGCTTGATAATACATCAATCTCCATGCATTTAGGACAATAGCAGAATTTTTTTCAATTTTTTTGCGACAGATAATCGATTTTTCAATTATTTGAAAAATTGTATTTCCGAGGTAAAATTCAATCTGCGCTCTCGACTCGAAAAATTGAAGGATCGAGATGATCCTAGTCGTATTTTCTTTGTTTTTCTGTGCTCTTTCGAATGCAAAAAGAATTTTAAGGATCGGTTGAACCATTCAAAAGTTATGGCTACTTTCACGATTAACAAAATCAGGGAAAATCGAGGATCCTGTATTAAGCTCCTTTTCGCTCTATCTCTCACAGGAGCCGAGAAAAACGCAAAAAACGAATTTTTCGATATTTCGCACTTCGGATGGACCCTATCTGATGTATTTCGTCGCGCTGAAAACGAATCTGGCCGTGGATTTGCGATATCTCCAACAGGAGCTGAGAAAATCGCATAAAACCGAATTATCCGAAAACCACCTTCTTTACGTTTATTGAAATGACGATATCAATCGTTTCCTCGCTAATAACGATTGTTTCCGCTGCTCTTTGGCTTTCTAACGAACAAGGCTTGATAATACATCAATTTCCATGCATTTAGGACAATAGCAGAATTTTTTTCAATTTTTTTGCGACAGATAATCGATTTTTCAATTATTTGAAAAATTGTATTTCAGAGGTAAAATTCAATCTGGGCTCTCGATTCGAAAAATTGAAGTATCGAGATGATCCTAGTCGCATTTTCTTTGTTTTTCTGTGCTCTATCGAATGCAAAAAGAATTTTAAGGATCGGTTGGACCATTCAAAAGTTATGGCTACTTTCACGATTAACAAAATCAGGGAAAATCGAGGATCCTGTATTCAGCTCCTTTTCGCTCTATCTCTCACAGGAGCCGAGAAAAACGCAAAAAACGAATTTTTCGATATTTCGCACTTCGGATGGACCCTATCTGATGTATTTCGTCGCGCTGAAAACGAATCTGGCCGTGGATTTGCGATATCTCCAACAGGAGCTGACAAAATCGCATAAAACCGAATTATCCGAAAACCACCTTCTTTACGTTTATTGAAATGACGATATCAATCGTTTCCTCGCTAATAACGATTGTTTCCGCTGCTCTTTGGCTTTCTAACGAACAAGGCTTGATAATACATCAATTTCCATGCATTTAGGACAATAGCAGAATTTTTTTCAATTTTTTTGCGACAGATAATCGATTTTTCAATTATTTGAAAAATTGTATTTCAGAGGTAAAATTCAATCTGGGCTCTCGATTCGAAAAATTGAAGTATCGAGATGATCCTAGTCGCATTTTCTTTGTTTTTCTGTGCTCTATCGAATGCAAAAAGAATTTTAAGGATCGGTTGGACCATTCAAAAGTTATGGCTACTTTCACGATTAACAAAATCAGGGAAAATCGAGGATCCTGTATTAAGCTCCTTTTCGCTCTATCTCTCACAGGAGCCGAGAAAAACGCAAAAAACGAATTTTTCGATATTTCGCACTTCGGATGGACCCTATCTGATGTATTTCGTCGCGCTGAAAACGAATCTGGCCGTGGATTTGCGATATCTCCAACAGGAGCTGAGAAAATCGCATAAAACCGAATTATCCGAAAACCACCTTCTTTACGTTTATTGAAATGACGATATCAATCGTTTCCTCGCTAATAACGATTGTTTCCGCTGCTCTTTGGCTTTCTAACGAACAAGGCTTGATAATACATCAATTTCCATGCATTTAGGACAATAGCAGAATTTTTTTCAATTTTTTTGCGACAGATAATCGATTTTTCAATTATTTGAAAAATTGTATTTCAGAGGTAAAATTCAATCTGCGCTCTCGACTCGAAAAATTGAAGTATCGAGATGATCCTAGTCGTATTTTCTTTGTTTTTCTGTGCTCTTTCGAATGCAAAAAGAATTTTAAGGATCGGTTGAACCATTCAAAAGTTATAGCTACTTTCACGATTAACAAAATCAGGGAAAATCGAGGATCCTGTATTAAGCTCCTTTTCGCTCTATCTCTCACAGGAGCCGAGAAAAACGCAAAAAACGAATTTTTCGATATTTCGCACTTCGGATGGACCCTATCTGATGTATTTCGTCGCGCTGAAAACGAATCTGGCCGTGGATTTGCGATATCTCCAACAGGAGCTGAGAAAATCGCATAAAACCGAATTATCCGAAAACCACCTTCTTTACGTTTATTGAAATGACGATATCAATCGTTTCCTCGCTAATAACAATTGTTTCCGCTGCTCTTTGGCTTTCTAACGAACAAGGTTTGATAATACATCAATTTCCATGCATTTAGGACAATAGCAGAATTTTTTTCAATTTTTTTGCGACAGATAATCGATTTTTCAATTATTTGAAAAATTGTATTTCAGAGGTAAAATTCAATCTGCGCTCTCGACTCGAAAAATTGAAGTATCGAGATGATCCTAGTCGTATTTTCTTTGTTTTTCTGTGCTCTTTCGAATGCAAAAAGAATTTTAAGGATCGGTTGAACCATTCAAAAGTTATGGCTACTTTCACGATTAACAAAATCAGGGAAAATCGAGGATCCTGTATTAAGCTCCTTTTCGCTCTATCTCTCACAGGAGCCGAGAAAAACGCAAAAAACGAATTTTTCGATATTTCGCACTTCGGATGGACCCTATCTGATGTATTTCGTCGCGCTGAAAACGAATCTGGCCGTGGATTTGCGATATCTCCAACAGGAGCTGAGAAAATCGCAGAAAACCGAATTATCCGAAAACCACCTTCATTACGTTTATTGAAATGACGATATCAATCGTTTCCTCGCTAATAACGATTGTTTCCGCTGCTCTTTGGCTTTCTAACGAACAAGGCTTGATAATACATCAATTTCCATGCATTTAGGACAATAGCAGAATTTTTTTCAATTTTTTTGCGACAGATAATCGATTTTTCAATTATTTGAAAAATTGTATTTCCGAGGTAAAATTCAATCTGCGCTCTCGACTCGAAAAATTGAAGTATCGAGATGATCCTAGTCGTATTTTCTTTGTTTTTCTGTGCTCTTTCGAATGCAAAAAGAATTTTAAGGATCGGTTGAACCATTCAAAAGTTATGGCTACTTTCACGATTAACAAAATCAGGGAAAATCGAGGATCCTGTATTAAGCTCCTTTTCGCTCTATCTCTCACAGGAGCCGAGAAAAACGCAAAAAACGAATTTTTCGATATTTCGCACTTCGGATGGACCCTATCTGATGTATTTCGTCGCGCTGAAAACGAATCTGGCCGTGGATTTGCGATATCTCCAACAGGAGCTGAGAAAATCGCAGAAAACCGAATTATCCGAAAACCACCTTCATTACGTTTATTGAAATGACGATATCAATCGTTTCCTCGCTAATAACGATTGTTTCCGCTGCTCTTTGGCTTTCTAACGAACAAGGCTTGATAATACATCAATTTCCATGCATTTAGGACAATAGCAGAATTTTTTTCAATTTTTTTGCGACAGATAATCGATTTTTCAATTATTTGAAAAATTGTATTTCAGAGGTAAAATTCAATCTGCGCTCTCGACTCGAAAAATTGAAGTATCGAAATGATCCTAGTCGTATTTTCTTTGTTTTTCTGTGCTCTTTCGAATGCAAAAAGAATTTTAAGGATCGGTTGGACCATTCAAAAGTTATGGCTACTTTAACGATTAACAAAATCAGGGAAAATCGAGAATCCTGTATTAAGCTCCTTTTCGCTCTATCTCTCACAGGAGCCGAGAAAAACGCAAAAAACGAATTTTTCGATATTTCGCACTTCGGATGGACCCTATCTGATGTATTTCGTCGCGCTGAAAACGAATCTGGCCGTGGATTTGCGATATCTCCAACAGGAGCTGAGAAAATCGTAGAAAACCGAATTATCCGAAAACCACCTTCATTACGTTTATTGAAATGACGATATCAATCGTTTCCTCGCTAATAACGATTGTTTCCGCTGCTCTTTGGCTTTCTAACGAACAAGGCTTGATAATACATCAATTTCCATGCATTTAGGACAATAGCAGAATTTTTTTCAATTTTTTTGCGACAGATAATCGATTTTTCAATTATTTGAAAAATTGTATTTCAGAGGTAAACTTCAATCTGCGCTCTCGACTCGAAAAATTGAAGTATCGAGATGATCCTAGTCGCATTTTCTTTGTTTTTCTGTGCTCTATCGAATGCAAAAAGAATTTTAAGGATCGGTTGAACCATTCAAAAGTTATGGCTACTTTCACGATTAACAAAATCAGGGAAAATCGAGGATCCTGTATTAAGCTCCTTTTCGCTCTATCTCTCACAGGAGCCGAGAAAAACGCAAAAAACGAATTTTTCGATATTTCGCACTTCGGATGGACCCTATCTGATGTATTTCGTCGCGCTGAAAACGAATCTGGCCGTGGATTTGCGATATCTCCAACAGGAGCTGAGAAAATCGTAGAAAACCGAATTATCCGAAAACCACCTTCATTACGTTTATTGAAGTGACGATATCAATCGTTTCCTCGCTAATAACGATTGTTTCCGCTGCTCTTTGGCTTTCTAACGAACAAGGCTTGATAATACATCAATTTCCATGCATTTAGGACAATAGCAGAATTTTTTTCAATTTTTTTGCGACAGATAATCGATTTTTCAATTATTTGAAAAATTGTATTTCAGAGGTAAACTTCAATCTGCGCTCTCGACTCGAAAAATTGAAGTATCGAGATGATCCTAGTCGCATTTTCTTTGTTTTTCTGTGCTCTATCGAATGCAAAAAGAATTTTAAGGATCGGTTGAACCATTCAAAAGTTATGGCTACTTTCACGATTAACAAAATCAGGGAAAATCGAGGATCCTGTATTAAGCTCCTTTTCGCTCTATCTCTCACAGGAGCCGAGAAAAACGCAAAAAACGAATTTTTCGATATTTCGCACTTCGGATGGACCCTATCTGATGTATTTCGTCGCGCTGAAAACGAATCTGGCCGTGGATTTGCGATATCTCCAACAGGAGCTGAGAAAATCGCAGAAAACCGAATTATCCGAAAACCACCTTCATTACGTTTATTGAAATGACGATATCAATCGTTTCCTCGCTAATAACGATTGTTTCCGCTGCTCTTTGGCTTTCTAACGAACAAGGCTTGATAATACATCAATTTCCATGCATTTAGGACAATAGCAGAATTTTTTTCAATTTTTTTGCGACAGATAATCGATTTTTCAATTATTTGAAAAATTGTATTTCAGAGGTAAAATTCAATCTGCGCTCTCGACTCGAAAAATTGAAGTATCGAAATGATCCTAGTCGTATTTTCTTTGTTTTTCTGTGCTCTTTCGAATGCAAAAAGAATTTTAAGGATCGGTTGGACCATTCAAAAGTTATGGCTACTTTAACGATTAACAAAATCAGGGAAAATCGAGAATCCTGTATTAAGCTCCTTTTCGCTCTATCTCTCACAGGAGCCGAGAAAAACGCAAAAAACGAATTTTTCGATATTTCGCACTTCGGATGGACCCTATCTGATGTATTTCGTCGCGCTGAAAACGAATCTGGCCGTGGATTTGCGATATCTCCAACAGGAGCTGAGAAAATCGTAGAAAACCGAATTATCCGAAAACCACCTTCATTACGTTTATTGAAATGACGATATCAATCGTTTCCTCGCTAATAACGATTGTTTCCGCTGCTCTTTGGCTTTCTAACGAACAAGGCTTGATAATACATCAATTTCCATGCATTTAGGACAATAGCAGAATTTTTTTCAATTTTTTTGCGACAGATAATCGATTTTTCAATTATTTGAAAAATTGTATTTCAGAGGTAAACTTCAATCTGCGCTCTCGACTCGAAAAATTGAAGTATCGAGATGATCCTAGTCGCATTTTCTTTGTTTTTCTGTGCTCTATCGAATGCAAAAAGAATTTTAAGGATCGGTTGAACCATTCAAAAGTTATGGCTACTTTCACGATTAACAAAATCAGGGAAAATCGAGGATCCTGTATTAAGCTCCTTTTCGCTCTATCTCTCACAGGAGCCGAGAAAAACGCAAAAAACGAATTTTTCGATATTTCGCACTTCGGATGGACCCTATCTGATGTATTTCGTCGCGCTGAAAACGAATCTGGCCGTGGATTTGCGATATCTCCAACAGGAGCTGAGAAAATCGTAGAAAACCGAATTATCCGAAAACCACCTTCATTACGTTTATTGAAGTGACGATATCAATCGTTTCCTCGCTAATAACGATTGTTTCCGCTGCTCTTTGGCTTTCTAACGAACAAGGCTTGATAATACATCAATTTCCATGCATTTAGGACAATAGCAGAATTTTTTTCAATTTTTTTGCGACAGATAATCGATTTTTCAATTATTTGAAAAATTGTATTTCAGAGGTAAACTTCAATCTGCGCTCTCGACTCGAAAAATTGAAGTATCGAGATGATCCTAGTCGCATTTTCTTTGTTTTTCTGTGCTCTATCGAATGCAAAAAGAATTTTAAGGATCGGTTGAACCATTCAAAAGTTATGGCTACTTTTACGATTAACAAAATCAGGGAAAATCGAGGATCCTGTATTAAGCTCCTTTTCGCTCTATCTCTCACAGGAGCCGAGAAAAACGCAAAAAACGAATTTTTCGATATTTCGCACTTCGGATGGACCCTATCTGATGTATTTCGTCGCGCTGAAAACGAATCTGGCCGTGGATTTGCGATATCTCCAACAGGAGCTGAGAAAATCGCATAAAACCGAATTATCCGAAAACCACCTTCTTTACGTTTATTGAAATGACGATATCAATCGTTTCCTCGCTAATAACGATTGTTTCCGCTGCTCTTTGGCTTTCTAACGAACAAGGCTTGATAATACATCAATTTCCATGCATTTAGGACAATAGCAGAATTTTTTTCAATTTTTTTGCGACAGATAATCGATTTTTCAATTATTTGAAAAATTGTATTTCAGAGGTAAACTTCAATCTGCGCTCTCGACTCGAAAAATTGAAGTATCGAGATGATCCTAGTCGCATTTTCTTTGTTTTTCTGTGCTCTATCGAATGCAAAAAGAATTTTAAGGATCGGTTGAACCATTCAAAAGTTATGGCTACTTTTACGATTAACAAAATCAGGGAAAATCGAGGATCCTGTATTAAGCTCCTTTTCGCTCTATCTCTCACAGGAGCCGAGAAAAACGCAAAAAACGAATTTTTCGATATTTCGCACTTCGGATGGACCCTATCTGATGTATTTCGTCGCGCTGAAAACGAATCTGGCCGTGGATTTGCGATATCTCCAACAGGAGCTGAGAAAATCGCAGAAAACCGAATTATCCGAAAACCACCTTCATTACGTTTATTGAAATGACGATATCAATCGTTTCCTCGCTAATAACGATTGTTTCCGCTGCTCTTTGGCTTTCTAACGAACAAGGCTTGATAATACATCAATCTCCATGCATTTAGGACAATAGCAGAATTTTTTTCAATTTTTTTGCAACAGATAATCGATTTTTCAATTATTTGAAAAATTGTATTTCCGAGGTAAAATTCAATCTGCGCTCTCGACTCGAAAAATTGAAGGATCGAGATGATCCTAGTCGTATTTTCTTTGTTTTTCTGTGCTCTTTCGAATGCAAAAAGAATTTTAAGGATCGGTTGAACCATTCAAAAGTTATGGCTACTTTCACGATTAACAAAATCAGGGAAAATCGAGGATCCTGTATTAAGCTCCTTTTCGCTCTATCTCTCACAGGAGCCGAGAAAAACGCAAAAAACGAATTTTTCGATATTTCGCACTTCGGATGGACCCTATCTGATGTATTTCGTCGCGCTGAAAACGAATCTGGCCGTGGATTTGCGATATCTCCAACAGGAGCTGAGAAAATCGCAGAAAACCGAATTATCCGAAAACCACCTTCATTACGTTTATTGAAATGACGATATCAATCGTTTCCTCGCTAATAACGATTGTTTCCGCTGCTCTTTGGCTTTCTAACGAACAAGGCTTGATAATACATCAATCTCCATGCATTTAGGACAATAGCAGAATTTTTTTCAATTTTTTTGCAACAGATAATCGATTTTTCAATTATTTGAAAAATTGTATTTCCGAGGTAAAATTCAATCTGCGCTCTCGACTCGAAAAATTGAAGGATCGAGATGATCCTAGTCGTATTTTCTTTGTTTTTCTGTGCTCTTTCGAATGCAAAAAGAATTTTAAGGATCGGTTGAACCATTCAAAAGTTATGGCTACTTTCACGATTAACAAAATCAGGGAAAATCGAGGATCCTGTATTAAGCTCCTTTTCGCTCTATCTCTCACAGGAGCCGAGAAAAACGCAAAAAACGAATTTTTCGATATTTCGCACTTCGGATGGACCCTATCTGATGTATTTCGTCGCGCTGAAAACGAATCTGGCCGTGGATTTGCGATATCTCCAACAGGAGCTGAGAAAATCGCATAAAACCGAATTATCCGAAAACCACCTTCTTTACGTTTATTGAAATGACGATATCAATCGTTTCCTCGCTAATAACGATTGTTTCCGCTGCTCTTTGGCTTTCTAACGAACAAGGCTTGATAATACATCAATTTCCATGCATTTAGGACAATAGCAGAATTTTTTTCAATTTTTTTGCGACAGATAATCGATTTTTCAATTATTTGAAAAATTGTATTTCAGAGGTAAAATTCAATCTGCGCTCTCGACTCGAAAAATTGAAGTATCGAGATGATCCTAGTCGCATTTTCTTTGTTTTTCTGTGCTCTATCGAATGCAAAAAGAATTTTAAGGATCGGTTGAACCATTCAAAAGTTATGGCTACTTTCACGATTAACAAAATCAGGGAAAATCGAGGATCCTGTATTAAGCTCCTTTTCGCTCTATCTCTCACAGGAGCCGAGAAAAACGCAAAAAACGAATTTTTCGATATTTCGCACTTCGGATGGACCCTATCTGATGTATTTCGTCGCGCTGAAAACGAATCTGGCCGTGGATTTGCGATATCTCCAACAGGAGCTGAGAAAATCGCATAAAACCGAATTATCCGAAAACCACCTTCTTTACGTTTATTGAAATGACGATATCAATCGTTTCCTCGCTAATAACGATTGTTTCCGCTGCTCTTTGGCTTTCTAACGAACAAGGCTTGATAATACATCAATTTCCATGCATTTAGGACAATAGCAGAAATTTTTTCAATTTTTTTGCGACAGATAATCGATTTTTCAATTATTTGAAAAATTGTATTTCAGAGGTAAAATTCAATCTGCGCTCTCGACTCGAAAAATTGAAGTATCGAGATGATCCTAGTCGTATTTTCTTTGTTTTTCTGTGCTCTTTCGAATGCAAAAAGAATTTTAAGGATCGGTTGAACCATTCAAAAGTTATGGCTACTTTCACGATTAACAAAATCAGGGAAAATCGAGGATCCTGTATTAAGCTCCTTTTCGCTCTATCTCTCACAGGAGCCGAGAAAAACGCAAAAAACGAATTTTTCGATATTTCGCACTTCGGATGGACCCTATCTGATGTATTTCGTCGCGCTGAAAACGAATCTGGCCGTGGATTTGCGATATCTCCAACAGGAGCTGAGAAAATCGCAGAAAACCGAATTATCCGAAAACCACCTTCTTTACGTTTATTGAAATGACGATATCAATCGTTTCCTCGCTAATAACGATTGTTTCCGCTGCTCTTTGGCTTTCTAACGAACAAGGCTTGATAATACATCAATCTCCATGCATTTAGGACAATAGCAGAATTTTTTTCAATTTTTTTGCGACAGATAATCGATTTTTCAATTATTTGAAAAATTGTATTTCAGAGGTAAAATTCAATCTGCGCTCTCGACTCGAAAAATTGAAGTATCGAGATGATCCTAGTCGCATTTTCTTTGTTTTTCTGTGCTCTATCGAATGCAAAAAGAATTTTAAGGATCGGTTGAACCATTCAAAAGTTATGGCTACTTTCACGATTAACAAAATCAGGGAAAATCGAGGATCCTGTATTAAGCTCCTTTTCGCTCTATCTCTCACAGGAGCCGAGAAAAACGCAAAAAACGAATTTTTCGATATTTCGCACTTCGGATGGACCCTATCTGATGTATTTCGTCGCGCTGAAAACGAATCTGGCCGTGGATTTGCGATATCTCCAACAGGAGCTGAGAAAATCGCATAAAACCGAATTATCCGAAAACCACCTTCATTACGTTTATTGAAATGACGATATCAATCGTTTCCTCGCTAATAACGATTGTTTCCGCTGCTCTTTGGCTTTCTAACGAACAAGGCTTGATAATACATCAATCTCCATGCATTTAGGACAATAGCAGAATTTTTTTCAATTTTTTTGCGACAGATAATCGATTTTTCAATTATTTGAAAAATTGTATTTCCGAGGTAAAATTCAATCTGCGCTCTCGACTCGAAAAATTGAAGGATCGAGATGATCCTAGTCGTATTTTCTTTGTTTTTCTGTGCTCTTTCGAATGCAAAAAGAATTTTAAGGATCGGTTGAACCATTCAAAAGTTATGGCTACTTTCACGATTAACAAAATCAGGGAAAATCGAGGATCCTGTATTAAGCTCCTTTTCGCTCTATCTCTCACAGGAGCCGAGAAAAACGCAAAAAACGAATTTTTCGATATTTCGCACTTCGGATGGACCCTATCTGATGTATTTCGTCGCGCTGAAAACGAATCTGGCCGTGGATTTGCGATATCTCCAACAGGAGCTGAGAAAATCGCATAAAACCGAATTATCCGAAAACCACCTTCTTTACGTTTATTGAAATGACGATATCAATCGTTTCCTCGCTAATAACGATTGTTTCCGCTGCTCTTTGGCTTTCTAACGAACAAGGCTTGATAATACATCAATTTCCATGCATTTAGGACAATAGCAGAATTTTTTTCAATTTTTTTGCGACAGATAATCGATTTTTCAATTATTTGAAAAATTGTATTTCAGAGGTAAAATTCAATCTGGGCTCTCGATTCGAAAAATTGAAGTATCGAGATGATCCTAGTCGCATTTTCTTTGTTTTTCTGTGCTCTATCGAATGCAAAAAGAATTTTAAGGATCGGTTGGACCATTCAAAAGTTATGGCTACTTTCACGATTAACAAAATCAGGGAAAATCGAGGATCCTGTATTCAGCTCCTTTTCGCTCTATCTCTCACAGGAGCCGAGAAAAACGCAAAAAACGAATTTTTCGATATTTCGCACTTCGGATGGACCCTATCTGATGTATTTCGTCGCGCTGAAAACGAATCTGGCCGTGGATTTGCGATATCTCCAACAGGAGCTGACAAAATCGCATAAAACCGAATTATCCGAAAACCACCTTCTTTACGTTTATTGAAATGACGATATCAATCGTTTCCTCGCTAATAACGATTGTTTCCGCTGCTCTTTGGCTTTCTAACGAACAAGGCTTGATAATACATCAATTTCCATGCATTTAGGACAATAGCAGAATTTTTTTCAATTTTTTTGCGACAGATAATCGATTTTTCAATTATTTGAAAAATTGTATTTCAGAGGTAAAATTCAATCTGGGCTCTCGATTCGAAAAATTGAAGTATCGAGATGATCCTAGTCGCATTTTCTTTGTTTTTCTGTGCTCTATCGAATGCAAAAAGAATTTTAAGGATCGGTTGGACCATTCAAAAGTTATGGCTACTTTCACGATTAACAAAATCAGGGAAAATCGAGGATCCTGTATTAAGCTCCTTTTCGCTCTATCTCTCACAGGAGCCGAGAAAAACGCAAAAAACGAATTTTTCGATATTTCGCACTTCGGATGGACCCTATCTGATGTATTTCGTCGCGCTGAAAACGAATCTGGCCGTGGATTTGCGATATCTCCAACAGGAGCTGAGAAAATCGCATAAAACCGAATTATCCGAAAACCACCTTCTTTACGTTTATTGAAATGACGATATCAATCGTTTCCTCGCTAATAACGATTGTTTCCGCTGCTCTTTGGCTTTCTAACGAACAAGGCTTGATAATACATCAATTTCCATGCATTTAGGACAATAGCAGAATTTTTTTCAATTTTTTTGCGACAGATAATCGATTTTTCAATTATTTGAAAAATTGTATTTCAGAGGTAAAATTCAATCTGCGCTCTCGACTCGAAAAATTGAAGTATCGAGATGATCCTAGTCGTATTTTCTTTGTTTTTCTGTGCTCTTTCGAATGCAAAAAGAATTTTAAGGATCGGTTGAACCATTCAAAAGTTATAGCTACTTTCACGATTAACAAAATCAGGGAAAATCGAGGATCCTGTATTAAGCTCCTTTTCGCTCTATCTCTCACAGGAGCCGAGAAAAACGCAAAAAACGAATTTTTCGATATTTCGCACTTCGGATGGACCCTATCTGATGTATTTCGTCGCGCTGAAAACGAATCTGGCCGTGGATTTGCGATATCTCCAACAGGAGCTGAGAAAATCGCATAAAACCGAATTATCCGAAAACCACCTTCTTTACGTTTATTGAAATGACGATATCAATCGTTTCCTCGCTAATAACAATTGTTTCCGCTGCTCTTTGGCTTTCTAACGAACAAGGTTTGATAATACATCAATTTCCATGCATTTAGGACAATAGCAGAATTTTTTTCAATTTTTTTGCGACAGATAATCGATTTTTCAATTATTTGAAAAATTGTATTTCAGAGGTAAAATTCAATCTGCGCTCTCGACTCGAAAAATTGAAGTATCGAGATGATCCTAGTCGTATTTTCTTTGTTTTTCTGTGCTCTTTCGAATGCAAAAAGAATTTTAAGGATCGGTTGAACCATTCAAAAGTTATGGCTACTTTCACGATTAACAAAATCAGGGAAAATCGAGGATCCTGTATTAAGCTCCTTTTCGCTCTATCTCTCACAGGAGCCGAGAAAAACGCAAAAAACGAATTTTTCGATATTTCGCACTTCGGATGGACCCTATCTGATGTATTTCGTCGCGCTGAAAACGAATCTGGCCGTGGATTTGCGATATCTCCAACAGGAGCTGAGAAAATCGCATAAAACCGAATTATCCGAAAACCACCTTCATTACGTTTATTGAAATGACGATATCAATCGTTTCCTCGCTAATAACGATTGTTTCCGCTGCTCTTTGGCTTTCTAACGAACAAGGCTTGATAATACATCAATCTCCATGCATTTAGGACAATAGCAGAATTTTTTTCAATTTTTTTGCGACAGATAATCGATTTTTCAATTATTTGAAAAATTGTATTTCCGAGGTAAAATTCAATCTGCGCTCTCGACTCGAAAAATTGAAGGATCGAGATGATCCTAGTCGTATTTTCTTTGTTTTTCTGTGCTCTTTCGAATGCAAAAAGAATTTTAAGGATCGGTTGAACCATTCAAAAGTTATGGCTACTTTCACGATTAACAAAATCAGGGAAAATCGAGGATCCTGTATTAAGCTCCTTTTCGCTCTATCTCTCACAGGAGCCGAGAAAAACGCAAAAAACGAATTTTTCGATATTTCGCACTTCGGATGGACCCTATCTGATGTATTTCGTCGCGCTGAAAACGAATCTGGCCGTGGATTTGCGATATCTCCAACAGGAGCTGAGAAAATCGCATAAAACCGAATTATCCGAAAACCACCTTCTTTACGTTTATTGAAATGACGATATCAATCGTTTCCTCGCTAATAACGATTGTTTCCGCTGCTCTTTGGCTTTCTAACGAACAAGGCTTGATAATACATCAATTTCCATGCATTTAGGACAATAGCAGAATTTTTTTCAATTTTTTTGCGACAGATAATCGATTTTTCAATTATTTGAAAAATTGTATTTCAGAGGTAAAATTCAATCTGGGCTCTCGATTCGAAAAATTGAAGTATCGAGATGATCCTAGTCGCATTTTCTTTGTTTTTCTGTGCTCTATCGAATGCAAAAAGAATTTTAAGGATCGGTTGGACCATTCAAAAGTTATGGCTACTTTCACGATTAACAAAATCAGGGAAAATCGAGGATCCTGTATTCAGCTCCTTTTCGCTCTATCTCTCACAGGAGCCGAGAAAAACGCAAAAAACGAATTTTTCGATATTTCGCACTTCGGATGGACCCTATCTGATGTATTTCGTCGCGCTGAAAACGAATCTGGCCGTGGATTTGCGATATCTCCAACAGGAGCTGACAAAATCGCATAAAACCGAATTATCCGAAAACCACCTTCTTTACGTTTATTGAAATGACGATATCAATCGTTTCCTCGCTAATAACGATTGTTTCCGCTGCTCTTTGGCTTTCTAACGAACAAGGCTTGATAATACATCAATTTCCATGCATTTAGGACAATAGCAGAATTTTTTTCAATTTTTTTGCGACAGATAATCGATTTTTCAATTATTTGAAAAATTGTATTTCAGAGGTAAAATTCAATCTGGGCTCTCGATTCGAAAAATTGAAGTATCGAGATGATCCTAGTCGCATTTTCTTTGTTTTTCTGTGCTCTATCGAATGCAAAAAGAATTTTAAGGATCGGTTGGACCATTCAAAAGTTATGGCTACTTTCACGATTAACAAAATCAGGGAAAATCGAGGATCCTGTATTAAGCTCCTTTTCGCTCTATCTCTCACAGGAGCCGAGAAAAACGCAAAAAACGAATTTTTCGATATTTCGCACTTCGGATGGACCCTATCTGATGTATTTCGTCGCGCTGAAAACGAATCTGGCCGTGGATTTGCGATATCTCCAACAGGAGCTGAGAAAATCGCATAAAACCGAATTATCCGAAAACCACCTTCTTTACGTTTATTGAAATGACGATATCAATCGTTTCCTCGCTAATAACGATTGTTTCCGCTGCTCTTTGGCTTTCTAACGAACAAGGCTTGATAATACATCAATTTCCATGCATTTAGGACAATAGCAGAATTTTTTTCAATTTTTTTGCGACAGATAATCGATTTTTCAATTATTTGAAAAATTGTATTTCAGAGGTAAAATTCAATCTGCGCTCTCGACTCGAAAAATTGAAGTATCGAGATGATCCTAGTCGTATTTTCTTTGTTTTTCTGTGCTCTTTCGAATGCAAAAAGAATTTTAAGGATCGGTTGAACCATTCAAAAGTTATAGCTACTTTCACGATTAACAAAATCAGGGAAAATCGAGGATCCTGTATTAAGCTCCTTTTCGCTCTATCTCTCACAGGAGCCGAGAAAAACGCAAAAAACGAATTTTTCGATATTTCGCACTTCGGATGGACCCTATCTGATGTATTTCGTCGCGCTGAAAACGAATCTGGCCGTGGATTTGCGATATCTCCAACAGGAGCTGAGAAAATCGCATAAAACCGAATTATCCGAAAACCACCTTCTTTACGTTTATTGAAATGACGATATCAATCGTTTCCTCGCTAATAACAATTGTTTCCGCTGCTCTTTGGCTTTCTAACGAACAAGGTTTGATAATACATCAATTTCCATGCATTTAGGACAATAGCAGAATTTTTTTCAATTTTTTTGCGACAGATAATCGATTTTTCAATTATTTGAAAAATTGTATTTCAGAGGTAAAATTCAATCTGCGCTCTCGACTCGAAAAATTGAAGTATCGAGATGATCCTAGTCGTATTTTCTTTGTTTTTCTGTGCTCTTTCGAATGCAAAAAGAATTTTAAGGATCGGTTGAACCATTCAAAAGTTATGGCTACTTTCACGATTAACAAAATCAGGGAAAATCGAGGATCCTGTATTAAGCTCCTTTTCGCTCTATCTCTCACAGGAGCCGAGAAAAACGCAAAAAACGAATTTTTCGATATTTCGCACTTCGGATGGACCCTATCTGATGTATTTCGTCGCGCTGAAAACGAATCTGGCCGTGGATTTGCGATATCTCCAACAGGAGCTGAGAAAATCGCAGAAAACCGAATTATCCGAAAACCACCTTCATTACGTTTATTGAAATGACGATATCAATCGTTTCCTCGCTAATAACGATTGTTTCCGCTGCTCTTTGGCTTTCTAACGAACAAGGCTTGATAATACATCAATTTCCATGCATTTAGGACAATAGCAGAATTTTTTTCAATTTTTTTGCGACAGATAATCGATTTTTCAATTATTTGAAAAATTGTATTTCCGAGGTAAAATTCAATCTGCGCTCTCGACTCGAAAAATTGAAGTATCGAGATGATCCTAGTCGTATTTTCTTTGTTTTTCTGTGCTCTTTCGAATGCAAAAAGAATTTTAAGGATCGGTTGAACCATTCAAAAGTTATGGCTACTTTCACGATTAACAAAATCAGGGAAAATCGAGGATCCTGTATTAAGCTCCTTTTCGCTCTATCTCTCACAGGAGCCGAGAAAAACGCAAAAAACGAATTTTTCGATATTTCGCACTTCGGATGGACCCTATCTGATGTATTTCGTCGCGCTGAAAACGAATCTGGCCGTGGATTTGCGATATCTCCAACAGGAGCTGAGAAAATCGCAGAAAACCGAATTATCCGAAAACCACCTTCATTACGTTTATTGAAATGACGATATCAATCGTTTCCTCGCTAATAACGATTGTTTCCGCTGCTCTTTGGCTTTCTAACGAACAAGGCTTGATAATACATCAATTTCCATGCATTTAGGACAATAGCAGAATTTTTTTCAATTTTTTTGCGACAGATAATCGATTTTTCAATTATTTGAAAAATTGTATTTCCGAGGTAAAATTCAATCTGCGCTCTCGACTCGAAAAATTGAAGTATCGAGATGATCCTAGTCGTATTTTCTTTGTTTTTCGGTGCTCTTTCGAATGCAAAAAGAATTTTAAGGATCGGTTGAACCATTCAAAAGTTATGGCTACTTTCACGATTAACAAAATCAGGGAAAATCGAGGATCCTGTATTAAGCTCCTTTTCGCTCTATCTCTCACAGGAGCCGAGAAAAACGCAAAAAACGAATTTTTCGATATTTCGCACTTCGGATGGACCCTATCTGATGTATTTCGTCGCGCTGAAAACGAATCTGGCCGTGGATTTGCGATATCTCCAACAGGAGCTGAGAAAATCGCATAAAACCGAATTATCCGAAAACCACCTTCTTTACGTTTATTGAAATGACGATATCAATCGTTTCCTCGCTAATAACGATTGTTTCCGCTGCTCTTTGGCTTTCTAACGAACAAGGCTTGATAATACATCAATTTCCATGCATTTAGGACAATAGCAGAATTTTTTTCAATTTTTTTGCGACAGATAATCGATTTTTCAATTATTTGAAAAATTGTATTTCAGAGGTAAAATTCAATCTGCGCTCTCGACTCGAAAAATTGAAGTATCGAGATGATCCTAGTCGTATTTTCTTTGTTTTTCTGTGCTCTTTCGAATGCAAAAAGAATTTTAAGGATCGGTTGAACCATTCAAAAGTTATGGCTACTTTCACGATTAACAAAATCAGGGAAAATCGAGGATCCTGTATTAAGCTCCTTTTCGCTCTATCTCTCACAGGAGCCGAGAAAAACGCAAAAAACGAATTTTTCGATATTTCGCACTTCGGATGGACCCTATCTGATGTATTTCGTCGCGCTGAAAACGAATCTGGCCGTGGATTTGCGATATCTCCAACAGGAGCTGAGAAAATCGCAGAAAACCGAATTATCCGAAAACCACCTTCTTTACGTTTATTGAAATGACGATATCAATCGTTTCCTCGCTAATAACGATTGTTTCCGCTGCTCTTTGGCTTTCTAACGAACAAGGCTTGATAATACATCAATCTCCATGCATTTAGGACAATAGCAGAATTTTTTTCAATTTTTTTGCGACAGATAATCGATTTTTCAATTATTTGAAAAATTGTATTTCAGAGGTAAAATTCAATCTGCGCTCTCGACTCGAAAAATTGAAGTATCGAGATGATCCTAGTCGCATTTTCTTTGTTTTTCTGTGCTCTATCGAATGCAAAAAGAATTTTAAGGATCGGTTGAACCATTCAAAAGTTATGGCTACTTTCACGATTAACAAAATCAGGGAAAATCGAGGATCCTGTATTAAGCTCCTTTTCGCTCTATCTCTCACAGGAGCCGAGAAAAACGCAAAAAACGAATTTTTCGATATTTCGCACTTCGGATGGACCCTATCTGATGTATTTCGTCGCGCTGAAAACGAATCTGGCCGTGGATTTGCGATATCTCCAACAGGAGCTGAGAAAATCGCATAAAACCGAATTATCCGAAAACCACCTTCATTACGTTTATTGAAATGACGATATCAATCGTTTCCTCGCTAATAACGATTGTTTCCGCTGCTCTTTGGCTTTCTAACGAACAAGGCTTGATAATACATCAATCTCCATGCATTTAGGACAATAGCAGAATTTTTTTCAATTTTTTTGCGACAGATAATCGATTTTTCAATTATTTGAAAAATTGTATTTCCGAGGTAAAATTCAATCTGCGCTCTCGACTCGAAAAATTGAAGGATCGAGATGATCCTAGTCGTATTTTCTTTGTTTTTCTGTGCTCTTTCGAATGCAAAAAGAATTTTAAGGATCGGTTGAACCATTCAAAAGTTATGGCTACTTTCACGATTAACAAAATCAGGGAAAATCGAGGATCCTGTATTAAGCTCCTTTTCGCTCTATCTCTCACAGGAGCCGAGAAAAACGCAAAAAACGAATTTTTCGATATTTCGCACTTCGGATGGACCCTATCTGATGTATTTCGTCGCGCTGAAAACGAATCTGGCCGTGGATTTGCGATATCTCCAACAGGAGCTGAGAAAATCGCATAAAACCGAATTATCCGAAAACCACCTTCTTTACGTTTATTGAAATGACGATATCAATCGTTTCCTCGCTAATAACGATTGTTTCCGCTGCTCTTTGGCTTTCTAACGAACAAGGCTTGATAATACATCAATTTCCATGCATTTAGGACAATAGCAGAATTTTTTTCAATTTTTTTGCGACAGATAATCGATTTTTCAATTATTTGAAAAATTGTATTTCCGAGGTAAAATTCAATCTGCGCTCTCGACTCGAAAAATTGAAGGATCGAGATGATCCTAGTCGTATTTTCTTTGTTTTTCTGTGCTCTTTCGAATGCAAAAAGAATTTTAAGGATCGGTTGAACCATTCAAAAGTTATGGCTACTTTCACGATTAACAAAATCAGGGAAAATCGAGGATCCTGTATTAAGCTCCTTTTCGCTCTATCTCTCACAGGAGCCGAGAAAAACGCAAAAAACGAATTTTTCGATATTTCGCACTTCGGATGGACCCTATCTGATGTATTTCGTCGCGCTGAAAACGAATCTGGCCGTGGATTTGCGATATCTCCAACAGGAGCTGAGAAAATCGCATAAAACCGAATTATCCGAAAACCACCTTCTTTACGTTCATTGAAATGACGATATCAATCGTTTCCTCGCTAATAACGATTGTTTCCGCTGCTCTTTGGCTTTCTAACGAACAAGGCTTGATAATACATCAATTTCCATGCATTTAGGACAATAGCAGAATTTTTTTCAATTTTTTTGCGACAGATAATCGATTTTTCAATTATTTGAAAAATTGTATTTCAGAGGTAAAATTCAATCTGCGCTCTCGACTCGAAAAATTGAAGTATCGAGATGATCCTAGTCGTATTTTCTTTGTTTTTCTGTGCTCTTTCGAATGCAAAAAGAATTTTAAGGATCGGTTGAACCATTCAAAAGTTATGGCTACTTTCACGATTAACAAAATCAGGGAAAATCGAGGATCCTGTATTAAGCTCCTTTTCGCTCTATCTCTCACAGGAGCCGAGAAAAACGCAAAAAACGAATTTTTCGATATTTCGCACTTCGGATGGACCCTATCTGATGTATTTCGTCGCGCTGAAAACGAATCTGGCCGTGGATTTGCGATATCTCCAACAGGAGCTGAGAAAATCGCATAAAACCGAATTATCCGAAAACCACCTTCTTTACGTTTATTGAAATGACGATATCAATCGTTTCCTCGCTAATAACGATTGTTTCCGCTGCTCTTTGGCTTTCTAACGAACAAGGCTTGATAATACATCAATTTCCATGCATTTAGGACAATAGCAGAATTTTTTTCAATTTTTTTGCGACAGATAATCGATTTTTCAATTATTTGAAAAATTGTATTTCAGAGGTAAAATTCAATCTGGGCTCTCGATTCGAAAAATTGAAGTATCGAGATGATCCTAGTCGCATTTTCTTTGTTTTTCTGTGCTCTATCGAATGCAAAAAGAATTTTAAGGATCGGTTGGACCATTCAAAAGTTATGGCTACTTTCACGATTAACAAAATCAGGGAAAATCGAGGATCCTGTATTAAGCTCCTTTTCGCTCTATCTCTCACAGGAGCCGAGAAAAACGCAAAAAACGAATTTTTCGATATTTCGCACTTCGGATGGACCCTATCTGATGTATTTCGTCGCGCTGAAAACGAATCTGGCCGTGGATTTGCGATATCTCCAACAGGAGCTGAGAAAATCGCATAAAACCGAATTATCCGAAAACCACCTTCTTTACGTTTATTGAAATGACGATATCAATCGTTTCCTCGCTAATAACGATTGTTTCCGCTGCTCTTTGGCTTTCTAACGAACAAGGCTTGATAATACATCAATTTCCATGCATTTAGGACAATAGCAGAATTTTTTTCAATTTTTTTGCGACAGATAATCGATTTTTCAATTATTTGAAAAATTGTATTTCCGAGGTAAAATTCAATCTGCGCTCTCGACTCGAAAAATTGAAGGATCGAGATGATCCTAGTCGTATTTTCTTTGTTTTTCTGTGCTCTTTCGAATGCAAAAAGAATTTTAAGGATCGGTTGAACCATTCAAAAGTTATGGCTACTTTCACGATTAACAAAATCAGGGAAAATCGAGGATCCTGTATTAAGCTCCTTTTCGCTCTATCTCTCACAGGAGCCGAGAAAAACGCAAAAAACGAATTTTTCGATATTTCGCACTTCGGATGGACCCTATCTGATGTATTTCGTCGCGCTGAAAACGAATCTGGCCGTGGATTTGCGATATCTCCAACAGGAGCTGAGAAAATCGCATAAAACCGAATTATCCGAAAACCACCTTCTTTACGTTTATTGAAATGACGATATCAATCGTTTCCTCGCTAATAACGATTGTTTCCGCTGCTCTTTGGCTTTCTAACGAACAAGGCTTGATAATACATCAATTTCCATGCATTTAGGACAATAGCAGAATTTTTTTCAATTTTTTTGCGACAGATAATCGATTTTTCAATTATTTGAAAAATTGTATTTCAGAGGTAAAATTCAATCTGCGCTCTCGACTCGAAAAATTGAAGTATCGAGATGATCCTAGTCGTATTTTCTTTGTTTTTCTGTGCTCTTTCGAATGCAAAAAGAATTTTAAGGATCGGTTGAACCATTCAAAAGTTATGGCTACTTTCACGATTAACAAAATCAGGGAAAATCGAGGATCCTGTATTAAGCTCCTTTTCGCTCTATCTCTCACAGGAGCCGAGAAAAACGCAAAAAACGAATTTTTCGATATTTCGCACTTCGGATGGACCCTATCTGATGTATTTCGTCGCGCTGAAAACGAATCTGGCCGTGGATTTGCGATATCTCCAACAGGAGCTGAGAAAATCGCATAAAACCGAATTATCCGAAAACCACCTTCTTTACGTTTATTGAAATGACGATATCAATCGTTTCCTCGCTAATAACGATTGTTTCCGCTGCTCTTTGGCTTTCTAACGAACAAGGCTTGATAATACATCAATCTCCATGCATTTAGGACAATAGCAGAATTTTTTTCAATTTTTTTGCGACAGATAATCGATTTTTCAATTATTTGAAAAATTGTATTTCCGAGGTAAAATTCAATCTGCGCTCTCGACTCGAAAAATTGAAGGATCGAGATGATCCTAGTCGTATTTTCTTTGTTTTTCTGTGCTCTTTCGAATGCAAAAAGAATTTTAAGGATCGGTTGAACCATTCAAAAGTTATGGCTACTTTCACGATTAACAAAATCAGGGAAAATCGAGGATCCTGTATTAAGCTCCTTTTCGCTCTATCTCTCACAGGAGCCGAGAAAAACGCAAAAAACGAATTTTTCGATATTTCGCACTTCGGATGGACCCTATCTGATGTATTTCGTCGCGCTGAAAACGAATCTGGCCGTGGATTTGCGATATCTCCAACAGGAGCTGAGAAAATCGCATAAAACCGAATTATCCGAAAACCACCTTCTTTACGTTTATTGAAATGACGATATCAATCGTTTCCTCGCTAATAACGATTGTTTCCGCTGCTCTTTGGCTTTCTAACGAACAAGGCTTGATAATACATCAATTTCCATGCATTTAGGACAATAGCAGAATTTTTTTCAATTTTTTTGCGACAGATAATCGATTTTTCAATTATTTGAAAAATTGTATTTCCGAGGTAAAATTCAATCTGCGCTCTCGACTCGAAAAATTGAAGGATCGAGATGATCCTAGTCGTATTTTCTTTGTTTTTCTGTGCTCTTTCGAATGCAAAAAGAATTTTAAGGATCGGTTGAACCATTCAAAAGTTATGGCTACTTTCACGATTAACAAAATCAGGGAAAATCGAGGATCCTGTATTAAGCTCCTTTTCGCTCTATCTCTCACAGGAGCCGAGAAAAACGCAAAAAACGAATTTTTCGATATTTCGCACTTCGGATGGACCCTATCTGATGTATTTCGTCGCGCTGAAAACGAATCTGGCCGTGGATTTGCGATATCTCCAACAGGAGCTGAGAAAATCGCAGAAAACCGAATTATCCGAAAACCACCTTCATTACGTTTATTGAAATGACGATATCAATCGTTTCCTCGCTAATAACGATTGTTTCCGCTGCTCTTTGGCTTTCTAACGAACAAGGCTTGATAATACATCAATTTCCATGCATTTAGGACAATAGCAGAATTTTTTTCAATTTTTTTGCGACAGATAATCGATTTTTCAATTATTTGAAAAATTGTATTTCCGAGGTAAAATTCAATCTGCGCTCTCGACTCGAAAAATTGAAGTATCGAGATGATCCTAGTCGTATTTTCTTTGTTTTTCTGTGCTCTTTCGAATGCAAAAAGAATTTTAAGGATCGGTTGAACCATTCAAAAGTTATGGCTACTTTCACGATTAACAAAATCAGGGAAAATCGAGGATCCTGTATTAAGCTCCTTTTCGCTCTATCTCTCACAGGAGCCGAGAAAAACGCAAAAAACGAATTTTTCGATATTTCGCACTTCGGATGGACCCTATCTGATGTATTTCGTCGCGCTGAAAACGAATCTGGCCGTGGATTTGCGATATCTCCAACAGGAGCTGAGAAAATCGCAGAAAACCGAATTATCCGAAAACCACCTTCATTACGTTTATTGAAATGACGATATCAATCGTTTCCTCGCTAATAACGATTGTTTCCGCTGCTCTTTGGCTTTCTAACGAACAAGGCTTGATAATACATCAATTTCCATGCATTTAGGACAATAGCAGAATTTTTTTCAATTTTTTTGCGACAGATAATCGATTTTTCAATTATTTGAAAAATTGTATTTCCGAGGTAAAATTCAATCTGCGCTCTCGACTCGAAAAATTGAAGTATCGAGATGATCCTAGTCGTATTTTCTTTGTTTTTCTGTGCTCTTTCGAATGCAAAAAGAATTTTAAGGATCGGTTGAACCATTCAAAAGTTATGGCTACTTTCACGATTAACAAAATCAGGGAAAATCGAGGATCCTGTATTAAGCTCCTTTTCGCTCTATCTCTCACAGGAGCCGAGAAAAACGCAAAAAACGAATTTTTCGATATTTCGCACTTCGGATGGACCCTATCTGATGTATTTCGTCGCGCTGAAAACGAATCTGGCCGTGGATTTGCGATATCTCCAACAGGAGCTGAGAAAATCGCAGAAAACCGAATTATCCGAAAACCACCTTCATTACGTTTATTGAAATGACGATATCAATCGTTTCCTCGCTAATAACGATTGTTTCCGCTGCTCTTTGGCTTTCTAACGAACAAGGCTTGATAATACATCAATTTCCATGCATTTAGGACAATAGCAGAATTTTTTTCAATTTTTTTGCGACAGATAATCGATTTTTCAATTATTTGAAAAATTGTATTTCAGAGGTAAAATTCAATCTACGCTCTCGACTCGAAAAATTGAAGTATCGAGATGATCCTAGTCGTATTTTCTTTGTTTTTCTGTGCTCTTTCGAATGCAAAAAGAATTTTAAGGATCGGTTGAACCATTCAAAAGTTATGGCTACTTTCACGATTAACAAAATCAGGGAAAATCGAGGATCCTGTATTAAGCTCCTTTTCGCTCTATCTCTCACAGGAGCCGAGAAAAACGCAAAAAACGAATTTTTCGATATTTCGCACTTCGGATGGACCCTATCTGATGTATTTCGTCGCGCTGAAAACGAATCTGGCCGTGGATTTGCGATATCTCCAACAGGAGCTGAGAAAATCGCAGAAAACCGAATTATCCGAAAACCACCTTCATTACGTTTATTGAAATGACGATATCAATCGTTTCCTCGCTAATAACGATTGTTTCCGCTGCTCTTTGGCTTTCTAACGAACAAGGCTTGATAATACATCAATTTCCATGCATTTAGGACAATAGCAGAATTTTTTTCAATTTTTTTGCGACAGATAATCGATTTTTCAATTATTTGAAAAATTGTATTTCCGAGGTAAAATTCAATCTGCGCTCTCGACTCGAAAAATTGAAGTATCGAGATGATCCTAGTCGTATTTTCTTTGTTTTTCTGTGCTCTTTCGAATGCAAAAAGAATTTTAAGGATCGGTTGAACCATTCAAAAGTTATGGCTACTTTCACGATTAACAAAATCAGGGAAAATCGAGGATCCTGTATTAAGCTCCTTTTCGCTCTATCTCTCACAGGAGCCGAGAAAAACGCAAAAAACGAATTTTTCGATATTTCGCACTTCGGATGGACCCTATCTGATGTATTTCGTCGCGCTGAAAACGAATCTGGCCGTGGATTTGCGATATCTCCAACAGGAGCTGAGAAAATCGCAGAAAACCGAATTATCCGAAAACCACCTTCATTACGTTTATTGAAATGACGATATCAATCGTTTCCTCGCTAATAACGATTGTTTCCGCTGCTCTTTGGCTTTCTAACGAACAAGGCTTGATAATACATCAATTTCCATGCATTTAGGACAATAGCAGAATTTTTTTCAATTTTTTTGCGACAGATAATCGATTTTTCAATTATTTGAAAAATTGTATTTCCGAGGTAAAATTCAATCTGCGCTCTCGACTCGAAAAATTGAAGTATCGAGATGATCCTAGTCGTATTTTCTTTGTTTTTCTGTGCTCTTTCGAATGCAAAAAGAATTTTAAGGATCGGTTGAACCATTCAAAAGTTATGGCTACTTTCACGATTAACAAAATCAGGGAAAATCGAGGATCCTGTATTAAGCTCCTTTTCGCTCTATCTCTCACAGGAGCCGAGAAAAACGCAAAAAACGAATTTTTCGATATTTCGCACTTCGGATGGACCCTATCTGATGTATTTCGTCGCGCTGAAAACGAATCTGGCCGTGGATTTGCGATATCTCCAACAGGAGCTGAGAAAATCGCAGAAAACCGAATTATCCGAAAACCACCTTCATTACGTTTATTGAAATGACGATATCAATCGTTTCCTCGCTAATAACGATTGTTTCCGCTGCTCTTTGGCTTTCTAACGAACAAGGCTTGATAATACATCAATTTCCATGCATTTAGGACAATAGCAGAATTTTTTTCAATTTTTTTGCGACAGATAATCGATTTTTCAATTATTTGAAAAATTGTATTTCAGAGGTAAAATTCAATCTACGCTCTCGACTCGAAAAATTGAAGTATCGAGATGATCCTAGTCGTATTTTCTTTGTTTTTCTGTGCTCTTTCGAATGCAAAAAGAATTTTAAGGATCGGTTGAACCATTCAAAAGTTATGGCTACTTTCACGATTAACAAAATCAGGGAAAATCGAGGATCCTGTATTAAGCTCCTTTTCGCTCTATCTCTCACAGGAGCCGAGAAAAACGCAAAAAACGAATTTTTCGATATTTCGCACTTCGGATGGACCCTATCTGATGTATTTCGTCGCGCTGAAAACGAATCTGGCCGTGGATTTGCGATATCTCCAACAGGAGCTGAGAAAATCGCAGAAAACCGAATTATCCGAAAACCACCTTCATTACGTTTATTGAAATGACGATATCAATCGTTTCCTCGCTAATAACGATTGTTTCCGCTGCTCTTTGGCTTTCTAACGAACAAGGCTTGATAATACATCAATTTCCATGCATTTAGGACAATAGCAGAATTTTTTTCAATTTTTTTGCGACAGATAATCGATTTTTCAATTATTTGAAAAATTGTATTTCAGAGGTAAAATTCAATCTGCGCTCTCGACTCGAAAAATTGAAGTATCGAGATGATCCTAGTCGTATTTTCTTTGTTTTTCTGTGCTCTTTCGAATGCAAAAAGAATTTTAAGGATCGGTTGAACCATTCAAAAGTTATGGCTACTTTCACGATTAACAAAATCAGGGAAAATCGAGGATCCTGTATTAAGCTCCTTTTCGCTCTATCTCTCACAGGAGCCGAGAAAAACGCAAAAAACGAATTTTTCGATATTTCGCACTTCGGATGGACCCTATCTGATGTATTTCGTCGCGCTGAAAACGAATCTGGCCGTGGATTTGCGATATCTCCAACAGGAGCTGAGAAAATCGCAGAAAACCGAATTATCCGAAAACCACCTTCATTACGTTTATTGAAATGACGATATCAATCGTTTCCTCGCTAATAACGATTGTTTCCGCTGCTCTTTGGCTTTCTAACGAACAAGGCTTGATAATACATCAATTTCCATGCATTTAGGACAATAGCAGAATTTTTTTCAATTTTTTTGCGACAGATAATCGATTTTTCAATTATTTGAAAAATTGTATTTCCGAGGTAAAATTCAATCTGCGCTCTCGACTCGAAAAATTGAAGTATCGAGATGATCCTAGTCGTATTTTCTTTGTTTTTCTGTGCTCTTTCGAATGCAAAAAGAATTTTAAGGATCGGTTGAACCATTCAAAAGTTATGGCTACTTTCACGATTAACAAAATCAGGGAAAATCGAGGATCCTGTATTAAGCTCCTTTTCGCTCTAACTCTCACAGGAGCCGAGAAAAACGCAAAAAACGAATTTTTCGATATTTCGCACTTCGGATGGACCCTATCTGATGTATTTCGTCGCGCTGAAAACGAATCTGGCCGTGGATTTGCGATATCTCCAACAGGAGCTGAGAAAATCGCAGAAAACCGAATTATCCGAAAACCACCTTCATTACGTTTATTGAAATGACGATATCAATCGTTTCCTCGCTAATAACGATTGTTTCCGCTGCTCTTTGGCTTTCTAACGAACAAGGCTTGATAATACATCAATTTCCATGCATTTAGGACAATAGCAGAATTTTTTTCAATTTTTTTGCGACAGATAATCGATTTTTCAATTATTTGAAAAATTGTATTTCAGAGGTAAAATTCAATCTACGCTCTCGACTCGAAAAATTGAAGTATCGAGATGATCCTAGTCGTATTTTCTTTGTTTTTCTGTGCTCTTTCGAATGCAAAAAGAATTTTAAGGATCGGTTGAACCATTCAAAAGTTATGGCTACTTTCACGATTAACAAAATCAGGGAAAATCGAGGATCCTGTATTAAGCTCCTTTTCGCTCTATCTCTCACAGGAGCCGAGAAAAACGCAAAAAACGAATTTTTCGATATTTCGCACTTCGGATGGACCCTATCTGATGTATTTCGTCGCGCTGAAAACGAATCTGGCCGTGGATTTGCGATATCTCCAACAGGAGCTGAGAAAATCGCAGAAAACCGAATTATCCGAAAACCACCTTCATTACGTTTATTGAAATGACGATATCAATCGTTTCCTCGCTAATAACGATTGTTTCCGCTGCTCTTTGGCTTTCTAACGAACAAGGCTTGATAATACATCAATTTCCATGCATTTAGGACAATAGCAGAATTTTTTTCAATTTTTTTGCGACAGATAATCGATTTTTCAATTATTTGAAAAATTGTATTTCAGAGGTAAAATTCAATCTGCGCTCTCGACTCGAAAAATTGAAGTATCGAGATGATCCTAGTCGTATTTTCTTTGTTTTTCTGTGCTCTTTCGAATGCAAAAAGAATTTTAAGGATCGGTTGAACCATTCAAAAGTTATGGCTACTTTCACGATTAACAAAATCAGGGAAAATCGAGGATCCTGTATTAAGCTCCTTTTCGCTCTATCTCTCACAGGAGCCGAGAAAAACGCAAAAAACGAATTTTTCGATATTTCGCACTTCGGATGGACCCTATCTGATGTATTTCGTCGCGCTGAAAACGAATCTGGCCGTGGATTTGCGATATCTCCAACAGGAGCTGAGAAAATCGCAGAAAACCGAATTATCCGAAAACCACCTTCATTACGTTTATTGAAATGACGATATCAATCGTTTCCTCGCTAATAACGATTGTTTCCGCTGCTCTTTGGCTTTCTAACGAACAAGGCTTGATAATACATCAATTTCCATGCATTTAGGACAATAGCAGAATTTTTTTCAATTTTTTTGCGACAGATAATCGATTTTTCAATTATTTGAAAAATTGTATTTCAGAGGTAAAATTCAATCTGCGCTCTCGACTCGAAAAATTGAAGTATCGAGATGATCCTAGTCGTATTTTCTTTGTTTTTCTGTGCTCTTTCGAATGCAAAAAGAATTTTAAGGATCGGTTGAACCATTCAAAAGTTATGGCTACTTTCACGATTAACAAAATCAGGGAAAATCGAGGATCCTGTATTAAGCTCCTTTTCGCTCTATCTCTCACAGGAGCCGAGAAAAACGCAAAAAACGAATTTTTCGATATTTCGCACTTCGGATGGACCCTATCTGATGTATTTCGTCGCGCTGAAAACGAATCTGGCCGTGGATTTGCGATATCTCCAACAGGAGCTGAGAAAATCGCAGAAAACCGAATTATCCGAAAACCACCTTCATTACGTTTATTGAAATGACGATATCAATCGTTTCCTCGCTAATAACGATTGTTTCCGCTGCTCTTTGGCTTTCTAACGAACAAGGCTTGATAATACATCAATTTCCATGCATTTAGGACAATAGCAGAATTTTTTTCAATTTTTTTGCGACAGATAATCGATTTTTCAATTATTTGAAAAATTGTATTTCCGAGGTAAAATTCAATCTGCGCTCTCGACTCGAAAAATTGAAGTATCGAGATGATCCTAGTCGTATTTTCTTTGTTTTTCTGTGCTCTTTCGAATGCAAAAAGAATTTTAAGGATCGGTTGAACCATTCAAAAGTTATGGCTACTTTCACGATTAACAAAATCAGGGAAAATCGAGGATCCTGTATTAAGCTCCTTTTCGCTCTATCTCTCACAGGAGCCGAGAAAAACGCAAAAAACGAATTTTTCGATATTTCGCACTTCGGATGGACCCTATCTGATGTATTTCGTCGCGCTGAAAACGAATCTGGCCGTGGATTTGCGATATCTCCAACAGGAGCTGAGAAAATCGCAGAAAACCGAATTATCCGAAAACCACCTTCATTACGTTTATTGAAATGACGATATCAATCGTTTCCTCGCTAATAACGATTGTTTCCGCTGCTCTTTGGCTTTCTAACGAACAAGGCTTGATAATACATCAATTTCCATGCATTTAGGACAATAGCAGAATTTTTTTCAATTTTTTTGCGACAGATAATCGATTTTTCAATTATTTGAAAAATTGTATTTCAGAGGTAAAATTCAATCTACGCTCTCGACTCGAAAAATTGAAGTATCGAGATGATCCTAGTCGTATTTTCTTTGTTTTTCTGTGCTCTTTCGAATGCAAAAAGAATTTTAAGGATCGGTTGAACCATTCAAAAGTTATGGCTACTTTCACGATTAACAAAATCAGGGAAAATCGAGGATCCTGTATTAAGCTCCTTTTCGCTCTATCTCTCACAGGAGCCGAGAAAAACGCAAAAAACGAATTTTTCGATATTTCGCACTTCGGATGGACCCTATCTGATGTATTTCGTCGCGCTGAAAACGAATCTGGCCGTGGATTTGCGATATCTCCAACAGGAGCTGAGAAAATCGCAGAAAACCGAATTATCCGAAAACCACCTTCATTACGTTTATTGAAATGACGATATCAATCGTTTCCTCGCTAATAACGATTGTTTCCGCTGCTCTTTGGCTTTCTAACGAACAAGGCTTGATAATACATCAATTTCCATGCATTTAGGACAATAGCAGAATTTTTTTCAATTTTTTTGCGACAGATAATCGATTTTTCAATTATTTGAAAAATTGTATTTCAGAGGTAAAATTCAATCTGCGCTCTCGACTCGAAAAATTGAAGTATCGAGATGATCCTAGTCGTATTTTCTTTGTTTTTCTGTGCTCTTTCGAATGCAAAAAGAATTTTAAGGATCGGTTGAACCATTCAAAAGTTATGGCTACTTTCACGATTAACAAAATCAGGGAAAATCGAGGATCCTGTATTAAGCTCCTTTTCGCTCTATCTCTCACAGGAGCCGAGAAAAACGCAAAAAACGAATTTTTCGATATTTCGCACTTCGGATGGACCCTATCTGATGTATTTCGTCGCGCTGAAAACGAATCTGGCCGTGGATTTGCGATATCTCCAACAGGAGCTGAGAAAATCGCAGAAAACCGAATTATCCGAAAACCACCTTCATTACGTTTATTGAAATGACGATATCAATCGTTTCCTCGCTAATAACGATTGTTTCCGCTGCTCTTTGGCTTTCTAACGAACAAGGCTTGATAATACATCAATTTCCATGCATTTAGGACAATAGCAGAATTTTTTTCAATTTTTTTGCGACAGATAATCGATTTTTCAATTATTTGAAAAATTGTATCTCAGAGGTAAAATTCAATCTGCGCTCTCGACTCGAAAAATTGAAGTATCGAGATGATCCTAGTCGTATTTTCTTTGTTTTTCTGTGCTCTTTCGAATGCAAAAAGAATTTTAAGGATCGGTTGAACCATTCAAAAGTTATGGCTACTTTCACGATTAACAAAATCAGGGAAAATCGAGGATCCTGTATTAAGCTCCTTTTCGCTCTATCTCTCACAGGAGCCGAGAAAAACGCAAAAAACGAATTTTTCGATATTTCGCACTTCGGATGGACCCTATCTGATGTATTTCGTCGCGCTGAAAACGAATCTGGCCGTGGATTTGCGATATCTCCAACAGGAGCTGAGAAAATCGCAGAAAACCGAATTATCCGAAAACCACCTTCATTACGTTTATTGAAATGACGATATCAATCGTTTCCTCGCTAATAACGATTGTTTCCGCTGCTCTTTGGCTTTCTAACGAACAAGGCTTGATAATACATCAATTTCCATGCATTTAGGACAATAGCAGAATTTTTTTCAATTTTTTTGCGACAGATAATCGATTTTTCAATTATTTGAAAAATTGTATCTCAGAGGTAAAATTCAATCTGCGCTCTCGACTCGAAAAATTGAAGTATCGAGATGATCCTAGTCGTATTTTCTTTGTTTTTCTGTGCTCTTTCGAATGCAAAAAGAATTTTAAGGATCGGTTGAACCATCCAAAAGTTATGGCTACTTTCACGATTAACAAAATCAGGGAAAATCGAGGATCCTGTATTAAGCTCCTTTTCGCTCTATCTCTCACAGGAGCCGAGAAAAACGCAAAAAACGAATTTTTCGATATTTCGCACTTCGGATGGACCCTATTTGATGTATTTCGTCGCGCTGAAAACGAATCTGGCCGTGGATTTGCGATATCTCCAACAGGAGCTGAGAAAATCGCAGAAAACCGAATTATCCGAAAACCACCTTCTTTACGTTTATTGAAATGACGATATCAATCGTTTCCTCGCTAATAACGATTGTTTCCGCTGCTCTTTGGCTTTCTAACGAACAAGGCTTGATAATACATCAATTTCCATGCATTTAGGACAATAGCAGAATTTTTTTCAATTTTTTTGTGACAGATAATCGATTTTTCAATTATTTGAAAAATTGTATCTCAGAGGTAAAATTCAATCTGCGCTCTCGACTCGAAAAATTGAAGTATCGAGATAATCCTAGTCGTATTTTCTTTGTTTTTCTGTGCTCTTTCGAATGCAAAAAGAATTTTAAGGATCGGTTGAACCATCCAAAAGTTATGGCTACTTTCACGATTAACAAAATCAGGGAAAATCGAGGATCCTGTATTAAGCTCCTTTTCGCTCTATCTCTCACAGGAGCCGAGAAAAACGCAAAAAACGAATTTTTCGATATTTCGCACTTCGGATGGACCCTATTTGATGTATTTCGTCGCGCTGAAAACGAATCTGGCCGTGGATTTGCGATATCTCCAACAGGAGCTGAGAAAATCGCAGAAAACCGAATTATCCGAAAACCACCTTCTTTACGTTTATTGAAATGACGATATCAATCGTTTCCTCGCTAATAACGATTGTTTCCGCTGCTCTTTGGCTTTCTAACGAACAAGGCTTGATAATACATCAATTTCCATGCATTTAGGACAATAGCAGAATTTTTTTCAATTTTTTTGTGACAGATAATCGATTTTTCAATTATTTGAAAAATTGTATCTCAGAGGTAAAATTCAATCTGCGCTCTCGACTCGAAAAATTGAAGTATCGAGATAATCCTAGTCGTATTTTCTTTGTTTTTCTGTGCTCTTTCGAATGCAAAAAGAATTTTAAGGATCGGTTGAACCATCCAAAAGTTATGGCTACTTTCACGATTAACAAAATCAGGGAAAATCGAGGATCCTGTATTAAGCTCCTTTTCGCTCTATCTCTCACAGGAGCCGAGAAAAACGCAAAAAACGAATTTTTCGATATTTCGCACTTCGGATGGACCCTATTTGATGTATTTCGTCGCGCTGAAAACGAATCTGGCCGTGGATTTGCGATATCTCCAACAGGAGCTGAGAAAATCGCAGAAAACCGAATTATCCGAAAACCACCTTCTTTACGTTTATTGAAATGACGATATCAATCGTTTCCTCGCTAATAACGATTGTTTCCGCTGCTCTTTGGCTTTCTAACGAACAAGGCTTGATAATACATCAATTTCCATGCATTTAGGACAATAGCAGAATTTTTTTCAATTTTTTTGTGACAGATTTTTCAATTATTTGAAAAATTGTATTTCAGAGGTAAACTTCAATCTGCGCTCTCGACTCGAAAAATTGAAGTATCGAGATGATCCTAATCGCATTTTCTTTGTTTTTCTGTGCTCTATCGAATGCAAAAAGAATTTTAAGGATCGGTTGAACCATTCAAAAGTTATGGCTACTTTCACGATTAACAAAATCAGGGAAAATCGAGGATCCTGTATTAAGCTCCTTTTCGCTCTATCTCTCACAGGAGCCGAGAAAAACGCAAAAAACGAATTTTTCGATATTTCGCACTTCGGATGGACCCTATCTGATGTATTTCGTCGCGCTGAAAACGAATCTGGCCGTGGATTTGCGATATCTCCAACAGGAGCTGAGAAAATCGCAGAAAACCGAATTATCCGAAAACCACCTTCATTACGTTTATTGAAATGACGATATCAATCGTTTCCTCGCTAATAACGATTGTTTCCGCTGCTCTTTGGCTTTCTAACGAACAAGGCTTGATAATACATCAATTTCCATGCATTTAGGACAATAGCAGAATTTTTTTCAATTTTTTTGCGACAGATAATCGATTTTTCAATTATTTGAAAAATTGTATTTCAGAGGTAAAATTCAACCTGCGCTCTCGACTCGAAAAATTGAAGTATCGAGATGATCCTAGTCGTATTTTCTTTGTTTTTCTGTGCTCTTTCGAATGCAAAAAGAATTTTAAGGATCGGTTGAACCATTTAAAAGTTATGGCTACTTTCACGATTAACAAAATCAGGGAAAATCGAGGATCCTGTATTAAGCTCCTTTTCGCTCTATCTCTCACAGGAGCCGAGAAAAACGCAAAAAACGAATTTTTCGATATTTCGCACTTCGGATGGACCCTATCTGATGTATTTCGTCGCGCTGAAAACGAATCTGGCCGTGGATTTGCGATATCTCCAACAGGAGCTGAGAAAATCGCAGAAAACCGAATTATCCGAAAACCACCTTCATTACGTTTATTGAAATGACGATATCAATCGTTTCCTCGCTAATAACGATTGTTTCCGCTGCTCTTTGGCTTTCTAACGAACAAGGCTTGATAATACATCAATTTCCATGCATTTAGGACAATAGCAGAATTTTTTTCAATTTTTTTGCGACAGATAATCGATTTTTCAATTATTTGAAAAATTGTATTTCCGAGGTAAAATTCAATCTGCGCTCTCGACTCGAAAAATTGAAGTATCGAGATGATCCTAGTCGTATTTTCTTTGTTTTTCTGTGCTCTTTCGAATGCAAAAAGAATTTTAAGGATCGGTTGAACCATTCAAAAGTTATGGCTACTTTCACGATTAACAAAATCAGGGAAAATCGAGGATCCTGTATTAAGCTCCTTTTCGCTCTATCTCTCACAGGAGCCGAGAAAAACGCAAAAAACGAATTTTTCGATATTTCGCACTTCGGATGGACCCTATCTGATGTATTTCGTCGCGCTGAAAACGAATCTGGCCGTGGATTTGCGATATCTCCAACAGGAGCTGAGAAAATCGCAGAAAACCGAATTATCCGAAAACCACCTTCATTACGTTTATTGAAATGACGATATCAATCGTTTCCTCGCTAATAACGATTGTTTCCGCTGCTCTTTGGCTTTCTAACGAACAAGGCTTGATAATACATCAATTTCCATGCATTTAGTACAATAGCAGAATTTTTTTCAATTTTTTTGCGACAGATAATCGATTTTTCAATTATTTGAAAAATTGTATTTCAGAGGTAAAATTCAATCTGCGCTCTCGACTCGAAAAATTGAAGTATCGAGATGATCCTAGTCGTATTTTCTTTGTTTTTCTGTGCTCTTTCGAATGCAAAAAGAATTTTAAGGATCGGTTGAACCATTCAAAAGTTATGGCTACTTTCACGATTAACAAAATCAGGGAAAATCGAGGATCCTGTATTAAGCTCCTTTTCGCTCTATCTCTCACAGGAGCCGAGAAAAACGCAAAAAACGAATTTTTCGATATTTCGCACTTCGGATGGACCCTATCTGATGTATTTCGTCGCGCTGAAAACGAATCTGGCCGTGGATTTGCGATATCTCCAACAGGAGCTGAGAAAATCGCAGAAAACCGAATTATCCGAAAACCACCTTCATTACGTTTATTGAAATGACGATATCAATCGTTTCCTCGCTAATAACGATTGTTTCCGCTGCTCTTTGGCTTTCTAACGAACAAGGCTTGATAATACATCAATTTCCATGCATTTAGGACAATAGCAGAATTTTTTTCAATTTTTTTGCGACAGATAATCGATTTTTCAATTATTTGAAAAATTGTATCTCAGAGGTAAAATTCAATCTGCGCTCTCGACTCGAAAAATTGAAGTATCGAGATGATCCTAGTCGTATTTTCTTTGTTTTTCTGTGCTCTTTCGAATGCAAAAAGAATTTTAAGGATCGGTTGAACCATCCAAAAGTTATGGCTACTTTCACGATTAACAAAATCAGGGAAAATCGAGGATCCTGTATTAAGCTCCTTTTCGCTCTATCTCTCACAGGAGCCGAGAAAAACGCAAAAAACGAATTTTTCGATATTTCGCACTTCGGATGGACCCTATTTGATGTATTTCGTCGCGCTGAAAACGAATCTGGCCGTGGATTTGCGATATCTCCAACAGGAGCTGAGAAAATCGCAGAAAACCGAATTATCCGAAAACCACCTTCTTTACGTTTATTGAAATGACGATATCAATCGTTTCCTCGCTAATAACGATTGTTTCCGCTGCTCTTTGGCTTTCTAACGAACAAGGCTTGATAATACATCAATTTCCATGCATTTAGGACAATAGCAGAATTTTTTTCAATTTTTTTGTGACAGATAATCGATTTTTCAATTATTTGAAAAATTGTATTTCAGAGGTAAACTTCAATCTGCGCTCTCGACTCGAAAAATTGAAGTATCGAGATGATCCTAATCGCATTTTCTTTGTTTTTCTGTGCTCTATCGAATGCAAAAAGAATTTTAAGGATCGGTTGAACCATTCAAAAGTTATGGCTACTTTCACGATTAACAAAATCAGGGAAAATCGAGGATCCTGTATTAAGCTCCTTTTCGCTCTATCTCTCACAGGAGCCGAGAAAAACGCAAAAAACGAATTTTTCGATATTTCGCACTTCGGATGGACCCTATCTGATGTATTTCGTCGCGCTGAAAACGAATCTGGCCGTGGATTTGCGATATCTCCAACAGGAGCTGAGAAAATCGCAGAAAACCGAATTATCCGAAAACCACCTTCATTACGTTTATTGAAATGACGATATCAATCGTTTCCTCGCTAATAACGATTGTTTCCGCTGCTCTTTGGCTTTCTAACGAACAAGGCTTGATAATACATCAATTTCCATGCATTTAGGACAATAGCAGAATTTTTTTCAATTTTTTTGCGACAGATAATCGATTTTTCAATTATTTGAAAAATTGTATTTCAGAGGTAAAATTCAACCTGCGCTCTCGACTCGAAAAATTGAAGTATCGAGATGATCCTAGTCGTATTTTCTTTGTTTTTCTGTGCTCTTTCGAATGCAAAAAGAATTTTAAGGATCGGTTGAACCATCCAAAAGTTATGGCTACTTTCACGATTAACAAAATCAGGGAAAATCGAGGATCCTGTATTAAGCTCCTTTTCGCTCTATCTCTCACAGGAGCCGAGAAAAACGCAAAAAACGAATTTTTCGATATTTCGCACTTCGGATGGACCCTATCTGATGTATTTCGTCGCGCTGAAAACGAATCTGGCCGTGGATTTGCGATATCTCCAACAGGAGCTGAGAAAATCGCAGAAAACCGAATTATCCGAAAACCACCTTCATTACGTTTATTGAAATGACGATATCAATCGTTTCCTCGCTAATAACGATTGTTTCCGCTGCTCTTTGGCTTTCTAACGAACAAGGCTTGATAATACATCAATTTCCATGCATTTAGGACAATAGCAGAATTTTTTTCAATTTTTTTGCGACAGATAATCGATTTTTCAATTATTTGAAAAATTGTATTACAGAGGTAAAATTCAATCTGCGCTCTCGACTCGAAAAATTGAAGTATCGAGATGATCCTAGTCGTATTTTCTTTGTTTTTCTGTGCTCTTTCGAATGCAAAAAGAATTTTAAGGATCGGTTGAACCATTCAAAAGTTATGGCTACTTTCACGATTAACAAAATCAGGGAAAATCGAGGATCCTGTATTAAGCTCCTTTTCGCTCTATCTCTCACAGGAGCCGAGAAAAACGCAAAAAACGAATTTTTCGATATTTCGCACTTCGGATGGACCCTATCTGATGTATTTCGTCGCGCTGAAAACGAGTCTGGCCGTGGATTTGCGATATCTCCAACAGGAGCTGAGAAAATCGCAGAAAACCGAATTATCCGAAAACCACCTTCATTACGTTTATTGAAATGACGATATCAATCGTTTCCTCGCTAATAACGATTGTTTCCGCTGCTCTTTGGCTTTCTAACGAACAAGGCTTGATAATACATCAATTTCCATGCATTTAGGACAATAGCAGAATTTTTTTCAATTTTTTTGCGACAGATAATCGAATTTTCAATTATTTGAAAAATTGTATTTCCGAGGTAAAATTCAATCTGCGCTCTCGACTCGAAAACTTGAAGTATCGAGATGATCCTAGTCGTATTTTCTTTGTTTTTCTGTGCTCTTTCGAATGCAAAAAGAATTTTAAGGATCGGTTGAACCATTCAAAAGTTATGGCTACTTTCACGATTAACAAAATCAGGGAAAATCGAGGATCCTGTATTAAGCTCCTTTTCGCTCTATCTCTCACAGGAGCCGAGAAAAACGCAAAAAACGAATTTTTCGATATTTCGCACTTCGGATGGACCCTATCTGATGTATTTCGTCGCGCTGAAAACGAATCTGGCCGTGGATTTGCGATATCTCCAACAGGAGCTGAGAAAATCGCAGAAAACCGAATTATCCGAAAACCACCTTCATTACGTTTATTGAAATGACGATATCAATCGTTTCCTCGCTAATAACGATTGTTTCCGCTGCTCTTTGGCTTTCTAACGAACAAGGCTTGATAATACATCAATTTCCATGCATTTAGGACAATAGCAGAATTTTTTTCAATTTTTTTGCGACAGATAATCGAATTTTCAATTATTTGAAAAATTGTATTTCCGAGGTAAAATTCAATCTGCGCTCTCGACTCGAAAAATTGAAGTATCGAGATGATCCTAGTCGTATTTTCTTTGTTTTTCTGTGCTCTTTCGAATGCAAAAAGAATTTTAAGGATCGGTTGAACCATTCAAAAGTTATGGCTACTTTCACGATTAACAAAATCAGGGAAAATCGAGGATCCTGTATTAAGCTCCTTTTCGCTCTATCTCTCACAGGAGCCGAGAAAAACGCAAAAAACGAATTTTTCGATATTTCGCACTTCGGATGGACCCTATCTGATGTATTTCGTCGCGCTGAAAACGAATCTGGCCGTGGATTTGCGATATCTCCAACAGGAGCTGAGAAAATCGCAGAAAACCGAATTATCCGAAAACCACCTTCATTACGTTTATTGAAATGACGATATCAATCGTTTCCTCGCTAATAACGATTGTTTCCGCTGCTCTTTGGCTTTCTAACGAACAAGGCTTGATAATACATCAATTTCCATGCATTTAGGACAATAGCAGAATTTTTTTCAATTTTTTTGCGACAGATAATCGATTTTTCAATTATTTGAAAAATTGTATTTCCGAGGTAAAATTCAATCTGCGCTCTCGACTCGAAAAATTGAAGTATCGAGATGATCCTAGTCGTATTTTCTTTGTTTTTCTGTGCTCTTTCGAATGCAAAAAGAATTTTAAGGATCGGTTGAACCATTCAAAAGTTATGGCTACTTTCACGATTAACAAAATCAGGGAAAATCGAGGATCCTGTATTAAGCTCCTTTTCGCTCTATCTCTCACAGGAGCCGAGAAAAACGCAAAAAACGAATTTTTCGATATTTCGCACTTCGGATGGACCCTATCTGATGTATTTCGTCGCGCTGAAAACGAATCTGGCCGTGGATTTGCGATATCTCCAACAGGAGCTGAGAAAATCGCAGAAAACCGAATTATCCGAAAACCACCTTCATTACGTTTATTGAAATGACGATATCAATCGTTTCCTCGCTAATAACGATTGTTTCCGCTGCTCTTTGGCTTTCTAACGAACAAGGCTTGATAATACATCAATTTCCATGCATTTAGGACAATAGCAGAATTTTTTTCAATTTTTTTGCGACAGATAATCGATTTTTCAATTATTTGAAAAATTGTATTTCAGAGGTAAAATTCAATCTACGCTCTCGACTCGAAAAATTGAAGTATCGAGATGATCCTAGTCGTATTTTCTTTGTTTTTCTGTGCTCTTTCGAATGCAAAAAGAATTTTAAGGATCGGTTGAACCATTCAAAAGTTATGGCTACTTTCACGATTAACAAAATCAGGGAAAATCGAGGATCCTGTATTAAGCTCCTTTTCGCTCTATCTCTCACAGGAGCCGAGAAAAACGCAAAAAACGAATTTTTCGATATTTCGCACTTCGGATGGACCCTATCTGATGTATTTCGTCGCGCTGAAAACGAATCTGGCCGTGGATTTGCGATATCTCCAACAGGAGCTGAGAAAATCGCAGAAAACCGAATTATCCGAAAACCACCTTCATTACGTTTATTGAAATGACGATATCAATCGTTTCCTCGCTAATAACGATTGTTTCCGCTGCTCTTTGGCTTTCTAACGAACAAGGCTTGATAATACATCAATTTCCATGCATTTAGGACAATAGCAGAATTTTTTTCAATTTTTTTGCGACAGATAATCGATTTTTCAATTATTTGAAAAATTGTATTTCAGAGGTAAAATTCAATCTGCGCTCTCGACTCGAAAAATTGAAGTATCGAGATGATCCTAGTCGTATTTTCTTTGTTTTTCTGTGCTCTTTCGAATGCAAAAAGAATTTTAAGGATCGGTTGAACCATTCAAAAGTTATGGCTACTTTCACGATTAACAAAATCAGGGAAAATCGAGGATCCTGTATTAAGCTCCTTTTCGCTCTATCTCTCACAGGAGCCGAGAAAAACGCAAAAAACGAATTTTTCGATATTTCGCACTTCGGATGGACCCTATCTGATGTATTTCGTCGCGCTGAAAACGAATCTGGCCGTGGATTTGCGATATCTCCAACAGGAGCTGAGAAAATCGCAGAAAACCGAATTATCCGAAAACCACCTTCATTACGTTTATTGAAATGACGATATCAATCGTTTCCTCGCTAATAACGATTGTTTCCGCTGCTCTTTGGCTTTCTAACGAACAAGGCTTGATAATACATCAATTTCCATGCATTTAGGACAATAGCAGAATTTTTTTCAATTTTTTTGCGACAGATAATCGATTTTTCAATTATTTGAAAAATTGTATTTCCGAGGTAAAATTCAATCTGCGCTCTCGACTCGAAAAATTGAAGTATCGAGATGATCCTAGTCGTATTTTCTTTGTTTTTCTGTGCTCTTTCGAATGCAAAAAGAATTTTAAGGATCGGTTGAACCATTCAAAAGTTATGGCTACTTTCACGATTAACAAAATCAGGGAAAATCGAGGATCCTGTATTAAGCTCCTTTTCGCTCTATCTCTCACAGGAGCCGAGAAAAACGCAAAAAACGAATTTTTCGATATTTCGCACTTCGGATGGACCCTATCTGATGTATTTCGTCGCGCTGAAAACGAATCTGGCCGTGGATTTGCGATATCTCCAACAGGAGCTGAGAAAATCGCAGAAAACCGAATTATCCGAAAACCACCTTCATTACGTTTATTGAAATGACGATATCAATCGTTTCCTCGCTAATAACGATTGTTTCCGCTGCTCTTTGGCTTTCTAACGAACAAGGCTTGATAATACATCAATTTCCATGCATTTAGGACAATAGCAGAATTTTTTTCAATTTTTTTGCGACAGATAATCGATTTTTCAATTATTTGAAAAATTGTATTTCAGAGGTAAAATTCAATCTACGCTCTCGACTCGAAAAATTGAAGTATCGAGATGATCCTAGTCGTATTTTCTTTGTTTTTCTGTGCTCTTTCGAATGCAAAAAGAATTTTAAGGATCGGTTGAACCATTCAAAAGTTATGGCTACTTTCACGATTAACAAAATCAGGGAAAATCGAGGATCCTGTATTAAGCTCCTTTTCGCTCTATCTCTCACAGGAGCCGAGAAAAACGCAAAAAACGAATTTTTCGATATTTCGCACTTCGGATGGACCCTATCTGATGTATTTCGTCGCGCTGAAAACGAATCTGGCCGTGGATTTGCGATATCTCCAACAGGAGCTGAGAAAATCGCAGAAAACCGAATTATCCGAAAACCACCTTCATTACGTTTATTGAAATGACGATATCAATCGTTTCCTCGCTAATAACGATTGTTTCCGCTGCTCTTTGGCTTTCTAACGAACAAGGCTTGATAATACATCAATTTCCATGCATTTAGGACAATAGCAGAATTTTTTTCAATTTTTTTGCGACAGATAATCGATTTTTCAATTATTTGAAAAATTGTATTTCAGAGGTAAAATTCAATCTGCGCTCTCGACTCGAAAAATTGAAGTATCGAGATGATCCTAGTCGTATTTTCTTTGTTTTTCTGTGCTCTTTCGAATGCAAAAAGAATTTTAAGGATCGGTTGAACCATTCAAAAGTTATGGCTACTTTCACGATTAACAAAATCAGGGAAAATCGAGGATCCTGTATTAAGCTCCTTTTCGCTCTATCTCTCACAGGAGCCGAGAAAAACGCAAAAAACGAATTTTTCGATATTTCGCACTTCGGATGGACCCTATCTGATGTATTTCGTCGCGCTGAAAACGAATCTGGCCGTGGATTTGCGATATCTCCAACAGGAGCTGAGAAAATCGCAGAAAACCGAATTATCCGAAAACCACCTTCATTACGTTTATTGAAATGACGATATCAATCGTTTCCTCGCTAATAACGATTGTTTCCGCTGCTCTTTGGCTTTCTAACGAACAAGGCTTGATAATACATCAATTTCCATGCATTTAGGACAATAGCAGAATTTTTTTCAATTTTTTTGCGACAGATAATCGATTTTTCAATTATTTGAAAAATTGTATCTCAGAGGTAAAATTCAATCTGCGCTCTCGACTCGAAAAATTGAAGTATCGAGATGATCCTAGTCGTATTTTCTTTGTTTTTCTGTGCTCTTTCGAATGCAAAAAGAATTTTAAGGATCGGTTGAACCATTCAAAAGTTATGGCTACTTTCACGATTAACAAAATCAGGGAAAATCGAGGATCCTGTATTAAGCTCCTTTTCGCTCTATCTCTCACAGGAGCCGAGAAAAACGCAAAAAACGAATTTTTCGATATTTCGCACTTCGGATGGACCCTATCTGATGTATTTCGTCGCGCTGAAAACGAATCTGGCCGTGGATTTGCGATATCTCCAACAGGAGCTGAGAAAATCGCAGAAAACCGAATTATCCGAAAACCACCTTCATTACGTTTATTGAAATGACGATATCAATCGTTTCCTCGCTAATAACGATTGTTTCCGCTGCTCTTTGGCTTTCTAACGAACAAGGCTTGATAATACATCAATTTCCATGCATTTAGGACAATAGCAGAATTTTTTTCAATTTTTTTGCGACAGATAATCGATTTTTCAATTATTTGAAAAATTGTATCTCAGAGGTAAAATTCAATCTGCGCTCTCGACTCGAAAAATTGAAGTATCGAGATGATCCTAGTCGTATTTTCTTTGTTTTTCTGTGCTCTTTCGAATGCAAAAAGAATTTTAAGGATCGGTTGAACCATCCAAAAGTTATGGCTACTTTCACGATTAACAAAATCAGGGAAAATCGAGGATCCTGTATTAAGCTCCTTTTCGCTCTATCTCTCACAGGAGCCGAGAAAAACGCAAAAAACGAATTTTTCGATATTTCGCACTTCGGATGGACCCTATTTGATGTATTTCGTCGCGCTGAAAACGAATCTGGCCGTGGATTTGCGATATCTCCAACAGGAGCTGAGAAAATCGCAGAAAACCGAATTATCCGAAAACCACCTTCTTTACGTTTATTGAAATGACGATATCAATCGTTTCCTCGCTAATAACGATTGTTTCCGCTGCTCTTTGGCTTTCTAACGAACAAGGCTTGATAATACATCAATTTCCATGCATTTAGGACAATAGCAGAATTTTTTTCAATTTTTTTGTGACAGATAATCGATTTTTCAATTATTTGAAAAATTGTATCTCAGAGGTAAAATTCAATCTGCGCTCTCGACTCGAAAAATTGAAGTATCGAGATAATCCTAGTCGTATTTTCTTTGTTTTTCTGTGCTCTTTCGAATGCAAAAAGAATTTTAAGGATCGGTTGAACCATTCAAAAGTTATGGCTACTTTCACGATTAACAAAATCAGGGAAAATCGAGGATCCTGTATTAAGCTCCTTTTCGCTCTATCTCTCACAGGAGCCGAGAAAAACGCAAAAAACGAATTTTTCGATATTTCGCACTTCGGATGGACCCTATCTGATGTATTTCGTCGCGCTGAAAACGAATCTGGCCGTGGATTTGCGATATCTCCAACAGGAGCTGAGAAAATCGCAGAAAACCGAATTATCCGAAAACCACCTTCATTACGTTTATTGAAATGACGATATCAATCGTTTCCTCGCTAATAACGATTGTTTCCGCTGCTCTTTGGCTTTCTAACGAACAAGGCTTGATAATACATCAATTTCCATGCATTTAGGACAATAGCAGAATTTTTTTCAATTTTTTTGCGACAGATAATCGATTTTTCAATTATTTGAAAAATTGTATCTCAGAGGTAAAATTCAATCTGCGCTCTCGACTCGAAAAATTGAAGTATCGAGATAATCCTAGTCGTATTTTCTTTGTTTTTCTGTGCTCTTTCGAATGCAAAAAGAATTTTAAGGATCGGTTGAACCATCCAAAAGTTATGGCTACTTTCACGATTAACAAAATCAGGGAAAATCGAGGATCCTGTATTAAGCTCCTTTTCGCTCTATCTCTCACAGGAGCCGAGAAAAACGCAAAAAACGAATTTTTCGATATTTCGCACTTCGGATGGACCCTATTTGATGTATTTCGTCGCGCTGAAAACGAATCTGGCCGTGGATTTGCGATATCTCCAACAGGAGCTGAGAAAATCGCAGAAAACCGAATTATCCGAAAACCACCTTCTTTACGTTTATTGAAATGACGATATCAATCGTTTCCTCGCTAATAACGATTGTTTCCGCTGCTCTTTGGCTTTCTAACGAACAAGGCTTGATAATACATCAATTTCCATGCATTTAGGACAATAGCAGAATTTTTTTCAATTTTTTTGTGACAGATAATCGATTTTTCAATTATTTGAAAAATTGTATTTCAGAGGTAAACTTCAATCTGCGCTCTCGACTCGAAAAATTGAAGTATCGAGATGATCCTAATCGCATTTTCTTTGTTTTTCTGTGCTCTATCGAATGCAAAAAGAATTTTAAGGATCGGTTGAACCATTCAAAAGTTATGGCTACTTTCACGATTAACAAAATCAGGGAAAATCGAGGATCCTGTATTAAGCTCCTTTTCGCTCTATCTCTCACAGGAGCCGAGAAAAACGCAAAAAACGAATTTTTCGATATTTCGCACTTCGGATGGACCCTATCTGATGTATTTCGTCGCGCTGAAAACGAATCTGGCCGTGGATTTGCGATATCTCCAACAGGAGCTGAGAAAATCGCAGAAAACCGAATTATCCGAAAACCACCTTCATTACGTTTATTGAAATGACGATATCAATCGTTTCCTCGCTAATAACGATTGTTTCCGCTGCTCTTTGGCTTTCTAACGAACAAGGCTTGATAATACATCAATTTCCATGCATTTAGGACAATAGCAGAATTTTTTTCAATTTTTTTGCGACAGATAATCGATTTTTCAATTATTTGAAAAATTGTATTTCCGAGGTAAAATTCAATCTGCGCTCTCGACTCGAAAAATTGAAGTATCGAGATGATCCTAGTCGTATTTTCTTTGTTTTTCTGTGCTCTTTCGAATGCAAAAAGAATTTTAAGGATCGGTTGAACTATTCAAAAGTTATGGCTACTTTCACGATTAACAAAATCAGGGAAAATCGAGGATCCTGTATTAAGCTCCTTTTCGCTCTATCTCTCACAGGAGCCGAGAAAAACGCAAAAAACGAATTTTTCGATATTTCGCACTTCGGATGGACCCTATCTGATGTATTTCGTCGCGCTGAAAACGAATCTGGCCGTGGATTTGCGATATCTCCAACAGGAGCTGAGAAAATCGCAGAAAACCGAATTATCCGAAAACCACCTTCATTACGTTTATTGAAATGACGATATCAATCGTTTCCTCGCTAATAACGATTGTTTCCGCTGCTCTTTGGCTTTCTAACGAACAAGGCTTGATAATACATCAATTTCCATGCATTTAGGACAATAGCAGAATTTTTTTCAATTTTTTTGCGACAGATAATCGATTTTTCAATTATTTGAAAAATTGTATTTCAGAGGTAAAATTCAATCTACGCTCTCGACTCGAAAAATTGAAGTATCGAGATGATCCTAGTCGTATTTTCTTTGTTTTTCTGTGCTCTTTCGAATGCAAAAAGAATTTTAAGGATCGGTTGAACCATTCAAAAGTTATGGCTACTTTCACGATTAACAAAATCAGGGAAAATCGAGGATCCTGTATTAAGCTCCTTTTCGCTCTATCTCTCACAGGAGCCGAGAAAAACGCAAAAAACGAATTTTTCGATATTTCGCACTTCGGATGGACCCTATTTGATGTATTTCGTCGCGCTGAAAACGAATCTGGCCGTGGATTTGCGATATCTCCAACAGGAGCTGAGAAAATCGCAGAAAACCGAATTATCCGAAAACCACCTTCATTACGTTTATTGAAATGACGATATCAATCGTTTCCTCGCTAATAACGATTGTTTCCGCTGCTCTTTGGCTTTCTAACGAACAAGGCTTGATAATACATCAATTTCCATGCATTTAGGACAATAGCAGAATTTTTTTCAATTTTTTTGCGACAGATAATCGATTTTTCAATTATTTGAAAAATTGTATCTCAGAGGTAAAATTCAATCTGCGCTCTCGACTCGAAAAATTGAAGTATCGAGATGATCCTAGTCGTATTTTCTTTGTTTTTCTGTGCTCTTTCGAATGCAAAAAGAATTTTAAGGATCGGTTGAACCATCCAAAAGTTATGGCTACTTTCACGATTAACAAAATCAGGGAAAATCGAGGATCCTGTATTAAGCTCCTTTTCGCTCTATCTCTCACAGGAGCCGAGAAAAACGCAAAAAACGAATTTTTCGATATTTCGCACTTCGGATGGACCCTATTTGATGTATTTCGTCGCGCTGAAAACGAATCTGGCCGTGGATTTGCGATATCTCCAACAGGAGCTGAGAAAATCGCAGAAAACCGAATTATCCGAAAACCACCTTCTTTACGTTTATTGAAATGACGATATCAATCGTTTCCTCGCTAATAACGATTGTTTCCGCTGCTCTTTGGCTTTCTAACGAACAAGGCTTGATAATACATCAATTTCCATGCATTTAGGACAATAGCAGAATTTTTTTCAATTTTTTTGTGACAGATAATCGATTTTTCAATTATTTGAAAAATTGTATCTCAGAGGTAAAATTCAATCTGCGCTCTCGACTCGAAAAATTGAAGTATCGAGATAATCCTAGTCGTATTTTCTTTGTTTTTCTGTGCTCTTTCGAATGCAAAAAGAATTTTAAGGATCGGTTGAACCATCCAAAAGTTATGGCTACTTTCACGATTAACAAAATCAGGGAAAATCGAGGATCCTGTATTAAGCTCCTTTTCGCTCTATCTCTCACAGGAGCCGAGAAAAACGCAAAAAACGAATTTTTCGATATTTCGCACTTCGGATGGACCCTATTTGATGTATTTCGTCGCGCTGAAAACGAATCTGGCCGTGGATTTGCGATATCTCCAACAGGAGCTGAGAAAATCGCAGAAAACCGAATTATCCGAAAACCACCTTCTTTACGTTTATTGAAATGACGATATCAATCGTTTCCTCGCTAATAACGATTGTTTCCGCTGCTCTTTGGCTTTCTAACGAACAAGGCTTGATAATACATCAATTTCCATGCATTTAGGACAATAGCAGAATTTTTTTCAATTTTTTTGTGACAGATTTTTCAATTATTTGAAAAATTGTATTTCAGAGGTAAACTTCAATCTGCGCTCTCGACTCGAAAAATTGAAGTATCGAGATGATCCTAATCGCATTTTCTTTGTTTTTCTGTGCTCTATCGAATGCAAAAAGAATTTTAAGGATCGGTTGAACCATTCAAAAGTTATGGCTACTTTCACGATTAACAAAATCAGGGAAAATCGAGGATCCTGTATTAAGCTCCTTTTCGCTCTATCTCTCACAGGAGCCGAGAAAAACGCAAAAAACGAATTTTTCGATATTTCGCACTTCGGATGGACCCTATCTGATGTATTTCGTCGCGCTGAAAACGAATCTGGCCGTGGATTTGCGATATCTCCAACAGGAGCTGAGAAAATCGCAGAAAACCGAATTATCCGAAAACCACCTTCATTACGTTTATTGAAATGACGATATCAATCGTTTCCTCGCTAATAACGATTGTTTCCGCTGCTCTTTGGCTTTCTAACGAACAAGGCTTGATAATACATCAATTTCCATGCATTTAGGACAATAGCAGAATTTTTTTCAATTTTTTTGCGACAGATAATCGATTTTTCAATTATTTGAAAAATTGTATTTCAGAGGTAAAATTCAACCTGCGCTCTCGACTCGAAAAATTGAAGTATCGAGATGATCCTAGTCGTATTTTCTTTGTTTTTCTGTGCTCTTTCGAATGCAAAAAGAATTTTAAGGATCGGTTGAACCATTTAAAAGTTATGGCTACTTTCACGATTAACAAAATCAGGGAAAATCGAGGATCCTGTATTAAGCTCCTTTTCGCTCTATCTCTCACAGGAGCCGAGAAAAACGCAAAAAACGAATTTTTCGATATTTCGCACTTCGGATGGACCCTATCTGATGTATTTCGTCGCGCTGAAAACGAATCTGGCCGTGGATTTGCGATATCTCCAACAGGAGCTGAGAAAATCGCAGAAAACCGAATTATCCGAAAACCACCTTCATTACGTTTATTGAAATGACGATATCAATCGTTTCCTCGCTAATAACGATTGTTTCCGCTGCTCTTTGGCTTTCTAACGAACAAGGCTTGATAATACATCAATTTCCATGCATTTAGGACAATAGCAGAATTTTTTTCAATTTTTTTGCGACAGATAATCGATTTTTCAATTATTTGAAAAATTGTATTTCCGAGGTAAAATTCAATCTGCGCTCTCGACTCGAAAAATTGAAGTATCGAGATGATCCTAGTCGTATTTTCTTTGTTTTTCTGTGCTCTTTCGAATGCAAAAAGAATTTTAAGGATCGGTTGAACCATTTAAAAGTTATGGCTACTTTCACGATTAACAAAATCAGGGAAAATCGAGGATCCTGTATTAAGCTCCTTTTCGCTCTATCTCTCACAGGAGCCGAGAAAAACGCAAAAAACGAATTTTTCGATATTTCGCACTTCGGATGGACCCTATCTGATGTATTTCGTCGCGCTGAAAACGAATCTGGCCGTGGATTTGCGATATCTCCAACAGGAGCTGAGAAAATCGCAGAAAACCGAATTATCCGAAAACCACCTTCATTACGTTTATTGAAATGACGATATCAATCGTTTCCTCGCTAATAACGATTGTTTCCGCTGCTCTTTGGCTTTCTAACGAACAAGGCTTGATAATACATCAATTTCCATGCATTTAGGACAATAGCAGAATTTTTTTCAATTTTTTTGCGACAGATAATCGATTTTTCAATTATTTGAAAAATTGTATTTCCGAGGTAAAATTCAATCTGCGCTCTCGACTCGAAAAATTGAAGTATCGAAATGATCCTAGTCGTATTTTCTTTGTTTTTCTGTGCTCTTTCGAATGCAAAAAGAATTTTAAGGATCGGTTGAACCATTCAAAAGTTATGGCTACTTTCACGATTAACAAAATCAGGGAAAATCGAGGATCCTGTATTAAGCTCCTTTTCGCTCTATCTCTCACAGGAGCCGAGAAAAACGCAAAAAACGAATTTTTCGATATTTCGCACTTCGGATGGACCCTATCTGATGTATTTCGTCGCGCTGAAAACGAATCTGGCCGTGGATTTGCGATATCTCCAACAGGAGCTGAGAAAATCGCAGAAAACCGAATTATCCGAAAACCACCTTCATTACGTTTATTGAAATGACGATATCAATCGTTTCCTCGCTAATAACGATTGTTTCCGCTGCTCTTTGGCTTTCTAACGAACAAGGCTTGATAATACATCAATTTCCATGCATTTAGTACAATAGCAGAATTTTTTTCAATTTTTTTGCGACAGATAATCGATTTTTCAATTATTTGAAAAATTGTATTTCAGAGGTAAAATTCAATCTGCGCTCTCGACTCGAAAAATTGAAGTATCGAGATGATCCTAGTCGTATTTTCTTTGTTTTTCTGTGCTCTTTCGAATGCAAAAAGAATTTTAAGGATCGGTTGAACCATTCAAAAGTTATGGCTACTTTCACGATTAACAAAATCAGGGAAAATCGAGGATCCTGTATTAAGCTCCTTTTCGCTCTATCTCTCACAGGAGCCGAGAAAAACGCAAAAAACGAATTTTTCGATATTTCGCACTTCGGATGGACCCTATCTGATGTATTTCGTCGCGCTGAAAACGAATCTGGCCGTGGATTTGCGATATCTCCAACAGGAGCTGAGAAAATCGCAGAAAACCGAATTATCCGAAAACCACCTTCATTACGTTTATTGAAATGACGATATCAATCGTTTCCTCGCTAATAACGATTGTTTCCGCTGCTCTTTGGCTTTCTAACGAACAAGGCTTGATAATACATCAATTTCCATGCATTTAGGACAATAGCAGAATTTTTTTCAATTTTTTTGCGACAGATAATCGATTTTTCAATTATTTGAAAAATTGTATCTCAGAGGTAAAATTCAATCTGCGCTCTCGACTCGAAAAATTGAAGTATCGAGATGATCCTAGTCGTATTTTCTTTGTTTTTCTGTGCTCTTTCGAATGCAAAAAGAATTTTAAGGATCGGTTGAACCATCCAAAAGTTATGGCTACTTTCACGATTAACAAAATCAGGGAAAATCGAGGATCCTGTATTAAGCTCCTTTTCGCTCTATCTCTCACAGGAGCCGAGAAAAACGCAAAAAACGAATTTTTCGATATTTCGCACTTCGGATGGACCCTATTTGATGTATTTCGTCGCGCTGAAAACGAATCTGGCCGTGGATTTGCGATATCTCCAACAGGAGCTGAGAAAATCGCAGAAAACCGAATTATCCGAAAACCACCTTCTTTACGTTTATTGAAATGACGATATCAATCGTTTCCTCGCTAATAACGATTGTTTCCGCTGCTCTTTGGCTTTCTAACGAACAAGGCTTGATAATACATCAATTTCCATGCATTTAGGACAATAGCAGAATTTTTTTCAATTTTTTTGTGACAGATAATCGATTTTTCAATTATTTGAAAAATTGTATTTCAGAGGTAAACTTCAATCTGCGCTCTCGACTCGAAAAATTGAAGTATCGAGATGATCCTAATCGCATTTTCTTTGTTTTTCTGTGCTCTATCGAATGCAAAAAGAATTTTAAGGATCGGTTGAACCATTCAAAAGTTATGGCTACTTTCACGATTAACAAAATCAGGGAAAATCGAGGATCCTGTATTAAGCTCCTTTTCGCTCTATCTCTCACAGGAGCCGAGAAAAACGCAAAAAACGAATTTTTCGATATTTCGCACTTCGGATGGACCCTATCTGATGTATTTCGTCGCGCTGAAAACGAATCTGGCCGTGGATTTGCGATATCTCCAACAGGAGCTGAGAAAATCGCAGAAAACCGAATTATCCGAAAACCACCTTCATTACGTTTATTGAAATGACGATATCAATCGTTTCCTCGCTAATAACGATTGTTTCCGCTGCTCTTTGGCTTTCTAACGAACAAGGCTTGATAATACATCAATTTCCATGCATTTAGGACAATAGCAGAATTTTTTTCAATTTTTTTGCGACAGATAATCGATTTTTCAATTATTTGAAAAATTGTATTTCAGAGGTAAAATTCAACCTGCGCTCTCGACTCGAAAAATTGAAGTATCGAGATGATCCTAGTCGTATTTTCTTTGTTTTTCTGTGCTCTTTCGAATGCAAAAAGAATTTTAAGGATCGGTTGAACCATTTAAAAGTTATGGCTACTTTCACGATTAACAAAATCAGGGAAAATCGAGGATCCTGTATTAAGCTCCTTTTCGCTCTATCTCTCACAGGAGCCGAGAAAAACGCAAAAAACGAATTTTTCGATATTTCGCACTTCGGATGGACCCTATCTGATGTATTTCGTCGCGCTGAAAACGAATCTGGCCGTGGATTTGCGATATCTCCAACAGGAGCTGAGAAAATCGCAGAAAACCGAATTATCCGAAAACCACCTTCATTACGTTTATTGAAATGACGATATCAATCGTTTCCTCGCTAATAACGATTGTTTCCGCTGCTCTTTGGCTTTCTAACGAACAAGGCTTGATAATACATCAATTTCCATGCATTTAGGACAATAGCAGAATTTTTTTCAATTTTTTTGCGACAGATAATCGATTTTTCAATTATTTGAAAAATTGTATTTCAGAGGTAAAATTCAATCTGCGCTCTCGACTCGAAAAATTGAAGTATCGAGATGATCCTAGTCGTATTTTCTTTGTTTTTCTGTGCTCTTTCGAATGCAAAAAGAATTTTAAGGATCGGTTGAACCATTCAAAAGTTATGGCTACTTTCACGATTAACAAAATCAGGGAAAATCGAGGATCCTGTATTAAGCTCCTTTTCGCTCTATCTCTCACAGGAGCCGAGAAAAACGCAAAAAACGAATTTTTCGATATTTCGCACTTCGGATGGACCCTATCTGATGTATTTCGTCGCGCTGAAAACGAATCTGGCCGTGGATTTGCGATATCTCCAACAGGAGCTGAGAAAATCGCAGAAAACCGAATTATCCGAAAACCACCTTCATTACGTTTATTGAAATGACGATATCAAACGTTTCCTCGCTAATAACGATTGTTTCCGCTGCTCTTTGGCTTTCTAACGAACAAGGCTTGATAATACATCAATTTCCATGCATTTAGGACAATAGCAGAATTTTTTTCAATTTTTTTGCGACAGATAATCGATTTTTCAATTATTTGAAAAATTGTATTTCAGAGGTAAAATTCAATCTGTGCTCTCGACTCGAAAAATTGAAGTATCGAGATGATCCTAGTCGCATTTTCTTTGTTTTTCTGTGCTCTATCGAATGCAAAAAGAATTTTAAGGATCGGTTGAACCATCCAAAAGTTATGGCTACTTTCACGATTAACAAAATCAGGGAAAATCGAGGATCCTGTATTAAGCTCCTTTTCGCTCTATCTCTCACAGGAGCCGAGAAAAACGCAAAAAACGAATTTTTCGATATTTCGCACTTCGGATGGACCCTATCTGATGTATTTCGTCGCGCTGAAAACGAATCTGGCCGTGGATTTGCGATATCTCCAACAGGAGCTGAGAAAATCGCAGAAAACCGAATTATCCGAAAACCACCTTCATTACGTTTATTGAAATGACGATATCAATCGTTTCCTCGCTAATAACGATTGTTTCCGCTGCTCTTTGGCTTTCTAACGAACAAGGCTTGATAATACATCAATTTCCATGCATTTAGGACAATAGCAGAATTTTTTTCAATTTTTTTGCGACAGATAATCGATTTTTCAATTATTTGAAAAATTGTATCTCAGAGGTAAAATTCAATCTGCGCTCTCGACTCGAAAAATTGAAGTATCGAGATGATCCTAGTCGTATTTTCTTTGTTTTTCTGTGCTCTTTCGAATGCAAAAAGAATTTTAAGGATCGGTTGAACCATCCAAAAGTTATGGCTACTTTCACGATTAACAAAATCAGGGAAAATCGAGGATCCTGTATTAAGCTCCTTTTCGCTCTATCTCTCACAGGAGCCGAGAAAAACGCAAAAAACGAATTTTTCGATATTTCGCACTTCGGATGGACCCTATTTGATGTATTTCGTCGCGCTGAAAACGAATCTGGCCGTGGATTTGCGATATCTCCAACAGGAGCTGAGAAAATCGCAGAAAACCGAATTATCCGAAAACCACCTTCTTTACGTTTATTGAAATGACGATATCAATCGTTTCCTCGCTAATAACGATTGTTTCCGCTGCTCTTTGGCTTTCTAACGAACAAGGCTTGATAATACATCAATTTCCATGCATTTAGGACAATAGCAGAATTTTTTTCAATTTTTTTGTGACAGATAATCGATTTTTCAATTATTTGAAAAATTGTATTTCAGAGGTAAACTTCAATCTGCGCTCTCGACTCGAAAAATTGAAGTATCGAGATGATCCTAATCGCATTTTCTTTGTTTTTCTGTGCTCTATCGAATGCAAAAAGAATTTTAAGGATCGGTTGAACCATTCAAAAGTTATGGCTACTTTCACGATTAACAAAATCAGGGAAAATCGAGGATCCTGTATTAAGCTCCTTTTCGCTCTATCTCTCACAGGAGCCGAGAAAAACGCAAAAAACGAATTTTTCGATATTTCGCACTTCGGATGGACCCTATCTGATGTATTTCGTCGCGCTGAAAACGAATCTGGCCGTGGATTTGCGATATCTCCAACAGGAGCTGAGAAAATCGCAGAAAACCGAATTATCCGAAAACCACCTTCATTACGTTTATTGAAATGACGATATCAATCGTTTCCTCGCTAATAACGATTGTTTCCGCTGCTCTTTGGCTTTCTAACGAACAAGGCTTGATAATACATCAATTTCCATGCATTTAGGACAATAGCAGAATTTTTTTCAATTTTTTTGCGACAGATAATCGATTTTTCAATTATTTGAAAAATTGTATTTCAGAGGTAAAATTCAACCTGCGCTCTCGACTCGAAAAATTGAAGTATCGAGATGATCCTAGTCGTATTTTCTTTGTTTTTCTGTGCTCTTTCGAATGCAAAAAGAATTTTAAGGATCGGTTGAACCATCCAAAAGTTATGGCTACTTTCACGATTAACAAAATCAGGGAAAATCGAGGATCCTGTATTAAGCTCCTTTTCGCTCTATCTCTCACAGGAGCCGAGAAAAACGCAAAAAACGAATTTTTCGATATTTCGCACTTCGGATGGACCCTATCTGATGTATTTCGTCGCGCTGAAAACGAATCTGGCCGTGGATTTGCGATATCTCCAACAGGAGCTGAGAAAATCGCAGAAAACCGAATTATCCGAAAACCACCTTCATTACGTTTATTGAAATGACGATATCAATCGTTTCCTCGCTAATAACGATTGTTTCCGCTGCTCTTTGGCTTTCTAACGAACAAGGCTTGATAATACATCAATTTCCATGCATTTAGGACAATAGCAGAATTTTTTTCAATTTTTTTGCGACAGATAATCGATTTTTCAATTATTTGAAAAATTGTATTTCAGAGGTAAAATTCAATCTGCGCTCTCGACTCGAAAAATTGAAGTATCGAGATGATCCTAGTCGTATTTTCTTTGTTTTTCTGTGCTCTTTCGAATGCAAAAAGAATTTTAAGGATCGGTTGAACCATTCAAAAGTTATGGCTACTTTCACGATTAACAAAATCAGGGAAAATCGAGGATCCTGTATTAAGCTCCTTTTCGCTCTATCTCTCACAGGAGCCGAGAAAAACGCAAAAAACGAATTTTTCGATATTTCGCACTTCGGATGGACCCTATCTGATGTATTTCGTCGCGCTGAAAACGAATCTGGCCGTGGATTTGCGATATCTCCAACAGGAGCTGAGAAAATCGCAGAAAACCGAATTATCCGAAAACCACCTTCATTACGTTTATTGAAATGACGATATCAAACGTTTCCTCGCTAATAACGATTGTTTCCGCTGCTCTTTGGCTTTCTAACGAACAAGGCTTGATAATACATCAATTTCCATGCATTTAGGACAATAGCAGAATTTTTTTCAATTTTTTTGCGACAGATAATCGATTTTTCAATTATTTGAAAAATTGTATTTCAGAGGTAAAATTCAATCTGTGCTCTCGACTCGAAAAATTGAAGTATCGAGATGATCCTAGTCGCATTTTCTTTGTTTTTCTGTGCTCTATCGAATGCAAAAAGAATTTTAAGGATCGGTTGAACCATTCAAAAGTTATGGCTACTTTCACGATTAACAAAATCAGGGAAAATCGAGGATCCTGTATTAAGCTCCTTTTCGCTCTATCTCTCACAGGAGCCGAGAAAAACGCAAAAAACGAATTTTTCGATATTTCGCACTTCGGATGGACCCTATCTGATGTATTTCGTCGCGCTGAAAACGAATCTGGCCGTGGATTTGCGATATCTCCAACAGGAGCTGAGAAAATCGCAGAAAACCGAATTATCCGAAAACCACCTTCATTACGTTTATTGAAATGACGATATCAATCGTTTCCTCGCTAATAACGATTGTTTCCGCTGCTCTTTGGCTTTCTAACGAACAAGGCTTGATAATACATCAATTTCCATGCATTTAGGACAATAGCAGAATTTTTTTCAATTTTTTTGCGACAGATAATCGATTTTTCAATTATTTAAAAAATTGTATTTCCGAGGTAAAATTCAATCTGCGCTCTCGACTCGAAAAATTGAAGTATCGAGATGATCCTAGTCGTATTTTCTTTGTTTTTCTGTGCTCTTTCGAATGCAAAAAGAATTTTAAGGATCGGTTAAACCATTCAAAAGTTATGGCTACTTTCACGATTAACAAAATCAGGGAAAATCGAGGATCCTGTATTAAGCTCCTTTTCGCTCTATCTCTCACAGGAGCCGAGAAAAACGCAAAAAACGAATTTTTCGATATTTCGCACTTCGGATGGACCCTATCTGATGTATTTCGTCGCGCTGAAAACGAATCTGGCCGTGGATTTGCGATATCTCCAACAGGAGCTGAGAAAATCGCAGAAAACCGAATTATCCGAAAACCACCTTCATTACGTTTATTGAAATGACGATATCAATCGTTTCCTCGCTAATAACGATTGTTTCCGCTGCTCTTTGGCTTTCTAACGAACAAGGCTTGATAATACATCAATTTCCATGCATTTAGGACAATAGCAGAATTTTTTTCAATTTTTTTGCGACAGATAATCGATTTTTCAATTATTTAAAAAATTGTATTTCCGAGGTAAAATTCAATCTGCGCTCTCGACTCGAAAAATTGAAGTATCGAGATGATCCTAGTCGTATTTTCTTTGTTTTTCTGTGCTCTTTCGAATGCAAAAAGAATTTTAAGGATCGGTTAAACCATTCAAAAGTTATGGCTACTTTCACGATTAACAAAATCAGGGAAAATCGAGGATCCTGTATTAAGCTCCTTTTCGCTCTATCTCTCACAGGAGCCGAGAAAAACGCAAAAAACGAATTTTTCGATATTTCGCACTTCGGATGGACCCTATCTGATGTATTTCGTCGCGCTGAAAACGAATCTGGCCGTGGATTTGCGATATCTCCAACAGGAGCTGAGAAAATCGCAGAAAACCGAATTATCCGAAAACCACCTTCATTACGTTTATTGAAATGACGATATCAAACGTTTCCTCGCTAATAACGATTGTTTCCGCTGCTCTTTGGCTTTCTAACGAACAAGGCTTGATAATACATCAATTTCCATGCATTTAGGACAATAGCAGAATTTTTTTCAATTTTTTTGCGACAGATAATCGATTTTTCAATTATTTGAAAAATTGTATTTCAGAGGTAAAATTCAATCTGTGCTCTCGACTCGAAAAATTAAAGTATCGAGATGATCCTAGTCGCATTTTCTTTGTTTTTCTGTGCTCTATCGAATGCAAAAAGAATTTTAAGGATCGGTTGAACCATCCAAAAGTTATGGCTACTTTCACGATTAACAAAATCAGGGAAAATCGAGGATCCTGTATTAAGCTCCTTTTCGCTCTATCTCTCACAGGAGCCGAGAAAAACGCAAAAAACGAATTTTTCGATATTTCGCACTTCGGATGGACCCTATCTGATGTATTTCGTCGCGCTGAAAACGAATCTGGCCGTGGATTTGCGATATCTCCAACAGGAGCTGAGAAAATCGCAGAAAACCGAATTATCCGAAAACCACCTTCATTACGTTTATTGAAATGACGATATCAATCGTTTCCTCGCTAATAACGATTGTTTCCGCTGCTCTTTGGCTTTCTAACGAACAAGGCTTGATAATACATCAATTTCCATGCATTTAGGACAATAGCAGAATTTTTTTCAATTTTTTTGCGACAGATAATCGATTTTTCAATTATTTGAAAAATTGTATCTCAGAGGTAAAATTCAATCTGCGCTCTCGACTCGAAAAATTGAAGTATCGAGATGATCCTAGTCGTATTTTCTTTGTTTTTCTGTGCTCTTTCGAATGCAAAAAGAATTTTAAGGATCGGTTGAACCATTCAAAAGTTATGGCTACTTTCACGATTAACAAAATCAGGGAAAATCGAGGATCCTGTATTAAGCTCCTTTTCGCTCTATCTCTCACAGGAGCCGAGAAAAACGCAAAAAACGAATTTTTCGATATTTCGCACTTCGGATGGACCCTATCTGATGTATTTCGTCGCGCTGAAAACGAATCTGGCCGTGGATTTGCGATATCTCCAACAGGAGCTGAGAAAATCGCAGAAAACCGAATTATCCGAAAACCACCTTCATTACGTTTATTGAAATGACGATATCAATCGTTTCCTCGCTAATAACGATTGTTTCCGCTGCTCTTTGGCTTTCTAACGAACAAGGCTTGATAATACATCAATTTCCATGCATTTAGGACAATAGCAGAATTTTTTTCAATTTTTTTGCGACAGATAATCGATTTTTCAATTATTTGAAAAATTGTATTTCAGAGGTAAAATTCAACCTGCGCTCTCGACTCGAAAAATTGAAGTATCGAGATGATCCTAGTCGTATTTTCTTTGTTTTTCTGTGCTCTTTCGAATGCAAAAAGAATTTTAAGGATCGGTTGAACCATTTAAAAGTTATGGCTACTTTCACGATTAACAAAATCAGGGAAAATCGAGGATCCTGTATTAAGCTCCTTTTCGCTCTATCTCTCACAGGAGCCGAGAAAAACGCAAAAAACGAATTTTTCGATATTTCGCACTTCGGATGGACCCTATCTGATGTATTTCGTCGCGCTGAAAACGAATCTGGCCGTGGATTTGCGATATCTCCAACAGGAGCTGAGAAAATCGCAGAAAACCGAATTATCCGAAAACCACCTTCATTACGTTTATTGAAATGACGATATCAATCGTTTCCTCGCTAATAACGATTGTTTCCGCTGCTCTTTGGCTTTCTAACGAACAAGGCTTGATAATACATCAATTTCCATGCATTTAGGACAATAGCAGAATTTTTTTCAATTTTTTTGCGACAGATAATCGATTTTTCAATTATTTGAAAAATTGTATTTCAGAGGTAAAATTCAATCTGCGCTCTCGACTCGAAAAATTGAAGTATCGAGATGATCCTAGTCGTATTTTCTTTGTTTTTCTGTGCTCTTTCGAATGCAAAAAGAATTTTAAGGATCGGTTGAACCATTCAAAAGTTATGGCTACTTTCACGATTAACAAAATCAGGGAAAATCGAGGATCCTGTATTAAGCTCCTTTTCGCTCTATCTCTCACAGGAGCCGAGAAAAACGCAAAAAACGAATTTTTCGATATTTCGCACTTCGGATGGACCCTATCTGATGTATTTCGTCGCGCTGAAAACGAATCTGGCCGTGGATTTGCGATATCTCCAACAGGAGCTGAGAAAATCGCAGAAAACCGAATTATCCGAAAACCACCTTCATTACGTTTATTGAAATGACGATATCAAACGTTTCCTCGCTAATAACGATTGTTTCCGCTGCTCTTTGGCTTTCTAACGAACAAGGCTTGATAATACATCAATTTCCATGCATTTAGGACAATAGCAGAATTTTTTTCAATTTTTTTGCGACAGATAATCGATTTTTCAATTATTTGAAAAATTGTATTTCAGAGGTAAAATTCAATCTGTGCTCTCGACTCGAAAAATTGAAGTATCGAGATGATCCTAGTCGCATTTTCTTTGTTTTTCTGTGCTCTATCGAATGCAAAAAGAATTTTAAGGATCGGTTGAACCATCCAAAAGTTATGGCTACTTTCACGATTAACAAAATCAGGGAAAATCGAGGATCCTGTATTAAGCTCCTTTTCGCTCTATCTCTCACAGGAGCCGAGAAAAACGCAAAAAACGAATTTTTCGATATTTCGCACTTCGGATGGACCCTATCTGATGTATTTCGTCGCGCTGAAAACGAATCTGGCCGTGGATTTGCGATATCTCCAACAGGAGCTGAGAAAATCGCAGAAAACCGAATTATCCGAAAACCACCTTCATTACGTTTATTGAAATGACGATATCAATCGTTTCCTCGCTAATAACGATTGTTTCCGCTGCTCTTTGGCTTTCTAACGAACAAGGCTTGATAATACATCAATTTCCATGCATTTAGGACAATAGCAGAATTTTTTTCAATTTTTTTGCGACAGATAATCGATTTTTCAATTATTTGAAAAATTGTATCTCAGAGGTAAAATTCAATCTGCGCTCTCGACTCGAAAAATTGAAGTATCGAGATGATCCTAGTCGTATTTTCTTTGTTTTTCTGTGCTCTTTCGAATGCAAAAAGAATTTTAAGGATCGGTTGAACCATCCAAAAGTTATGGCTACTTTCACGATTAACAAAATCAGGGAAAATCGAGGATCCTGTATTAAGCTCCTTTTCGCTCTATCTCTCACAGGAGCCGAGAAAAACGCAAAAAACGAATTTTTCGATATTTCGCACTTCGGATGGACCCTATTTGATGTATTTCGTCGCGCTGAAAACGAATCTGGCCGTGGATTTGCGATATCTCCAACAGGAGCTGAGAAAATCGCAGAAAACCGAATTATCCGAAAACCACCTTCTTTACGTTTATTGAAATGACGATATCAATCGTTTCCTCGCTAATAACGATTGTTTCCGCTGCTCTTTGGCTTTCTAACGAACAAGGCTTGATAATACATCAATTTCCATGCATTTAGGACAATAGCAGAATTTTTTTCAATTTTTTTGTGACAGATAATCGATTTTTCAATTATTTGAAAAATTGTATTTCAGAGGTAAACTTCAATCTGCGCTCTCGACTCGAAAAATTGAAGTATCGAGATGATCCTAATCGCATTTTCTTTGTTTTTCTGTGCTCTATCGAATGCAAAAAGAATTTTAAGGATCGGTTGAACCATTCAAAAGTTATGGCTACTTTCACGATTAACAAAATCAGGGAAAATCGAGGATCCTGTATTAAGCTCCTTTTCGCTCTATCTCTCACAGGAGCCGAGAAAAACGCAAAAAACGAATTTTTCGATATTTCGCACTTCGGATGGACCCTATCTGATGTATTTCGTCGCGCTGAAAACGAATCTGGCCGTGGATTTGCGATATCTCCAACAGGAGCTGAGAAAATCGCAGAAAACCGAATTATCCGAAAACCACCTTCATTACGTTTATTGAAATGACGATATCAATCGTTTCCTCGCTAATAACGATTGTTTCCGCTGCTCTTTGGCTTTCTAACGAACAAGGCTTGATAATACATCAATTTCCATGCATTTAGGACAATAGCAGAATTTTTTTCAATTTTTTTGCGACAGATAATCGATTTTTCAATTATTTGAAAAATTGTATTTCAGAGGTAAAATTCAACCTGCGCTCTCGACTCGAAAAATTGAAGTATCGAGATGATCCTAGTCGTATTTTCTTTGTTTTTCTGTGCTCTTTCGAATGCAAAAAGAATTTTAAGGATCGGTTGAACCATCCAAAAGTTATGGCTACTTTCACGATTAACAAAATCAGGGAAAATCGAGGATCCTGTATTAAGCTCCTTTTCGCTCTATCTCTCACAGGAGCCGAGAAAAACGCAAAAAACGAATTTTTCGATATTTCGCACTTCGGATGGACCCTATCTGATGTATTTCGTCGCGCTGAAAACGAATCTGGCCGTGGATTTGCGATATCTCCAACAGGAGCTGAGAAAATCGCAGAAAACCGAATTATCCGAAAACCACCTTCATTACGTTTATTGAAATGACGATATCAATCGTTTCCTCGCTAATAACGATTGTTTCCGCTGCTCTTTGGCTTTCTAACGAACAAGGCTTGATAATACATCAATTTCCATGCATTTAGGACAATAGCAGAATTTTTTTCAATTTTTTTGCGACAGATAATCGATTTTTCAATTATTTGAAAAATTGTATTTCAGAGGTAAAATTCAATCTGCGCTCTCGACTCGAAAAATTGAAGTATCGAGATGATCCTAGTCGTATTTTCTTTGTTTTTCTGTGCTCTTTCGAATGCAAAAAGAATTTTAAGGATCGGTTGAACCATTCAAAAGTTATGGCTACTTTCACGATTAACAAAATCAGGGAAAATCGAGGATCCTGTATTAAGCTCCTTTTCGCTCTATCTCTCACAGGAGCCGAGAAAAACGCAAAAAACGAATTTTTCGATATTTCGCACTTCGGATGGACCCTATCTGATGTATTTCGTCGCGCTGAAAACGAATCTGGCCGTGGATTTGCGATATCTCCAACAGGAGCTGAGAAAATCGCAGAAAACCGAATTATCCGAAAACCACCTTCATTACGTTTATTGAAATGACGATATCAAACGTTTCCTCGCTAATAACGATTGTTTCCGCTGCTCTTTGGCTTTCTAACGAACAAGGCTTGATAATACATCAATTTCCATGCATTTAGGACAATAGCAGAATTTTTTTCAATTTTTTTGCGACAGATAATCGATTTTTCAATTATTTGAAAAATTGTATTTCAGAGGTAAAATTCAATCTGTGCTCTCGACTCGAAAAATTGAAGTATCGAGATGATCCTAGTCGCATTTTCTTTGTTTTTCTGTGCTCTATCGAATGCAAAAAGAATTTTAAGGATCGGTTGAACCATTCAAAAGTTATGGCTACTTTCACGATTAACAAAATCAGGGAAAATCGAGGATCCTGTATTAAGCTCCTTTTCGCTCTATCTCTCACAGGAGCCGAGAAAAACGCAAAAAACGAATTTTTCGATATTTCGCACTTCGGATGGACCCTATCTGATGTATTTCGTCGCGCTGAAAACGAATCTGGCCGTGGATTTGCGATATCTCCAACAGGAGCTGAGAAAATCGCAGAAAACCGAATTATCCGAAAACCACCTTCATTACGTTTATTGAAATGACGATATCAATCGTTTCCTCGCTAATAACGATTGTTTCCGCTGCTCTTTGGCTTTCTAACGAACAAGGCTTGATAATACATCAATTTCCATGCATTTAGGACAATAGCAGAATTTTTTTCAATTTTTTTGCGACAGATAATCGATTTTTCAATTATTTAAAAAATTGTATTTCCGAGGTAAAATTCAATCTGCGCTCTCGACTCGAAAAATTGAAGTATCGAGATGATCCTAGTCGTATTTTCTTTGTTTTTCTGTGCTCTTTCGAATGCAAAAAGAATTTTAAGGATCGGTTAAACCATTCAAAAGTTATGGCTACTTTCACGATTAACAAAATCAGGGAAAATCGAGGATCCTGTATTAAGCTCCTTTTCGCTCTATCTCTCACAGGAGCCGAGAAAAACGCAAAAAACGAATTTTTCGATATTTCGCACTTCGGATGGACCCTATCTGATGTATTTCGTCGCGCTGAAAACGAATCTGGCCGTGGATTTGCGATATCTCCAACAGGAGCTGAGAAAATCGCAGAAAACCGAATTATCCGAAAACCACCTTCATTACGTTTATTGAAATGACGATATCAATCGTTTCCTCGCTAATAACGATTGTTTCCGCTGCTCTTTGGCTTTCTAACGAACAAGGCTTGATAATACATCAATTTCCATGCATTTAGGACAATAGCAGAATTTTTTTCAATTTTTTTGCGACAGATAATCGATTTTTCAATTATTTAAAAAATTGTATTTCCGAGGTAAAATTCAATCTGCGCTCTCGACTCGAAAAATTGAAGTATCGAGATGATCCTAGTCGTATTTTCTTTGTTTTTCTGTGCTCTTTCGAATGCAAAAAGAATTTTAAGGATCGGTTAAACCATTCAAAAGTTATGGCTACTTTCACGATTAACAAAATCAGGGAAAATCGAGGATCCTGTATTAAGCTCCTTTTCGCTCTATCTCTCACAGGAGCCGAGAAAAACGCAAAAAACGAATTTTTCGATATTTCGCACTTCGGATGGACCCTATCTGATGTATTTCGTCGCGCTGAAAACGAATCTGGCCGTGGATTTGCGATATCTCCAACAGGAGCTGAGAAAATCGCAGAAAACCGAATTATCCGAAAACCACCTTCATTACGTTTATTGAAATGACGATATCAAACGTTTCCTCGCTAATAACGATTGTTTCCGCTGCTCTTTGGCTTTCTAACGAACAAGGCTTGATAATACATCAATTTCCATGCATTTAGGACAATAGCAGAATTTTTTTCAATTTTTTTGCGACAGATAATCGATTTTTCAATTATTTGAAAAATTGTATTTCAGAGGTAAAATTCAATCTGTGCTCTCGACTCGAAAAATTAAAGTATCGAGATGATCCTAGTCGCATTTTCTTTGTTTTTCTGTGCTCTATCGAATGCAAAAAGAATTTTAAGGATCGGTTGAACCATCCAAAAGTTATGGCTACTTTCACGATTAACAAAATCAGGGAAAATCGAGGATCCTGTATTAAGCTCCTTTTCGCTCTATCTCTCACAGGAGCCGAGAAAAACGCAAAAAACGAATTTTTCGATATTTCGCACTTCGGATGGACCCTATCTGATGTATTTCGTCGCGCTGAAAACGAATCTGGCCGTGGATTTGCGATATCTCCAACAGGAGCTGAGAAAATCGCAGAAAACCGAATTATCCGAAAACCACCTTCATTACGTTTATTGAAATGACGATATCAATCGTTTCCTCGCTAATAACGATTGTTTCCGCTGCTCTTTGGCTTTCTAACGAACAAGGCTTGATAATACATCAATTTCCATGCATTTAGGACAATAGCAGAATTTTTTTCAATTTTTTTGCGACAGATAATCGATTTTTCAATTATTTGAAAAATTGTATCTCAGAGGTAAAATTCAATCTGCGCTCTCGACTCGAAAAATTGAAGTATCGAGATGATCCTAGTCGTATTTTCTTTGTTTTTCTGTGCTCTTTCGAATGCAAAAAGAATTTTAAGGATCGGTTGAACCATTCAAAAGTTATGGCTACTTTCACGATTAACAAAATCAGGGAAAATCGAGGATCCTGTATTAAGCTCCTTTTCGCTCTATCTCTCACAGGAGCCGAGAAAAACGCAAAAAACGAATTTTTCGATATTTCGCACTTCGGATGGACCCTATCTGATGTATTTCGTCGCGCTGAAAACGAATCTGGCCGTGGATTTGCGATATCTCCAACAGGAGCTGAGAAAATCGCAGAAAACCGAATTATCCGAAAACCACCTTCATTACGTTTATTGAAATGACGATATCAATCGTTTCCTCGCTAATAACGATTGTTTCCGCTGCTCTTTGGCTTTCTAACGAACAAGGCTTGATAATACATCAATTTCCATGCATTTAGGACAATAGCAGAATTTTTTTCAATTTTTTTGCGACAGATAATCGATTTTTCAATTATTTGAAAAATTGTATCTCAGAGGTAAAATTCAATCTGCGCTCTCGACTCGAAAAATTGAAGTATCGAGATGATCCTAGTCGTATTTTCTTTGTTTTTCTGTGCTCTTTCGAATGCAAAAAGAATTTTAAGGATCGGTTGAACCATTCAAAAGTTATGGCTACTTTCACGATTAACAAAATCAGGGAAAATCGAGGATCCTGTATTAAGCTCCTTTTCGCTCTATCTCTCACAGGAGCCGAGAAAAACGCAAAAAACGAATTTTTCGATATTTCGCACTTCGGATGGACCCTATCTGATGTATTTCGTCGCGCTGAAAACGAATCTGGCCGTGGATTTGCGATATCTCCAACAGGAGCTGAGAAAATCGCAGAAAACCGAATTATCCGAAAACCACCTTCATTACGTTTATTGAAATGACGATATCAAACGTTTCCTCGCTAATAACGATTGTTTCCGCTGCTCTTTGGCTTTCTAACGAACAAGGCTTGATAATACATCAATTTCCATGCATTTAGGACAATAGCAGAATTTTTTTCAATTTTTTTGCGACAGATAATCGATTTTTCAATTATTTGAAAAATTGTATTTCAGAGGTAAAATTCAATCTGTGCTCTCGACTCGAAAAATTGAAGTATCGAGATGATCCTAGTCGCATTTTCTTTGTTTTTCTGTGCTCTATCGAATGCAAAAAGAATTTTAAGGATCGGTTGAACCATCCAAAAGTTATGGCTACTTTCACGATTAACAAAATCAGGGAAAATCGAGGATCCTGTATTAAGCTCCTTTTCGCTCTATCTCTCACAGGAGCCGAGAAAAACGCAAAAAACGAATTTTTCGATATTTCGCACTTCGGATGGACCCTATCTGATGTATTTCGTCGCGCTGAAAACGAATCTGGCCGTGGATTTGCGATATCTCCAACAGGAGCTGAGAAAATCGCAGAAAACCGAATTATCCGAAAACCACCTTCATTACGTTTATTGAAATGACGATATCAATCGTTTCCTCGCTAATAACGATTGTTTCCGCTGCTCTTTGGCTTTCTAACGAACAAGGCTTGATAATACATCAATTTCCATGCATTTAGGACAATAGCAGAATTTTTTTCAATTTTTTTGCGACAGATAATCGATTTTTCAATTATTTGAAAAATTGTATCTCAGAGGTAAAATTCAATCTGCGCTCTCGACTCGAAAAATTGAAGTATCGAGATGATCCTAGTCGTATTTTCTTTGTTTTTCTGTGCTCTTTCGAATGCAAAAAGAATTTTAAGGATCGGTTGAACCATTCAAAAGTTATGGCTACTTTCACGATTAACAAAATCAGGGAAAATCGAGGATCCTGTATTAAGCTCCTTTTCGCTCTATCTCTCACAGGAGCCGAGAAAAACGCAAAAAACGAATTTTTCGATATTTCGCACTTCGGATGGACCCTATCTGATGTATTTCGTCGCGCTGAAAACGAATCTGGCCGTGGATTTGCGATATCTCCAACAGGAGCTGAGAAAATCGCAGAAAACCGAATTATCCGAAAACCACCTTCTTTACGTTTATTGAAATGACGATATCAATCGTTTCCTCGCTAATAACGATTTTTTCCGCTGCTCTTTGGCTTTCTAACGAACAAGGCTTGATAATACATCAATTTCCATGCATTTAGGACAATAGCAGAATTTTTTTCAATTTTTTTGCGACAGATAATCGATTTTTCAATTATTTGAAAAATTGTATTTCAGAGGTAAAATTCAATCTGCGCTCTCGACTCGAAAAATTGAAGTATCGAGATGATCCTAGTCGTATTTTCTTTGTTTTTCTGTGCTCTTTCGAATGCAAAAAGAATTTTAAGGATCGGTTGAACCATTCAAAAGTTATGGCTACTTTCACGATTAACAAAATCAGGGAAAATCGAGGATCCTGTATTAAGCTCCTTTTCGCTCTATCTCTCACAGGAGCCGAGAAAAACGCAAAAAACGAATTTTTCGATATTTCGCACTTCGGATGGACCCTATCTGATGTATTTCGTCGCGCTGAAAACGAATCTGGCCGTGGATTTGCGATATCTCCAACAGGAGCTGAGAAAATCGCAGAAAACCGAATTATCCGAAAACCACCTTCATTACGTTTATTGAAATGACGATATCAATCGTTTCCTCGCTAATAACGATTGTTTCCGCTGCTCTTTGGCTTTCTAACGAACAAGGCTTGATAATACATCAATTTCCATGCATTTAGGACAATAGCAGAATTTTTTTCAATTTTTTTGCGACAGATAATCGATTTTTCAATTATTTGAAAAATTGTATCTCAGAGGTAAAATTCAATCTGCGCTCTCGACTCGAAAAATTGAAGTATCGAGATGATCCTAGTCGTATTTTCTTTGTTTTTCTGTGCTCTTTCGAATGCAAAAAGAATTTTAAGGATCGGTTGAACCATCCAAAAGTTATGGCTACTTTCACGATTAACAAAATCAGGGAAAATCGAGGATCCTGTATTAAGCTCCTTTTCGCTCTATCTCTCACAGGAGCCGAGAAAAACGCAAAAAACGAATTTTTCGATATTTCGCACTTCGGTCGGACCCTATCTGATGTATTTCGTCGCGCTGAAAACGAATCTGGCCGTGGATTTGCGATATCTCCAACAGGAGCTGAGAAAATCGCAGAAAACCGAATTATCCGAAAACCACCTTCATTACGTTTATTGAAATGACGATATCAATCGTTTCCTCGCTAATAACGATTTTTTCCGCTGCTCTTTGGCTTTCTAACGAACAAGGCTTGATAATACATCAATTTCCACTCATTTAGGACAATAGCAGAATTTTTTTCAATTTTTTTGCGACAGATAATCGATTTTTCAATTATTTGAAAAATTGTATTTCAGAGGTAAAATTCAATCTGCGCTCTCGACTCGAAAAATTGAAGTATCGAGATGATCCTAGTCGTATTTTCTTTGTTTTTCTGTGCTCTTTCGAATGCAAAAAGAATTTTAAGGATCGGTTGAACCATTCAAAAGTTATGGCTACTTTCACGATTAACAAAATCAGGGAAAATCGAGGATCCTGTATTAAGCTCCTTTTCGCTCTATCTCTCACAGGAGCCGAGAAAAACGCAAAAAACGAATTTTTCGATATTTCGCACTTCGGATGGACCCTATCTGATGTATTTCGTCGCGCTGAAAACGAATCTGGCCGTGGATTTGCGATATCTCCAACAGGAGCTGAGAAAATCGCAGAAAACCGAATTATCCGAAAACCACCTTCATTACGTTTATTGAAATGACGATATCAATCGTTTCCTCGCTAATAACGATTGTTTCCGCTGCTCTTTGGCTTTCTAACGAACAAGGCTTGATAATACATCAATTTCCATGCATTTAGGACAATAGCAGAATTTTTTTCAATTTTTTTGCGACAGACAATCGATTTTTCAATTATTTGAAAAATTGTATTTCCGAGGTAAAATTCAATTTGCGCTCTCGACTCGAAAAATTGAAGTATCGAGATGATCCTAGTCGTATTTTCTTTGTTTTTCTGTGCTCTTTCGAATGCAAAAAGAATTTTAAGGATCGGTTGAACCATCCAAAAGTTATGGCTACTTTCACGATTAACAAAATCAGGGAAAATCGAGGATCCTGTATTAAGCTCCTTTTCGCTCTATCTCTCACAGGAGCCGAGAAAAACGCAAAAAACGAATTTTTCGATATTTCGCACTTCGGATGGACCCTATCTGATGTATTTCGTCGCGCTGAAAACGAATCTGGCCGTGGATTTGCGATATCTCCAACAGGAGCTGAGAAAATCGCAGAAAACCGAATTATCCGAAAACCACCTTCATTACGTTCATTGAAATGACGATATCAATCGTTTCCTCGCTAATAACGATTGTTTCCGCTGCTCTTTGGCTTTCTAACGAACAAGGCTTGATAATACATCAATTTCCATGCATTTAGGACAATAGCAGAATTTTTTTCAGATTTTTTGCGACAGATAATCGTATTTTCAATTATTTGAAAAATTGTATTTCAGAGGTAAAATTCAATCTGCGCTCTCGACTCGAAAAATTGAAGTATCGAGATGATCCTAGTCGTATTTTCTTTGTTTTTCTGTGCTCTTTCGAATGCAAAAAGAATTTTAAGGATCGGTTGAACCATTCAAAAGTTATGGCTACTTTCACGATTAACAAAATCAGGGAAAATCGAGGATCCTGTATTAAGCTCCTTTTCGCTCTATCTCTCACAGGAGCCGAGAAAAACGCAAAAAACGAATTTTTCGATATTTCGCACTTCGGATGGACCCTATCTGATGTATTTCGTCGCGCTGAAAACGAATCTGGCCGTGGATTTGCGATATCTCCAACAGGAGCTGAGAAAATCGCAGAAAACCGAATTATCCGAAAACCACCTTCATTACGTTTATTGAAATGACGATATCAATCGTTTCCTCGCTAATAACGATTGTTTCCGCTGCTCTTTGGCTTTCTAACGAACAAGGCTTGATAATACATCAATTTCCATGCATTTAGGACAATAGCAGAATTTTTTTCAATTTTTTTGCGACAGGTAATCGATTTTTCAATTATTTGAAAAATTGTATTTCAGAGGTAAAATTCAATCTGCGCTCTCGACTCGAAAAATTGAAGTATCGAGATGATCCTAGTCGTATTTTCTTTGTTTTTCTGTGCTCTTTCGAATGCAAAAAGAATTTTAAGGATCGGTTGAACCATTCAAAAGTTATGGCTACTTTTACGATTAACAAAATCAGGGAAAATCGAGGATCCTGTATTAAGCTCCTTTTCGCTCTATCTCTCACAGGAGCCGAGAAAAACGCAAAAAACGAATTTTTCGATATTTCGCACTTCGGATGGACCCTATCTGATGTATTTCGTCGCGCTGAAAACGAATCTGGCCGTGGATTTGCGATATCTCCAACAGGAGCTGAGAAAATCGCAGAAAACCGAATTATCCGAAAACCACCTTCATTACGTTTATTGAAATGACGATATCAATCGTTTCCTCGCTAATAACGATTGTTTCCGCTGCTCTTTGGCTTTCTAACGAACAAGGCTTGATAATACATCAATTTCCATGCATTTAGGACAATAGCAGAATTTTTTTCAATTTTTTTGCGACAGGTAATCGATTTTTCAATTATTTGAAAAATTGTATTTCAGAGGTAAAATTCAATCTGCGCTCTCGACTCGAAAAATTGAAGTATCGAGATGATCCTAGTCGTATTTTCTTTGTTTTTCTGTGCTCTTTCGAATGCAAAAAGAATTTTAAGGATCGGTTGAACCATTCAAAAGTTATGGCTACTTTTACGATTAACAAAATCAGGGAAAATCGAGGATCCTGTATTAAGCTCCTTTTCGCTCTATCTCTCACAGGAGCCGAGAAAAACGCAAAAAACGAATTTTTCGATATTTCGCACTTCGGATGGACCCTATCTGATGTATTTCGTCGCGCTGAAAACGAATCTGGCCGTGGATTTGCGATATCTCCAACAGGAGCTGAGAAAATCGCAGAAAACCGAATTATCCGAAAACCACCTTCATTACGTTTATTGAAATGACGATATCAATCGTTTCCTCGCTAATAACGATTGTTTCCGCTGCTCTTTGGCTTTCTAACGAACAAGGCTTGATAATACATCAATTTCCATGCATTTAGGACAATAGCAGAATTTTTTTCAATTTTTTTGCGACAGACAATCGATTTTTCAATTATTTGAAAAATTGTATTTCCGAGGTAAAATTCAATTTGCGCTCTCGACTCGAAAAATTGAAGTATCGAGATGATCCTAGTCGTATTTTCTTTGTTTTTCTGTGCTCTTTCGAATGCAAAAAGAATTTTAAGGATCGGTTGAACCATCCAAAAGTTATGGCTACTTTCACGATTAACAAAATCAGGGAAAATCGAGGATCCTGTATTAAGCTCCTTTTCGCTCTATCTCTCACAGGAGCCGAGAAAAACGCAAAAAACGAATTTTTCGATATTTCGCACTTCGGATGGACCCTATCTGATGTATTTCGTCGCGCTGAAAACGAATCTGGCCGTGGATTTGCGATATCTCCAACAGGAGCTGAGAAAATCGCAGAAAACCGAATTATCCGAAAACCACCTTCATTACGTTCATTGAAATGACGATATCAATCGTTTCCTCGCTAATAACGATTGTTTCCGCTGCTCTTTGGCTTTCTAACGAACAAGGCTTGATAATACATCAATTTCCATGCATTTAGGACAATAGCAGAATTTTTTTCAGATTTTTTGCGACAGATAATCGTATTTTCAATTATTTGAAAAATTGTATTTCAGAGGTAAAATTCAATCTGCGCTCTCGACTCGAAAAATTGAAGTATCGAGATGATCCTAGTCGTATTTTCTTTGTTTTTCTGTGCTCTTTCGAATGCAAAAAGAATTTTAAGGATCGGTTGAACCATTCAAAAGTTATGGCTACTTTCACGATTAACAAAATCAGGGAAAATCGAGGATCCTGTATTAAGCTCCTTTTCGCTCTATCTCTCACAGGAGCCGAGAAAAACGCAAAAAACGAATTTTTCGATATTTCGCACTTCGGATGGACCCTATCTGATGTATTTCGTCGCGCTGAAAACGAATCTGGCCGTGGATTTGCGATATCTCCAACAGGAGCTGAGAAAATCGCAGAAAACCGAATTATCCGAAAACCACCTTCATTACGTTTATTGAAATGACGATATCAATCGTTTCCTCGCTAATAACGATTGTTTCCGCTGCTCTTTGGCTTTCTAACGAACAAGGCTTGATAATACATCAATTTCCATGCATTTAGGACAATAGCAGAATTTTTTTCAATTTTTTTGCGACAGGTAATCGATTTTTCAATTATTTGAAAAATTGTATTTCAGAGGTAAAATTCAATCTGCGCTCTCGACTCGAAAAATTGAAGTATCGAGATGATCCTAGTCGTATTTTCTTTGTTTTTCTGTGCTCTTTCGAATGCAAAAAGAATTTTAAGGATCGGTTGAACCATTCAAAAGTTATGGCTACTTTTACGATTAACAAAATCAGGGAAAATCGAGGATCCTGTATTAAGCTCCTTTTCGCTCTATCTCTCACAGGAGCCGAGAAAAACGCAAAAAACGAATTTTTCGATATTTCGCACTTCGGATGGACCCTATCTGATGTATTTCGTCGCGCTGAAAACGAATCTGGCCGTGGATTTGCGATATCTCCAACAGGAGCTGAGAAAATCGCAGAAAACCGAATTATCCGAAAACCACCTTCATTACGTTTATTGAAATGACGATATCAATCGTTTCCTCGCTAATAACGATTGTTTCCGCTGCTCTTTGGCTTTCTAACGAACAAGGCTTGATAATACATCAATTTCCATGCATTTAGGACAATAGCAGAATTTTTTTCAATTTTTTTGCGACAGGTAATCGATTTTTCAATTATTTGAAAAATTGTATTTCAGAGGTAAAATTCAATCTGCGCTCTCGACTCGAAAAATTGAAGTATCGAGATGATCCTAGTCGTATTTTCTTTGTTTTTCTGTGCTCTTTCGAATGCAAAAAGAATTTTAAGGATCGGTTGAACCATTCAAAAGTTATGGCTACTTTTACGATTAACAAAATCAGGGAAAATCGAGGATCCTGTATTAAGCTCCTTTTCGCTCTATCTCTCACAGGAGCCGAGAAAAACGCAAAAAACGAATTTTTCGATATTTCGCACTTCGGATGGACCCTATCTGATGTATTTCGTCGCGCTGAAAACGAATCTGGCCGTGGATTTGCGATATCTCCAACAGGAGCTGAGAAAATCGCAGAAAACCGAATTATCCGAAAACCACCTTCATTACGTTTATTGAAATGACGATATCAATCGTTTCCTCGCTAATAACGATTGTTTCCGCTGCTCTTTGGCTTTCTAACGAACAAGGCTTGATAATACATCAATTTCCATGCATTTAGGACAATAGCAGAATTTTTTTCAATTTTTTTGCAACAGATAATCGATTTTTCAATTATTTGAAAAATTGTATTTCAGAGGTAAAATTCAATCTGCGCTCTCGACTCGAAAAATTGAAGTATCGAGATGATCCTAGTCGTATTTTCTTTGTTTTTCTGTGCTCTTTCGAATGCAAAAAGAATTTTAAGGATCGGTTGAACCATTCAAAAGTTATGGCTACTTTCACGATTAACAAAATCAGGGAAAATCGAGGATCCTGTATTAAGCTCCTTTTCGCTCTATCCCTCACAGGAGCCGAGAAAAACGCAAAAAACGAATTTTTCGATATTTCGCACTTCGGATGGACCCTATCTGATGTATTTCGTCGCGCTGAAAACGAATCTGGCCGTGGATTTGCGATATCTCCAACAGGAGCTGAGAAAATCGCAGAAAACCGAATTATCCGAAAACCACCTTCATTACGTTTATTGAAATGACGATATCAATCGTTTCCTCGCTAATAACGATTGTTTCCGCTGCTCTTTGGCTTTCTAACGAACAAGGCTTGATAATACATCAATTTCCATGCATTTAGGACAATAGCAGAATTTTTTTCAATTTTTTTGCGACAGATAATCGATTTTTCAATTATTTGAAAAATTGTATCTCAGAGGTAAAATTCAATCTGCGCTCTCGACTCGAAAAATTGAAGTATCGAGATGATCCTAGTCGTATTTTCTTTGTTTTTCTGTGCTCTTTCGAATGCAAAAAGAATTTTAAGGATCGGTTGAACCATTCAAAAGTTATGGCTACTTTCACGATTAACAAAATCAGGGAAAATCGAGGATCCTGTATTAAGCTCCTTTTCGCTCTATCTCTCACAGGAGCCGAGAAAAACGCAAAAAACGAATTTTTCGATATTTCGCACTTCGGATGGACCCTATCTGATGTATTTCGTCGCGCTGAAAACGAATCTGGCCGTGGATTTGCGATATCTCCAACAGGAGCTGAGAAAATCGCAGAAAACCGAATTATCCGAAAACCACCTTCATTACGTTTATTGAAATGACGATATCAATCGTTTCCTCGCTAATAACGATTTTTTCCGCTGCTCTTTGGCTTTCTAACGAACAAGGCTTGATAATACATCAATTTCCATGCATTTAGGACAATAGCAGAATTTTTTTCAATTTTTTTGCGACAGATAATCGATTTTTCAATTATTTGAAAAATTGTATTTCAGAGGTAAAATTCAATCTGCGCTCTCGACTCGAAAAATTGAAGTATCGAGATGATCCTAGTCGTATTTTCTTTGTTTTTCTGTGCTCTTTCGAATGCAAAAAGAATTTTAAGGATCGGTTGAACCATTCAAAAGTTATGGCTACTTTCACGATTAACAAAATCAGGGAAAATCGAGGATCCTGTATTAAGCTCCTTTTCGCTCTATCTCTCACAGGAGCCGAGAAAAACGCAAAAAACGAATTTTTCGATATTTCGCACTTCGGATGGACCCTATCTGATGTATTTCGTCGCGCTGAAAACGAATCTGGCCGTGGATTTGCGATATCTCCAACAGGAGCTGAGAAAATCGCAGAAAACCGAATTATCCGAAAACCACCTTCATTACGTTTATTGAAATGACGATATCAATCGTTTCCTCGCTAATAACGATTGTTTCCGCTGCTCTTTGGCTTTCTAACGAACAAGGCTTGATAATACATCAATTTCCATGCATTTAGGACAATAGCAGAATTTTTTTCAATTTTTTTGCGACAGGTAATCGATTTTTCAATTATTTGAAAAATTGTATTTCAGAGGTAAAATTCAATCTGCGCTCTCGACTCGAAAAATTGAAGTATCGAGATGATCCTAGTCGTATTTTCTTTGTTTTTCTGTGCTCTTTCGAATGCAAAAAGAATTTTAAGGATCGGTTGAACCATTCAAAAGTTATGGCTACTTTTACGATTAACAAAATCAGGGAAAATCGAGGATCCTGTATTAAGCTCCTTTTCGCTCTATCTCTCACAGGAGCCGAGAAAAACGCAAAAAACGAATTTTTCGATATTTCGCACTTCGGATGGACCCTATCTGATGTATTTCGTCGCGCTGAAAACGAATCTGGCCGTGGATTTGCGATATCTCCAACAGGAGCTGAGAAAATCGCAGAAAACCGAATTATCCGAAAACCACCTTCATTACGTTTATTGAAATGACGATATCAATCGTTTCCTCGCTAATAACGATTGTTTCCGCTGCTCTTTGGCTTTCTAACGAACAAGGCTTGATAATACATCAATTTCCATGCATTTAGGACAATAGCAGAATTTTTTTCAATTTTTTTGCGACAGGTAATCGATTTTTCAATTATTTGAAAAATTGTATTTCAGAGGTAAAATTCAATCTGCGCTCTCGACTCGAAAAATTGAAGTATCGAGATGATCCTAGTCGTATTTTCTTTGTTTTTCTGTGCTCTTTCGAATGCAAAAAGAATTTTAAGGATCGGTTGAACCATTCAAAAGTTATGGCTACTTTTACGATTAACAAAATCAGGGAAAATCGAGGATCCTGTATTAAGCTCCTTTTCGCTCTATCTCTCACAGGAGCCGAGAAAAACGCAAAAAACGAATTTTTCGATATTTCGCACTTCGGATGGACCCTATCTGATGTATTTCGTCGCGCTGAAAACGAATCTGGCCGTGGATTTGCGATATCTCCAACAGGAGCTGAGAAAATCGCAGAAAACCGAATTATCCGAAAACCACCTTCATTACGTTTATTGAAATGACGATATCAATCGTTTCCTCGCTAATAACGATTGTTTCCGCTGCTCTTTGGCTTTCTAACGAACAAGGCTTGATAATACATCAATTTCCATGCATTTAGGACAATAGCAGAATTTTTTTCAATTTTTTTGCGACAGACAATCGATTTTTCAATTATTTGAAAAATTGTATTTCCGAGGTAAAATTCAATTTGCGCTCTCGACTCGAAAAATTGAAGTATCGAGATGATCCTAGTCGTATTTTCTTTGTTTTTCTGTGCTCTTTCGAATGCAAAAAGAATTTTAAGGATCGGTTGAACCATCCAAAAGTTATGGCTACTTTCACGATTAACAAAATCAGGGAAAATCGAGGATCCTGTATTAAGCTCCTTTTCGCTCTATCTCTCACAGGAGCCGAGAAAAACGCAAAAAACGAATTTTTCGATATTTCGCACTTCGGATGGACCCTATCTGATGTATTTCGTCGCGCTGAAAACGAATCTGGCCGTGGATTTGCGATATCTCCAACAGGAGCTGAGAAAATCGCAGAAAACCGAATTATCCGAAAACCACCTTCATTACGTTCATTGAAATGACGATATCAATCGTTTCCTCGCTAATAACGATTGTTTCCGCTGCTCTTTGGCTTTCTAACGAACAAGGCTTGATAATACATCAATTTCCATGCATTTAGGACAATAGCAGAATTTTTTTCAGATTTTTTGCGACAGATAATCGTATTTTCAATTATTTGAAAAATTGTATTTCAGAGGTAAAATTCAATCTGCGCTCTCGACTCGAAAAATTGAAGTATCGAGATGATCCTAGTCGTATTTTCTTTGTTTTTCTGTGCTCTTTCGAATGCAAAAAGAATTTTAAGGATCGGTTGAACCATTCAAAAGTTATGGCTACTTTCACGATTAACAAAATCAGGGAAAATCGAGGATCCTGTATTAAGCTCCTTTTCGCTCTATCTCTCACAGGAGCCGAGAAAAACGCAAAAAACGAATTTTTCGATATTTCGCACTTCGGATGGACCCTATCTGATGTATTTCGTCGCGCTGAAAACGAATCTGGCCGTGGATTTGCGATATCTCCAACAGGAGCTGAGAAAATCGCAGAAAACCGAATTATCCGAAAACCACCTTCATTACGTTTATTGAAATGACGATATCAATCGTTTCCTCGCTAATAACGATTGTTTCCGCTGCTCTTTGGCTTTCTAACGAACAAGGCTTGATAATACATCAATTTCCATGCATTTAGGACAATAGCAGAATTTTTTTCAATTTTTTTGCGACAGGTAATCGATTTTTCAATTATTTGAAAAATTGTATTTCAGAGGTAAAATTCAATCTGCGCTCTCGACTCGAAAAATTGAAGTATCGAGATGATCCTAGTCGTATTTTCTTTGTTTTTCTGTGCTCTTTCGAATGCAAAAAGAATTTTAAGGATCGGTTGAACCATTCAAAAGTTATGGCTACTTTTACGATTAACAAAATCAGGGAAAATCGAGGATCCTGTATTAAGCTCCTTTTCGCTCTATCTCTCACAGGAGCCGAGAAAAACGCAAAAAACGAATTTTTCGATATTTCGCACTTCGGATGGACCCTATCTGATGTATTTCGTCGCGCTGAAAACGAATCTGGCCGTGGATTTGCGATATCTCCAACAGGAGCTGAGAAAATCGCAGAAAACCGAATTATCCGAAAACCACCTTCATTACGTTTATTGAAATGACGATATCAATCGTTTCCTCGCTAATAACGATTGTTTCCGCTGCTCTTTGGCTTTCTAACGAACAAGGCTTGATAATACATCAATTTCCATGCATTTAGGACAATAGCAGAATTTTTTTCAATTTTTTTGCGACAGGTAATCGATTTTTCAATTATTTGAAAAATTGTATTTCAGAGGTAAAATTCAATCTGCGCTCTCGACTCGAAAAATTGAAGTATCGAGATGATCCTAGTCGTATTTTCTTTGTTTTTCTGTGCTCTTTCGAATGCAAAAAGAATTTTAAGGATCGGTTGAACCATTCAAAAGTTATGGCTACTTTTACGATTAACAAAATCAGGGAAAATCGAGGATCCTGTATTAAGCTCCTTTTCGCTCTATCTCTCACAGGAGCCGAGAAAAACGCAAAAAACGAATTTTTCGATATTTCGCACTTCGGATGGACCCTATCTGATGTATTTCGTCGCGCTGAAAACGAATCTGGCCGTGGATTTGCGATATCTCCAACAGGAGCTGAGAAAATCGCAGAAAACCGAATTATCCGAAAACCACCTTCATTACGTTTATTGAAATGACGATATCAATCGTTTCCTCGCTAATAACGATTGTTTCCGCTGCTCTTTGGCTTTCTAACGAACAAGGCTTGATAATACATCAATTTCCATGCATTTAGGACAATAGCAGAATTTTTTTCAATTTTTTTGCAACAGATAATCGATTTTTCAATTATTTGAAAAATTGTATTTCAGAGGTAAAATTCAATCTGCGCTCTCGACTCGAAAAATTGAAGTATCGAGATGATCCTAGTCGTATTTTCTTTGTTTTTCTGTGCTCTTTCGAATGCAAAAAGAATTTTAAGGATCGGTTGAACCATTCAAAAGTTATGGCTACTTTCACGATTAACAAAATCAGGGAAAATCGAGGATCCTGTATTAAGCTCCTTTTCGCTCTATCCCTCACAGGAGCCGAGAAAAACGCAAAAAACGAATTTTTCGATATTTCGCACTTCGGATGGACCCTATCTGATGTATTTCGTCGCGCTGAAAACGAATCTGGCCGTGGATTTGCGATATCTCCAACAGGAGCTGAGAAAATCGCAGAAAACCGAATTATCCGAAAACCACCTTCATTACGTTTATTGAAATGACGATATCAATCGTTTCCTCGCTAATAACGATTGTTTCCGCTGCTCTTTGGCTTTCTAACGAACAAGGCTTGATAATACATCAATTTCCATGCATTTAGGACAATAGCAGAATTTTTTTCAATTTTTTTGCGACAGATAATCGATTTTTCAATTATTTGAAAAATTGTATCTCAGAGGTAAAATTCAATCTGCGCTCTCGACTCGAAAAATTGAAGTATCGAGATGATCCTAGTCGTATTTTCTTTGTTTTTCTGTGCTCTTTCGAATGCAAAAAGAATTTTAAGGATCGGTTGAACCATTCAAAAGTTATGGCTACTTTCACGATTAACAAAATCAGGGAAAATCGAGGATCCTGTATTAAGCTCCTTTTCGCTCTATCTCTCACAGGAGCCGAGAAAAACGCAAAAAACGAATTTTTCGATATTTCGCACTTCGGATGGACCCTATCTGATGTATTTCGTCGCGCTGAAAACGAATCTGGCCGTGGATTTGCGATATCTCCAACAGGAGCTGAGAAAATCGCAGAAAACCGAATTATCCGAAAACCACCTTCATTACGTTTATTGAAATGACGATATCAATCGTTTCCTCGCTAATAACGATTTTTTCCGCTGCTCTTTGGCTTTCTAACGAACAAGGCTTGATAATACATCAATTTCCATGCATTTAGGACAATAGCAGAATTTTTTTCAATTTTTTTGCGACAGATAATCGATTTTTCAATTATTTGAAAAATTGTATTTCAGAGGTAAAATTCAATCTGCGCTCTCGACTCGAAAAATTGAAGTATCGAGATGATCCTAGTCGTATTTTCTTTGTTTTTCTGTGCTCTTTCGAATGCAAAAAGAATTTTAAGGATCGGTTGAACCATTCAAAAGTTATGGCTACTTTCACGATTAACAAAATCAGGGAAAATCGAGGATCCTGTATTAAGCTCCTTTTCGCTCTATCTCTCACAGGAGCCGAGAAAAACGCAAAAAACGAATTTTTCGATATTTCGCACTTCGGATGGACCCTATCTGATGTATTTCGTCGCGCTGAAAACGAATCTGGCCGTGGATTTGCGATATCTCCAACAGGAGCTGAGAAAATCGCAGAAAACCGAATTATCCGAAAACCACCTTCATTACGTTTATTGAAATGACGATATCAATCGTTTCCTCGCTAATAACGATTGTTTCCGCTGCTCTTTGGCTTTCTAACGAACAAGGCTTTATAATACATCAATTTCCATGCATTTAGGACAATAGCAGAATTTTTTTCAATTTTTTTGCGACAGATAATCGATTTTTCAATTATTTGAAAAATTGTATCTCAGAGGTAAAATTCAATCTGCGCTCTCGACTCGAAAAATTGAAGTATCGAGATGATCCTAGTCGTATTTTCTTTGTTTTTCTGTGCTCTTTCGAATGCAAAAAGAATTTTAAGGATCGGTTGAACCATCCAAAAGTTATGGCTACTTTCACGATTAACAAAATCAGGGAAAATCGAGGATCCTGTATTAAGCTCCTTTTCGCTCTATCTCTCACAGGAGCCGAGAAAAACGCAAAAAACGAATTTTTCGATATTTCGCACTTCGGTCGGACCCTATCTGATATATTTCGTCGCGCTGAAAACGAATCTGGCCGTGGATTTGCGATATCTCCAACAGGAGCTGAGAAAATCGCAGAAAACCGAATTATCCGAAAACCACCTTCATTACGTTTATTGAAATGACGATATCAATCGTTTCCTCGCTAATAACGATTTTTTCCGCTGCTCTTTGGCTTTCTAACGAACAAGGCTTGATAATACATCAATTTCCACTCATTTAGGACAATAGCAGAATTTTTTTCAATTTTTTTGCGACAGATAATCGATTTTTCAATTATTTGAAAAATTGTATTTCAGAGGTAAAATTCAATCTGCGCTCTCGACTCGAAAAATTGAAGTATCGAGATGATCCTAGTCGTATTTTCTTTGTTTTTCTGTGCTCTTTCGAATGCAAAAAGAATTTTAAGGATCGGTTGAACCATTCAAAAGTTATGGCTACTTTCACGATTAACAAAATCAGGGAAAATCGAGGATCCTGTATTAAGCTCCTTTTCGCTCTATCTCTCACAGGAGCCGAGAAAAACGCAAAAAACGAATTTTTCGATATTTCGCACTTCGGATGGACCCTATCTGATGTATTTCGTCGCGCTGAAAACGAATCTGGCCGTGGATTTGCGATATCTCCAACAGGAGCTGAGAAAATCGCAGAAAACCGAATTATCCGAAAACCACCTTCATTACGTTTATTGAAATGACGATATCAATCGTTTCCTCGCTAATAACGATTGTTTCCGCTGCTCTTTGGCTTTCTAACGAACAAGGCTTGATAATACATCAATTTCCATGCATTTAGGACAATAGCAGAATTTTTTTCAATTTTTTTGCGACAGATAATCGAATTTTCAATTATTTGAAAAATTGTATTTCCGAGGTAAAATTCAATCTGCGCTCTCGACTCGAAAAATTGAAGTATCGAGATGATCCTAGTCGTATTTTCTTTGTTTTTCTGTGCTCTTTCGAATGCAAAAAGAATTTTAAGGATCGGTTGAACCATTCAAAAGTTATGGCTACTTTCACGATTAACAAAATCAGGGAAAATCGAGGATCCTGTATTAAGCTCCTTTTCGCTCTATCTCTCACAGGAGCCGAGAAAAACGCAAAAAACGAATTTTTCGATATTTCGCACTTCGGATGGACCCTATCTGATGTATTTCGTCGCGCTGAAAACGAATCTGGCCGTGGATTTGCGATATCTCCAACAGGAGCTGAGAAAATCGCAGAAAACCGAATTATCCGAAAACCACCTTCATTACGTTTATTGAAATGACGATATCAATCGTTTCCTCGCTAATAACGATTGTTTCCGCTGCTCTTTGGCTTTCTAACGAACAAGGCTTGATAATACATCAATTTCCATGCATTTAGGACAATAGCAGAATTTTTTTCAATTTTTTTGCGACAGATAATCGATTTTTCAATTATTTGAAAAATTGTATTTCCGAGGTAAAATTCAATCTGCGCTCTCGACTCGAAAAATTGAAGTATCGAGATGATCCTAGTCGTATTTTCTTTGTTTTTCTGTGCTCTTTCGAATGCAAAAAGAATTTTAAGGATCGGTTGAACCATTCAAAAGTTATGGCTACTTTCACGATTAACAAAATCAGGGAAAATCGAGGATCCTGTATTAAGCTCCTTTTCGCTCTATCTCTCACAGGAGCCGAGAAAAACGCAAAAAACGAATTTTTCGATATTTCGCACTTCGGATGGACCCTATCTGATGTATTTCGTCGCGCTGAAAACGAATCTGGCCGTGGATTTGCGATATCTCCAACAGGAGCTGAGAAAATCGCAGAAAACCGAATTATCCGAAAACCACCTTCATTACGTTTATTGAAATGACGATATCAATCGTTTCCTCGCTAATAACGATTGTTTCCGCTGCTCTTTGGCTTTCTAACGAACAAGGCTTGATAATACATCAATTTCCATGCATTTAGGACAATAGCAGAATTTTTTTCAATTTTTTTGCGACAGATAATCGATTTTTCAATTATTTGAAAAATTGTATTTCCGAGGTAAAATTCAATCTGCGCTCTCGACTCGAAAAATTGAAGTATCGAGATGATCCTAGTCGTATTTTCTTTGTTTTTCTGTGCTCTTTCGAATGCAAAAAGAATTTTAAGGATCGGTTGAACCATTCAAAAGTTATGGCTACTTTCACGATTAACAAAATCAGGGAAAATCGAGGATCCTGTATTAAGCTCCTTTTCGCTCTATCTCTCACAGGAGCCGAGAAAAACGCAAAAAACGAATTTTTCGATATTTCGCACTTCGGTCGGACCCTATCTGATGTATTTCGTCGCGCTGAAAACGAATCTGGCCGTGGATTTGCGATATCTCCAACAGGAGCTGAGAAAATCGCAGAAAACCGAATTATCCGAAAACCACCTTCATTACGTTTATTGAAATGACGATATCAATCGTTTCCTCGCTAATAACGATTTTTTCCGCTGCTCTTTGGCTTTCTAACGAACAAGGCTTGATAATACATCAATTTCCACTCATTTAGGACAATAGCAGAATTTTTTTCAATTTTTTTGCGACAGATAATCGATTTTTCAATTATTTGAAAAATTGTATTTCAGAGGTAAAATTCAATCTGCGCTCTCGACTCGAAAAATTGAAGTATCGAGATGATCCTAGTCGTATTTTCTTTGTTTTTCTGTGCTCTTTCGAATGCAAAAAGAATTTTAAGGATCGGTTGAACCATTCAAAAGTTATGGCTACTTTCACGATTAACAAAATCAGGGAAAATCGAGGATCCTGTATTAAGCTCCTTTTCGCTCTATCTCTCACAGGAGCCGAGAAAAACGCAAAAAACGAATTTTTCGATATTTCGCACTTCGGATGGACCCTATCTGATGTATTTCGTCGCGCTGAAAACGAATCTGGCCGTGGATTTGCGATATCTCCAACAGGAGCTGAGAAAATCGCAGAAAACCGAATTATCCGAAAACCACCTTCATTACGTTTATTGAAATGACGATATCAATCGTTTCCTCGCTAATAACGATTGTTTCCGCTGCTCTTTGGCTTTCTAACGAACAAGGCTTGATAATACATCAATTTCCATGCATTTAGGACAATAGCAGAATTTTTTTCAATTTTTTTGCGACAGACAATCGATTTTTCAATTATTTGAAAAATTGTATTTCCGAGGTAAAATTCAATTTGCGCTCTCGACTCGAAAAATTGAAGTATCGAGATGATCCTAGTCGTATTTTCTTTGTTTTTCTGTGCTCTTTCGAATGCAAAAAGAATTTTAAGGATCGGTTGAACCATCCAAAAGTTATGGCTACTTTCACGATTAACAAAATCAGGGAAAATCGAGGATCCTGTATTAAGCTCCTTTTCGCTCTATCTCTCACAGGAGCCGAGAAAAACGCAAAAAACGAATTTTTCGATATTTCGCACTTCGGATGGACCCTATCTGATGTATTTCGTCGCGCTGAAAACGAATCTGGCCGTGGATTTGCGATATCTCCAACAGGAGCTGAGAAAATCGCAGAAAACCGAATTATCCGAAAACCACCTTCATTACGTTCATTGAAATGACGATATCAATCGTTTCCTCGCTAATAACGATTGTTTCCGCTGCTCTTTGGCTTTCTAACGAACAAGGCTTGATAATACATCAATTTCCATGCATTTAGGACAATAGCAGAATTTTTTTCAGATTTTTTGCGACAGATAATCGTATTTTCAATTATTTGAAAAATTGTATTTCAGAGGTAAAATTCAATCTGCGCTCTCGACTCGAAAAATTGAAGTATCGAGATGATCCTAGTCGTATTTTCTTTGTTTTTCTGTGCTCTTTCGAATGCAAAAAGAATTTTAAGGATCGGTTGAACCATTCAAAAGTTATGGCTACTTTCACGATTAACAAAATCAGGGAAAATCGAGGATCCTGTATTAAGCTCCTTTTCGCTCTATCTCTCACAGGAGCCGAGAAAAACGCAAAAAACGAATTTTTCGATATTTCGCACTTCGGATGGACCCTATCTGATGTATTTCGTCGCGCTGAAAACGAATCTGGCCGTGGATTTGCGATATCTCCAACAGGAGCTGAGAAAATCGCAGAAAACCGAATTATCCGAAAACCACCTTCATTACGTTTATTGAAATGACGATATCAATCGTTTCCTCGCTAATAACGATTGTTTCCGCTGCTCTTTGGCTTTCTAACGAACAAGGCTTGATAATACATCAATTTCCATGCATTTAGGACAATAGCAGAATTTTTTTCAATTTTTTTGCGACAGGTAATCGATTTTTCAATTATTTGAAAAATTGTATTTCAGAGGTAAAATTCAATCTGCGCTCTCGACTCGAAAAATTGAAGTATCGAGATGATCCTAGTCGTATTTTCTTTGTTTTTCTGTGCTCTTTCGAATGCAAAAAGAATTTTAAGGATCGGTTGAACCATTCAAAAGTTATGGCTACTTTTACGATTAACAAAATCAGGGAAAATCGAGGATCCTGTATTAAGCTCCTTTTCGCTCTATCTCTCACAGGAGCCGAGAAAAACGCAAAAAACGAATTTTTCGATATTTCGCACTTCGGATGGACCCTATCTGATGTATTTCGTCGCGCTGAAAACGAATCTGGCCGTGGATTTGCGATATCTCCAACAGGAGCTGAGAAAATCGCAGAAAACCGAATTATCCGAAAACCACCTTCATTACGTTTATTGAAATGACGATATCAATCGTTTCCTCGCTAATAACGATTGTTTCCGCTGCTCTTTGGCTTTCTAACGAACAAGGCTTGATAATACATCAATTTCCATGCATTTAGGACAATAGCAGAATTTTTTTCAATTTTTTTGCGACAGGTAATCGATTTTTCAATTATTTGAAAAATTGTATTTCAGAGGTAAAATTCAATCTGCGCTCTCGACTCGAAAAATTGAAGTATCGAGATGATCCTAGTCGTATTTTCTTTGTTTTTCTGTGCTCTTTCGAATGCAAAAAGAATTTTAAGGATCGGTTGAACCATTCAAAAGTTATGGCTACTTTTACGATTAACAAAATCAGGGAAAATCGAGGATCCTGTATTAAGCTCCTTTTCGCTCTATCTCTCACAGGAGCCGAGAAAAACGCAAAAAACGAATTTTTCGATATTTCGCACTTCGGATGGACCCTATCTGATGTATTTCGTCGCGCTGAAAACGAATCTGGCCGTGGATTTGCGATATCTCCAACAGGAGCTGAGAAAATCGCAGAAAACCGAATTATCCGAAAACCACCTTCATTACGTTTATTGAAATGACGATATCAATCGTTTCCTCGCTAATAACGATTTTTTCCGCTGCTCTTTGGCTTTCTAACGAACAAGGCTTGATAATACATCAATTTCCATGCATTTAGGACAATAGCAGAATTTTTTTCAATTTTTTTGCGACAGATAATCGATTTTTCAATTATTTGAAAAATTGTATTTCAGAGGTAAAATTCAATCTGCGCTCTCGACTCGAAAAATTGAAGTATCGAGATGATCCTAGTCGTATTTTCTTTGTTTTTCTGTGCTCTTTCGAATGCAAAAAGAATTTTAAGGATCGGTTGAACCATTCAAAAGTTATGGCTACTTTCACGATTAACAAAATCAGGGAAAATCGAGGATCCTGTATTAAGCTCCTTTTCGCTCTATCTCTCACAGGAGCCGAGAAAAACGCAAAAAACGAATTTTTCGATATTTCGCACTTCGGATGGACCCTATCTGATGTATTTCGTCGCGCTGAAAACGAATCTGGCCGTGGATTTGCGATATCTCCAACAGGAGCTGAGAAAATCGCAGAAAACCGAATTATCCGAAAACCACCTTCATTACGTTTATTGAAATGACGATATCAATCGTTTCCTCGCTAATAACGATTTTTTCCGCTGCTCTTTGGCTTTCTAACGAACAAGGCTTGATAATACATCAATTTCCATGCATTTAGGACAATAGCAGAATTTTTTTCAATTTTTTTGCGACAGATAATCGATTTTTCAATTATTTGAAAAATTGTATTTCAGAGGTAAAATTCAATCTGCGCTCTCGACTCGAAAAATTGAAGTATCGAGATGATCCTAGTCGTATTTTCTTTGTTTTTCTGTGCTCTTTCGAATGCAAAAAGAATTTTAAGGATCGGTTGAACCATTCAAAAGTTATGGCTACTTTCACGATTAACAAAATCAGGGAAAATCGAGGATCCTGTATTAAGCTCCTTTTCGCTCTATCTCTCACAGGAGCCGAGAAAAACGCAAAAAACGAATTTTTCGATATTTCGCACTTCGGTCGGACCCTATCTGATATATTTCGTCGCGCTGAAAACGAATCTGGCCGTGGATTTGCGATATCTCCAACAGGAGCTGAGAAAATCGCAGAAAACCGAATTATCCGAAAACCACCTTCATTACGTTTATTGAAATGACGATATCAATCGTTTCCTCGCTAATAACGATTGTTTCCGCTGCTCTTTGGCTTTCTAACGAACAAGGCTTGATAATACATCAATTTCCATGCATTTAGGACAATAGCAGAATTTTTTTCAATTTTTTTGCAACAGATAATCGATTTTTCAATTATTTGAAAAATTGTATTTCAGAGGTAAAATTCAATCTGCGCTCTCGACTCGAAAAATTGAAGTATCGAGATGATCCTAGTCGTATTTTCTTTGTTTTTCTGTGCTCTTTCGAATGCAAAAAGAATTTTAAGGATCGGTTGAACCATTCAAAAGTTATGGCTACTTTCACGATTAACAAAATCAGGGAAAATCGAGGATCCTGTATTAAGCTCCTTTTCGCTCTATCTCTCACAGGAGCCGAGAAAAACGCAAAAAACGAATTTTTCGATATTTCGCACTTCGGATGGACCCTATCTGATGTATTTCGTCGCGCTGAAAACGAATCTGGCCGTGGATTTGCGATATCTCCAACAGGAGCTGAGAAAATCGCAGAAAACCGAATTATCCGAAAACCACCTTCATTACGTTTATTGAAATGACGATATCAATCGTTTCCTCGCTAATAACGATTTTTTCCGCTGCTCTTTGGCTTTCTAACGAACAAGGCTTGATAATACATCAATTTCCATGCATTTAGGACAATAGCAGAATTTTTTTCAATTTTTTTGCGACAGATAATCGATTTTTCAATTATTTGAAAAATTGTATTTCAGAGGTAAAATTCAATCTGCGCTCTCGACTCGAAAAATTGAAGTATCGAGATGATCCTAGTCGTATTTTCTTTGTTTTTCTGTGCTCTTTCGAATGCAAAAAGAATTTTAAGGATCGGTTGAACCATTCAAAAGTTATGGCTACTTTCACGATTAACAAAATCAGGGAAAATCGAGGATCCTGTATTAAGCTCCTTTTCGCTCTATCTCTCACAGGAGCCGAGAAAAACGCAAAAAACGAATTTTTCGATATTTCGCACTTCGGATGGACCCTATCTGATGTATTTCGTCGCGCTGAAAACGAATCTGGCCGTGGATTTGCGATATCTCCAACAGGAGCTGAGAAAATCGCAGAAAACCGAATTATCCGAAAACCACCTTCATTACGTTTATTGAAATGACGATATCAATCGTTTCCTCGCTAATAACGATTTTTTCCGCTGCTCTTTGGCTTTCTAACGAACAAGGCTTGATAATACATCAATTTCCATGCATTTAGGACAATAGCAGAATTTTTTTCAATTTTTTTGCGACAGATAATCGATTTTTCAATTATTTGAAAAATTGTATTTCAGAGGTAAAATTCAATCTGCGCTCTCGACTCGAAAAATTGAAGTATCGAGATGATCCTAGTCGTATTTTCTTTGTTTTTCTGTGCTCTTTCGAATGCAAAAAGAATTTTAAGGATCGGTTGAACCATTCAAAAGTTATGGCTACTTTCACGATTAACAAAATCAGGGAAAATCGAGGATCCTGTATTAAGCTCCTTTTCGCTCTATCTCTCACAGGAGCCGAGAAAAACGCAAAAAACGAATTTTTCGATATTTCGCACTTCGGTCGGACCCTATCTGATATATTTCGTCGCGCTGAAAACGAATCTGGCCGTGGATTTGCGATATCTCCAACAGGAGCTGAGAAAATCGCAGAAAACCGAATTATCCGAAAACCACCTTCATTACGTTTATTGAAATGACGATATCAATCGTTTCCTCGCTAATAACGATTGTTTCCGCTGCTCTTTGGCTTTCTAACGAACAAGGCTTGATAATACATCAATTTCCATGCATTTAGGACAATAGCAGAATTTTTTTCAATTTTTTTGCGACAGGTAATCGATTTTTCAATTATTTGAAAAATTGTATTTCAGAGGTAAAATTCAATCTGCGCTCTCGACTCGAAAAATTGAAGTATCGAGATGATCCTAGTCGTATTTTCTTTGTTTTTCTGTGCTCTTTCGAATGCAAAAAGAATTTTAAGGATCGGTTGAACCATTCAAAAGTTATGGCTACTTTTACGATTAACAAAATCAGGGAAAATCGAGGATCCTGTATTAAGCTCCTTTTCGCTCTATCTCTCACAGGAGCCGAGAAAAACGCAAAAAACGAATTTTTCGATATTTCGCACTTCGGATGGACCCTATCTGATGTATTTCGTCGCGCTGAAAACGAATCTGGCCGTGGATTTGCGATATCTCCAACAGGAGCTGAGAAAATCGCAGAAAACCGAATTATCCGAAAACCACCTTCATTACGTTTATTGAAATGACGATATCAATCGTTTCCTCGCTAATAACGATTGTTTCCGCTGCTCTTTGGCTTTCTAACGAACAAGGCTTGATAATACATCAATTTCCATGCATTTAGGACAATAGCAGAATTTTTTTCAATTTTTTTGCGACAGGTAATCGATTTTTCAATTATTTGAAAAATTGTATTTCAGAGGTAAAATTCAATCTGCGCTCTCGACTCGAAAAATTGAAGTATCGAGATGATCCTAGTCGTATTTTCTTTGTTTTTCTGTGCTCTTTCGAATGCAAAAAGAATTTTAAGGATCGGTTGAACCATTCAAAAGTTATGGCTACTTTTACGATTAACAAAATCAGGGAAAATCGAGGATCCTGTATTAAGCTCCTTTTCGCTCTATCTCTCACAGGAGCCGAGAAAAACGCAAAAAACGAATTTTTCGATATTTCGCACTTCGGATGGACCCTATCTGATGTATTTCGTCGCGCTGAAAACGAATCTGGCCGTGGATTTGCGATATCTCCAACAGGAGCTGAGAAAATCGCAGAAAACCGAATTATCCGAAAACCACCTTCATTACGTTTATTGAAATGACGATATCAATCGTTTCCTCGCTAATAACGATTGTTTCCGCTGCTCTTTGGCTTTCTAACGAACAAGGCTTGATAATACATCAATTTCCATGCATTTAGGACAATAGCAGAATTTTTTTCAATTTTTTTGCAACAGATAATCGATTTTTCAATTATTTGAAAAATTGTATTTCAGAGGTAAAATTCAATCTGCGCTCTCGACTCGAAAAATTGAAGTATCGAGATGATCCTAGTCGTATTTTCTTTGTTTTTCTGTGCTCTTTCGAATGCAAAAAGAATTTTAAGGATCGGTTGAACCATTCAAAAGTTATGGCTACTTTCACGATTAACAAAATCAGGGAAAATCGAGGATCCTGTATTAAGCTCCTTTTCGCTCTATCCCTCACAGGAGCCGAGAAAAACGCAAAAAACGAATTTTTCGATATTTCGCACTTCGGATGGACCCTATCTGATGTATTTCGTCGCGCTGAAAACGAATCTGGCCGTGGATTTGCGATATCTCCAACAGGAGCTGAGAAAATCGCAGAAAACCGAATTATCCGAAAACCACCTTCATTACGTTTATTGAAATGACGATATCAATCGTTTCCTCGCTAATAACGATTGTTTCCGCTGCTCTTTGGCTTTCTAACGAACAAGGCTTGATAATACATCAATTTCCATGCATTTAGGACAATAGCAGAATTTTTTTCAATTTTTTTGCGACAGATAATCGATTTTTCAATTATTTGAAAAATTGTATCTCAGAGGTAAAATTCAATCTGCGCTCTCGACTCGAAAAATTGAAGTATCGAGATGATCCTAGTCGTATTTTCTTTGTTTTTCTGTGCTCTTTCGAATGCAAAAAGAATTTTAAGGATCGGTTGAACCATTCAAAAGTTATGGCTACTTTCACGATTAACAAAATCAGGGAAAATCGAGGATCCTGTATTAAGCTCCTTTTCGCTCTATCTCTCACAGGAGCCGAGAAAAACGCAAAAAACGAATTTTTCGATATTTCGCACTTCGGATGGACCCTATCTGATGTATTTCGTCGCGCTGAAAACGAATCTGGCCGTGGATTTGCGATATCTCCAACAGGAGCTGAGAAAATCGCAGAAAACCGAATTATCCGAAAACCACCTTCATTACGTTTATTGAAATGACGATATCAATCGTTTCCTCGCTAATAACGATTGTTTCCGCTGCTCTTTGGCTTTCTAACGAACAAGGCTTTATAATACATCAATTTCCATGCATTTAGGACAATAGCAGAATTTTTTTCAATTTTTTTGCGACAGATAATCGATTTTTCAATTATTTGAAAAATTGTATCTCAGAGGTAAAATTCAATCTGCGCTCTCGACTCGAAAAATTGAAGTATCGAGATGATCCTAGTCGTATTTTCTTTGTTTTTCTGTGCTCTTTCGAATGCAAAAAGAATTTTAAGGATCGGTTGAACCATCCAAAAGTTATGGCTACTTTCACGATTAACAAAATCAGGGAAAATCGAGGATCCTGTATTAAGCTCCTTTTCGCTCTATCTCTCACAGGAGCCGAGAAAAACGCAAAAAACGAATTTTTCGATATTTCGCACTTCGGTCGGACCCTATCTGATATATTTCGTCGCGCTGAAAACGAATCTGGCCGTGGATTTGCGATATCTCCAACAGGAGCTGAGAAAATCGCAGAAAACCGAATTATCCGAAAACCACCTTCATTACGTTTATTGAAATGACGATATCAATCGTTTCCTCGCTAATAACGATTTTTTCCGCTGCTCTTTGGCTTTCTAACGAACAAGGCTTGATAATACATCAATTTCCACTCATTTAGGACAATAGCAGAATTTTTTTCAATTTTTTTGCGACAGATAATCGATTTTTCAATTATTTGAAAAATTGTATTTCAGAGGTAAAATTCAATCTGCGCTCTCGACTCGAAAAATTGAAGTATCGAGATGATCCTAGTCGTATTTTCTTTGTTTTTCTGTGCTCTTTCGAATGCAAAAAGAATTTTAAGGATCGGTTGAACCATTCAAAAGTTATGGCTACTTTCACGATTAACAAAATCAGGGAAAATCGAGGATCCTGTATTAAGCTCCTTTTCGCTCTATCTCTCACAGGAGCCGAGAAAAACGCAAAAAACGAATTTTTCGATATTTCGCACTTCGGATGGACCCTATCTGATGTATTTCGTCGCGCTGAAAACGAATCTGGCCGTGGATTTGCGATATCTCCAACAGGAGCTGAGAAAATCGCAGAAAACCGAATTATCCGAAAACCACCTTCATTACGTTTATTGAAATGACGATATCAATCGTTTCCTCGCTAATAACGATTGTTTCCGCTGCTCTTTGGCTTTCTAACGAACAAGGCTTGATAATACATCAATTTCCATGCATTTAGGACAATAGCAGAATTTTTTTCAATTTTTTTGCGACAGATAATCGAATTTTCAATTATTTGAAAAATTGTATTTCCGAGGTAAAATTCAATCTGCGCTCTCGACTCGAAAAATTGAAGTATCGAGATGATCCTAGTCGTATTTTCTTTGTTTTTCTGTGCTCTTTCGAATGCAAAAAGAATTTTAAGGATCGGTTGAACCATTCAAAAGTTATGGCTACTTTCACGATTAACAAAATCAGGGAAAATCGAGGATCCTGTATTAAGCTCCTTTTCGCTCTATCTCTCACAGGAGCCGAGAAAAACGCAAAAAACGAATTTTTCGATATTTCGCACTTCGGATGGACCCTATCTGATGTATTTCGTCGCGCTGAAAACGAATCTGGCCGTGGATTTGCGATATCTCCAACAGGAGCTGAGAAAATCGCAGAAAACCGAATTATCCGAAAACCACCTTCATTACGTTTATTGAAATGACGATATCAATCGTTTCCTCGCTAATAACGATTGTTTCCGCTGCTCTTTGGCTTTCTAACGAACAAGGCTTGATAATACATCAATTTCCATGCATTTAGGACAATAGCAGAATTTTTTTCAATTTTTTTGCGACAGATAATCGATTTTTCAATTATTTGAAAAATTGTATTTCAGAGGTAAAATTCAATCTGCGCTCTCGACTCGAAAAATTGAAGTATCGAGATGATCCTAGTCGTATTTTCTTTGTTTTTCTGTGCTCTTTCGAATGCAAAAAGAATTTTAAGGATCGGTTGAACCATCCAAAAGTTATGGCTACTTTCACGATTAACAAAATCAGGGAAAATCGAGGATCCTGTATTAAGCTCCTTTTCGCTCTATCTCTCACAGGAGCCGAGAAAAACGCAAAAAACGAATTTTTCGATATTTCGCACTTCGGTCGGACCCTATCTGATATATTTCGTCGCGCTGAAAACGAATCTGGCCGTGGATTTGCGATATCTCCAACAGGAGCTGAGAAAATCGCAGAAAACCGAATTATCCGAAAACCACCTTCATTACGTTTATTGAAATGACGATATCAATCGTTTCCTCGCTAATAACGATTTTTTCCGCTGCTCTTTGGCTTTCTAACGAACAAGGCTTGATAATACATCAATTTCCACTCATTTAGGACAATAGCAGAATTTTTTTCAATTTTTTTGCGACAGATAATCGATTTTTCAATTATTTGAAAAATTGTATTTCAGAGGTAAAATTCAATCTGCGCTCTCGACTCGAAAAATTGAAGTATCGAGATGATCCTAGTCGTATTTTCTTTGTTTTTCTGTGCTCTTTCGAATGCAAAAAGAATTTTAAGGATCGGTTGAACCATTCAAAAGTTATGGCTACTTTCACGATTAACAAAATCAGGGAAAATCGAGGATCCTGTATTAAGCTCCTTTTCGCTCTATCTCTCACAGGAGCCGAGAAAAACGCAAAAAACGAATTTTTCGATATTTCGCACTTCGGATGGACCCTATCTGATGTATTTCGTCGCGCTGAAAACGAATCTGGCCGTGGATTTGCGATATCTCCAACAGGAGCTGAGAAAATCGCAGAAAACCGAATTATCCGAAAACCACCTTCATTACGTTTATTGAAATGACGATATCAATCGTTTCCTCGCTAATAACGATTGTTTCCGCTGCTCTTTGGCTTTCTAACGAACAAGGCTTGATAATACATCAATTTCCATGCATTTAGGACAATAGCAGAATTTTTTTCAATTTTTTTGCGACAGATAATCGAATTTTCAATTATTTGAAAAATTGTATTTCCGAGGTAAAATTCAATCTGCGCTCTCGACTCGAAAAATTGAAGTATCGAGATGATCCTAGTCGTATTTTCTTTGTTTTTCTGTGCTCTTTCGAATGCAAAAAGAATTTTAAGGATCGGTTGAACCATTCAAAAGTTATGGCTACTTTCACGATTAACAAAATCAGGGAAAATCGAGGATCCTGTATTAAGCTCCTTTTCGCTCTATCTCTCACAGGAGCCGAGAAAAACGCAAAAAACGAATTTTTCGATATTTCGCACTTCGGATGGACCCTATCTGATGTATTTCGTCGCGCTGAAAACGAATCTGGCCGTGGATTTGCGATATCTCCAACAGGAGCTGAGAAAATCGCAGAAAACCGAATTATCCGAAAACCACCTTCATTACGTTTATTGAAATGACGATATCAATCGTTTCCTCGCTAATAACGATTGTTTCCGCTGCTCTTTGGCTTTCTAACGAACAAGGCTTGATAATACATCAATTTCCATGCATTTAGGACAATAGCAGAATTTTTTTCAATTTTTTTGCGACAGATAATCGATTTTTCAATTATTTGAAAAATTGTATTTCCGAGGTAAAATTCAATCTGCGCTCTCGACTCGAAAAATTGAAGTATCGAGATGATCCTAGTCGTATTTTCTTTGTTTTTCTGTGCTCTTTCGAATGCAAAAAGAATTTTAAGGATCGGTTGAACCATTCAAAAGTTATGGCTACTTTCACGATTAACAAAATCAGGGAAAATCGAGGATCCTGTATTAAGCTCCTTTTCGCTCTATCTCTCACAGGAGCCGAGAAAAACGCAAAAAACGAATTTTTCGATATTTCGCACTTCGGATGGACCCTATCTGATGTATTTCGTCGCGCTGAAAACGAATCTGGCCGTGGATTTGCGATATCTCCAACAGGAGCTGAGAAAATCGCAGAAAACCGAATTATCCGAAAACCACCTTCATTACGTTTATTGAAATGACGATATCAATCGTTTCCTCGCTAATAACGATTGTTTCCGCTGCTCTTTGGCTTTCTAACGAACAAGGCTTGATAATACATCAATTTCCATGCATTTAGGACAATAGCAGAATTTTTTTCAATTTTTTTGCGACAGATAATCGATTTTTCAATTATTTGAAAAATTGTATTTCCGAGGTAAAATTCAATCTGCGCTCTCGACTCGAAAAATTGAAGTATCGAGATGATCCTAGTCGTATTTTCTTTGTTTTTCTGTGCTCTTTCGAATGCAAAAAGAATTTTAAGGATCGGTTGAACCATTCAAAAGTTATGGCTACTTTCACGATTAACAAAATCAGGGAAAATCGAGGATCCTGTATTAAGCTCCTTTTCGCTCTATCTCTCACAGGAGCCGAGAAAAACGCAAAAAACGAATTTTTCGATATTTCGCACTTCGGATGGACCCTATCTGATGTATTTCGTCGCGCTGAAAACGAATCTGGCCGTGGATTTGCGATATCTCCAACAGGAGCTGAGAAAATCGCAGAAAACCGAATTATCCGAAAACCACCTTCATTACGTTTATTGAAATGACGATATCAATCGTTTCCTCGCTAATAACGATTGTTTCCGCTGCTCTTTGGCTTTCTAACGAACAAGGCTTGATAATACATCAATTTCCATGCATTTAGGACAATAGCAGAATTTTTTTCAATTTTTTTGCGACAGATAATCGATTTTTCAATTATTTGAAAAATTGTATTTCAGAGGTAAAATTCAATCTGCGCTCTCGACTCGAAAAATTGAAGTATCGAGATGATCCTAGTCGTATTTTCTTTGTTTTTCTGTGCTCTTTCGAATGCAAAAAGAATTTTAAGGATCGGTTGAACCATTCAAAAGTTATGGCTACTTTCACGATTAACAAAATCAGGGAAAATCGAGGATCCTGTATTAAGCTCCTTTTCGCTCTATCTCTCACAGGAGCCGAGAAAAACGCAAAAAACGAATTTTTCGATATTTCGCACTTCGGATGGACCCTATCTGATGTATTTCGTCGCGCTGAAAACGAATCTGGCCGTGGATTTGCGATATCTCCAACAGGAGCTGAGAAAATCGCAGAAAACCGAATTATCCGAAAACCACCTTCATTACGTTTATTGAAATGACGATATCAATCGTTTCCTCGCTAATAACGATTGTTTCCGCTGCTCTTTGGCTTTCTAACGAACAAGGCTTGATAATACATCAATTTCCATGCATTTAGGACAATAGCAGAATTTTTTTCAATTTTTTTGCGACAGATAATCGATTTTTCAATTATTTGAAAAATTGTATTTCAGAGGTAAAATTCAATCTACGCTCTCGACTCGAAAAATTGAAGTATCGAGATGATCCTAGTCGTATTTTCTTTGTTTTTCTGTGCTCTTTCGAATGCAAAAAGAATTTTAAGGATCGGTTGAACCATTCAAAAGTTATGGCTACTTTCACGATTAACAAAATCAGGGAAAATCGAGGATCCTGTATTAAGCTCCTTTTCGCTCTATCTCTCACAGGAGCCGAGAAAAACGCAAAAAACGAATTTTTCGATATTTCGCACTTCGGATGGACCCTATCTGATGTATTTCGTCGCGCTGAAAACGAATCTGGCCGTGGATTTGCGATATCTCCAACAGGAGCTGAGAAAATCGCAGAAAACCGAATTATCCGAAAACCACCTTCATTACGTTTATTGAAATGACGATATCAATCGTTTCCTCGCTAATAACGATTGTTTCCGCTGCTCTTTGGCTTTCTAACGAACAAGGCTTGATAATACATCAATTTCCATGCATTTAGGACAATAGCAGAATTTTTTTCAATTTTTTTGCGACAGATAATCGATTTTTCAATTATTTGAAAAATTGTATTTCAGAGGTAAAATTCAATCTGCGCTCTCGACTCGAAAAATTGAAGTATCGAGATGATCCTAGTCGTATTTTCTTTGTTTTTCTGTGCTCTTTCGAATGCAAAAAGAATTTTAAGGATCGGTTGAACCATTCAAAAGTTATGGCTACTTTCACGATTAACAAAATCAGGGAAAATCGAGGATCCTGTATTAAGCTCCTTTTCGCTCTATCTCTCACAGGAGCCGAGAAAAACGCAAAAAACGAATTTTTCGATATTTCGCACTTCGGATGGACCCTATCTGATGTATTTCGTCGCGCTGAAAACGAATCTGGCCGTGGATTTGCGATATCTCCAACAGGAGCTGAGAAAATCGCAGAAAACCGAATTATCCGAAAACCACCTTCATTACGTTTATTGAAATGACGATATCAATCGTTTCCTCGCTGATAACGATTGTTTCCGCTGCTCTTTGGCTTTCTAACGAACAAGGCTTGATAATACATCAATTTCCATGCATTTAGGACAATAGCAGAATTTTTTTCAATTTTTTTGCGACAGATAATCGATTTTTCAATTATTTGAAAAATTGTATCTCAGAGGTAAAATTCAATCTGCGCTCTCGACTCGAAAAATTGAAGTATCGAGATGATCCTAGTCGTATTTTCTTTGTTTTTCTGTGCTCTTTCGAATGCAAAAAGAATTTTAAGGATCGGTTGAACCATCCAAAAGTTATGGCTACTTTCACGATTAACAAAATCAGGGAAAATCGAGGATCCTGTATTAAGCTCCTTTTCGCTCTATCTCTCACAGGAGCCGAGAAAAACGCAAAAAACGAATTTTTCGATATTTCGCACTTCGGATGGACCCTATTTGATGTATTTCGTCGCGCTGAAAACGAATCTGGCCGTGGATTTGCGATATCTCCAACAGGAGCTGAGAAAATCGCAGAAAACCGAATTATCCGAAAACCACCTTCTTTACGTTTATTGAAATGACGATATCAATCGTTTCCTCGCTAATAACGATTGTTTCCGCTGCTCTTTGGCTTTCTAACGAACAAGGCTTGATAATACATCAATTTCCATGCATTTAGGACAATAGCAGAATTTTTTTCAATTTTTTTGTGACAGATAATCGATTTTTCAATTATTTGAAAAATTGTATCTCAGAGGTAAAATTCAATCTGCGCTCTCGACTCGAAAAATTGAAGTATCGAGATAATCCTAGTCGTATTTTCTTTGTTTTTCTGTGCTCTTTCGAATGCAAAAAGAATTTTAAGGATCGGTTGAACCATCCAAAAGTTATGGCTACTTTCACGATTAACAAAATCAGGGAAAATCGAGGATCCTGTATTAAGCTCCTTTTCGCTCTATCTCTCACAGGAGCCGAGAAAAACGCAAAAAACGAATTTTTCGATATTTCGCACTTCGGATGGACCCTATCTGATGTATTTCGTCGCGCTGAAAACGAATCTGGCCGTGGATTTGCGATATCTCCAACAGGAGCTGAGAAAATCGCAGAAAACCGAATTATCCGAAAACCACCTTCATTACGTTTATTGAAATGACGATATCAATCGTTTCCTCGCTAATAACGATTGTTTCCGCTGCTCTTTGGCTTTCTAACGAACAAGGCTTGATAATACATCAATTTCCATGCATTTAGGACAATAGCAGAATTTTTTTCAATTTTTTTGCGACAGATAATCGATTTTTCAATTATTTGAAAAATTGTATTTCAGAGGTAAAATTCAACCTGCGCTCTCGACTCGAAAAATTGAAGTATCGAGATGATCCTAGTCGTATTTTCTTTGTTTTTCTGTGCTCTTTCGAATGCAAAAAGAATTTTAAGGATCGGTTGAACCATTTAAAAGTTATGGCTACTTTCACGATTAACAAAATCAGGGAAAATCGAGGATCCTGTATTAAGCTCCTTTTCGCTCTATCTCTCACAGGAGCCGAGAAAAACGCAAAAAACGAATTTTTCGATATTTCGCACTTCGGATGGACCCTATCTGATGTATTTCGTCGCGCTGAAAACGAATCTGGCCGTGGATTTGCGATATCTCCAACAGGAGCTGAGAAAATCGCAGAAAACCGAATTATCCGAAAACCACCTTCATTACGTTTATTGAAATGACGATATCAATCGTTTCCTCGCTAATAACGATTGTTTCCGCTGCTCTTTGGCTTTCTAACGAACAAGGCTTGATAATACATCAATTTCCATGCATTTAGGACAATAGCAGAATTTTTTTCAATTTTTTTGCGACAGATAATCGATTTTTCAATTATTTGAAAAATTGTATTTCCGAGGTAAAATTCAATCTGCGCTCTCGACTCGAAAAATTGAAGTATCGAGATGATCCTAGTCGTATTTTCTTTGTTTTTCTGTGCTCTTTCGAATGCAAAAAGAATTTTAAGGATCGGTTGAACCATTCAAAAGTTATGGCTACTTTCACGATTAACAAAATCAGGGAAAATCGAGGATCCTGTATTAAGCTCCTTTTCGCTCTATCTCTCACAGGAGCCGAGAAAAACGCAAAAAACGAATTTTTCGATATTTCGCACTTCGGATGGACCCTATCTGATGTATTTCGTCGCGCTGAAAACGAATCTGGCCGTGGATTTGCGATATCTCCAACAGGAGCTGAGAAAATCGCAGAAAACCGAATTATCCGAAAACCACCTTCATTACGTTTATTGAAATGACGATATCAATCGTTTCCTCGCTAATAACGATTGTTTCCGCTGCTCTTTGGCTTTCTAACGAACAAGGCTTGATAATACATCAATTTCCATGCATTTAGGACAATAGCAGAATTTTTTTCAATTTTTTTGCGACAGATAATCGATTTTTCAATTATTTAAAAAATTGTATTTCCGAGGTAAAATTCAATCTGCGCTCTCGACTCGAAAAATTGAAGTATCGAGATGATCCTAGTCGTATTTTCTTTGTTTTTCTGTGCTCTTTCGAATGCAAAAAGAATTTTAAGGATCGGTTAAACCATTCAAAAGTTATGGCTACTTTCACGATTAACAAAATCAGGGAAAATCGAGGATCCTGTATTAAGCTCCTTTTCGCTCTATCTCTCACAGGAGCCGAGAAAAACGCAAAAAACGAATTTTTCGATATTTCGCACTTCGGATGGACCCTATCTGATGTATTTCGTCGCGCTGAAAACGAATCTGGCCGTGGATTTGCGATATCTCCAACAGGAGCTGAGAAAATCGCAGAAAACCGAATTATCCGAAAACCACCTTCATTACGTTTATTGAAATGACGATATCAATCGTTTCCTCGCTAATAACGATTGTTTCCGCTGCTCTTTGGCTTTCTAACGAACAAGGCTTGATAATACATCAATTTCCATGCATTTAGGACAATAGCAGAATTTTTTTCAATTTTTTTGCGACAGATAATCGATTTTTCAATTATTTAAAAAATTGTATTTCCGAGGTAAAATTCAATCTGCGCTCTCGACTCGAAAAATTGAAGTATCGAGATGATCCTAGTCGTATTTTCTTTGTTTTTCTGTGCTCTTTCGAATGCAAAAAGAATTTTAAGGATCGGTTGAACCATTCAAAAGTTATGGCTACTTTTACGATTAACAAAATCAGGGAAAATCGAGGATCCTGTATTAAGCTCCTTTTCGCTCTATCTCTCACAGGAGCCGAGAAAAACGCAAAAAACGAATTTTTCGATATTTCGAACTTCGGATGGACCCTATCTGATGTATTTCGTCGCGCTGAAAACGAATCTGGCCGTGGATTTGCGATATCTCCAACAGGAGCTGAGAAAATCGCAGAAAACCGAATTATCCGAAAACCACCTTCATTACGTTTATTGAAATGACGATATCAATCGTTTCCTCGCTAATAACGATTGTTTCCGCTGCTCTTTGGCTTTCTAACGAACAAGGCTTGATAATACATCAATTTCCATGCATTTAGGACAATAGCAGAATTTTTTTCAATTTTTTTGCGACAGATAATCGATTTTTCAATTATTTGAAAAATTGTATCTCAGAGGTAAAATTCAATCTGCGCTCTCGACTCGAAAAATTGAAGTATCGAGATGATCCTAGTCGTATTTTCTTTGTTTTTCTGTGCTCTTTCGAATGCAAAAAGAATTTTAAGGATCGGTTGAACCATTCAAAAGTTATGGCTACTTTCACGATTAACAAAATCAGGGAAAATCGAGGATCCTGTATTAAGCTCCTTTTCGCTCTATCTCTCACAGGAGCCGAGAAAAACGCAAAAAACGAATTTTTCGATATTTCGCACTTCGGATGGACCCTATCTGATGTATTTCGTCGCGCTGAAAACGAATCTGGCCGTGGATTTGCGATATCTCCAACAGGAGCTGAGAAAATCGCAGAAAACCGAATTATCCGAAAACCACCTTCATTACGTTTATTGAAATGACGATATCAATCGTTTCCTCGCTGATAACGATTGTTTCCGCTGCTCTTTGGCTTTCTAACGAACAAGGCTTGATAATACATCAATTTCCATGCATTTAGGACAATAGCAGAATTTTTTTCAATTTTTTTGCGACAGATAATCGATTTTTCAATTATTTGAAAAATTGTATCTCAGAGGTAAAATTCAATCTGCGCTCTCGACTCGAAAAATTGAAGTATCGAGATGATCCTAGTCGTATTTTCTTTGTTTTTCTGTGCTCTTTCGAATGCAAAAAGAATTTTAAGGATCGGTTGAACCATCCAAAAGTTATGGCTACTTTCACGATTAACAAAATCAGGGAAAATCGAGGATCCTGTATTAAGCTCCTTTTCGCTCTATCTCTCACAGGAGCCGAGAAAAACGCAAAAAACGAATTTTTCGATATTTCGCACTTCGGATGGACCCTATTTGATGTATTTCGTCGCGCTGAAAACGAATCTGGCCGTGGATTTGCGATATCTCCAACAGGAGCTGAGAAAATCGCAGAAAACCGAATTATCCGAAAACCACCTTCTTTACGTTTATTGAAATGACGATATCAATCGTTTCCTCGCTAATAACGATTGTTTCCGCTGCTCTTTGGCTTTCTAACGAACAAGGCTTGATAATACATCAATTTCCATGCATTTAGGACAATAGCAGAATTTTTTTCAATTTTTTTGTGACAGATAATCGATTTTTCAATTATTTGAAAAATTGTATCTCAGAGGTAAAATTCAATCTGCGCTCTCGACTCGAAAAATTGAAGTATCGAGATAATCCTAGTCGTATTTTCTTTGTTTTTCTGTGCTCTTTCGAATGCAAAAAGAATTTTAAGGATCGGTTGAACCATCCAAAAGTTATGGCTACTTTCACGATTAACAAAATCAGGGAAAATCGAGGATCCTGTATTAAGCTCCTTTTCGCTCTATCTCTCACAGGAGCCGAGAAAAACGCAAAAAACGAATTTTTCGATATTTCGCACTTCGGATGGACCCTATTTGATGTATTTCGTCGCGCTGAAAACGAATCTGGCCGTGGATTTGCGATATCTCCAACAGGAGCTGAGAAAATCGCAGAAAACCGAATTATCCGAAAACCACCTTCTTTACGTTTATTGAAATGACGATATCAATCGTTTCCTCGCTAATAACGATTGTTTCCGCTGCTCTTTGGCTTTCTAACGAACAAGGCTTGATAATACATCAATTTCCATGCATTTAGGACAATAGCAGAATTTTTTTCAATTTTTTTGTGACAGATAATCGATTTTTCAATTATTTGAAAAATTGTATTTCAGAGGTAAACTTCAATCTGCGCTCTCGACTCGAAAAATTGAAGTATCGAGATGATCCTAATCGCATTTTCTTTGTTTTTCTGTGCTCTATCGAATGCAAAAAGAATTTTAAGGATCGGTTGAACCATTCAAAAGTTATGGCTACTTTCACGATTAACAAAATCAGGGAAAATCGAGGATCCTGTATTAAGCTCCTTTTCGCTCTATCTCTCACAGGAGCCGAGAAAAACGCAAAAAACGAATTTTTCGATATTTCGCACTTCGGATGGACCCTATCTGATGTATTTCGTCGCGCTGAAAACGAATCTGGCCGTGGATTTGCGATATCTCCAACAGGAGCTGAGAAAATCGCAGAAAACCGAATTATCCGAAAACCACCTTCATTACGTTTATTGAAATGACGATATCAATCGTTTCCTCGCTAATAACGATTGTTTCCGCTGCTCTTTGGCTTTCTAACGAACAAGGCTTGATAATACATCAATTTCCATGCATTTAGGACAATAGCAGAATTTTTTTCAATTTTTTTGCGACAGATAATCGATTTTTCAATTATTTGAAAAATTGTATCTCAGAGGTAAAATTCAATCTGCGCTCTCGACTCGAAAAATTGAAGTATCGAGATGATCCTAGTCGTATTTTCTTTGTTTTTCTGTGCTCTTTCGAATGCAAAAAGAATTTTAAGGATCGGTTGAACCATTTAAAAGTTATGGCTACTTTCACGATTAACAAAATCAGGGAAAATCGAGGATCCTGTATTAAGCTCCTTTTCGCTCTATCTCTCACAGGAGCCGAGAAAAACGCAAAAAACGAATTTTTCGATATTTCGCACTTCGGATGGACCCTATCTGATGTATTTCGTCGCGCTGAAAACGAATCTGGCCGTGGATTTGCGATATCTCCAACAGGAGCTGAGAAAATCGCAGAAAACCGAATTATCCGAAAACCACCTTCATTACGTTTATTGAAATGACGATATCAATCGTTTCCTCGCTAATAACGATTGTTTCCGCTGCTCTTTGGCTTTCTAACGAACAAGGCTTGATAATACATCAATTTCCATGCATTTAGGACAATAGCAGAATTTTTTTCAATTTTTTTGCGACAGATAATCGATTTTTCAATTATTTGAAAAATTGTATTTCAGAGGTAAAATTCAATCTGCGCTCTCGACTCGAAAAATTGAAGTATCGAGATGATCCTAGTCGTATTTTCTTTGTTTTTCTGTGCTCTTTCGAATGCAAAAAGAATTTTAAGGATCGGTTGAACCATTCAAAAGTTATGGCTACTTTCACGATTAACAAAATCAGGGAAAATCGAGGATCCTGTATTAAGCTCCTTTTCGCTCTATCTCTCACAGGAGCCGAGAAAAACGCAAAAAACGAATTTTTCGATATTTCGCACTTCGGATGGACCCTATCTGATGTATTTCGTCGCGCTGAAAACGAATCTGGCCGTGGATTTGCGATATCTCCAACAGGAGCTGAGAAAATCGCAGAAAACCGAATTATCCGAAAACCACCTTCATTACGTTTATTGAAATGACGATATCAATCGTTTCCTCGCTAATAACGATTGTTTCCGCTGCTCTTTGGCTTTCTAACGAACAAGGCTTGATAATACATCAATTTCCATGCATTTAGGACAATAGCAGAATTTTTTTCAATTTTTTTGCGACAGATAATCGATTTTTCAATTATTTGAAAAATTGTATTTCAGAGGTAAAATTCAATCTGTGCTCTCGACTCGAAAAATTGAAGTATCGAGATGATCCTAGTCGCATTTTCTTTGTTTTTCTGTGCTCTATCGAATGCAAAAAGAATTTTAAGGATCGGTTGAACCATCCAAAAGTTATGGCTACTTTCACGATTAACAAAATCAGGGAAAATCGAGGATCCTGTATTAAGCTCCTTTTCGCTCTATCTCTCACAGGAGCCGAGAAAAACGCAAAAAACGAATTTTTCGATATTTCGCACTTCGGATGGACCCTATCTGATGTATTTCGTCGCGCTGAAAACGAATCTGGCCGTGGATTTGCGATATCTCCAACAGGAGCTGAGAAAATCGCAGAAAACCGAATTATCCGAAAACCACCTTCATTACGTTTATTGAAATGACGATATCAATCGTTTCCTCGCTAATAACGATTGTTTCCGCTGCTCTTTGGCTTTCTAACGAACAAGGCTTGATAATACATCAATTTCCATGCATTTAGGACAATAGCAGAATTTTTTTCAATTTTTTTGCGACAGATAATCGATTTTTCAATTATTTGAAAAATTGTATCTCAGAGGTAAAATTCAATCTGCGCTCTCGACTCGAAAAATTGAAGTATCGAGATGATCCTAGTCGTATTTTCTTTGTTTTTCTGTGCTCTTTCGAATGCAAAAAGAATTTTAAGGATCGGTTGAACCATTCAAAAGTTATGGCTACTTTCACGATTAACAAAATCAGGGAAAATCGAGGATCCTGTATTAAGCTCCTTTTCGCTCTATCTCTCACAGGAGCCGAGAAAAACGCAAAAAACGAATTTTTCGATATTTCGCACTTCGGATGGACCCTATCTGATGTATTTCGTCGCGCTGAAAACGAATCTGGCCGTGGATTTGCGATATCTCCAACAGGAGCTGAGAAAATCGCAGAAAACCGAATTATCCGAAAACCACCTTCATTACGTTTATTGAAATGACGATATCAATCGTTTCCTCGCTAATAACGATTGTTTCCGCTGCTCTTTGGCTTTCTAACGAACAAGGCTTGATAATACATCAATTTCCATGCATTTAGGACAATAGCAGAATTTTTTTCAATTTTTTTGCGACAGATAATCGATTTTTCAATTATTTGAAAAATTGTATCTCAGAGGTAAAATTCAATCTGCGCTCTCGACTCGAAAAATTGAAGTATCGAGATGATCCTAGTCGTATTTTCTTTGTTTTTCTGTGCTCTTTCGAATGCAAAAAGAATTTTAAGGATCGGTTGAACCATTCAAAAGTTATGGCTACTTTCACGATTAACAAAATCAGGGAAAATCGAGGATCCTGTATTAAGCTCCTTTTCGCTCTATCTCTCACAGGAGCCGAGAAAAACGCAAAAAACGAATTTTTCGATATTTCGCACTTCGGATGGACCCTATCTGATGTATTTCGTCGCGCTGAAAACGAATCTGGCCGTGGATTTGCGATATCTCCAACAGGAGCTGAGAAAATCGCAGAAAACCGAATTATCCGAAAACCACCTTCATTACGTTTATTGAAATGACGATATCAATCGTTTCCTCGCTAATAACGATTGTTTCCGCTGCTCTTTGGCTTTCTAACGAACAAGGCTTGATAATACATCAATTTCCATGCATTTAGGACAATAGCAGAATTTTTTTCAATTTTTTTGCGACAGATAATCGATTTTTCAATTATTTGAAAAATTGTATCTCAGAGGTAAAATTCAATCTGCGCTCTCGACTCGAAAAATTGAAGTATCGAGATGATCCTAGTCGTATTTTCTTTGTTTTTCTGTGCTCTTTCGAATGCAAAAAGAATTTTAAGGATCGGTTGAACCATTCAAAAGTTATGGCTACTTTCACGATTAACAAAATCAGGGAAAATCGAGGATCCTGTATTAAGCTCCTTTTCGCTCTATCTCTCACAGGAGCCGAGAAAAACGCAAAAAACGAATTTTTCGATATTTCGCACTTCGGATGGACCCTATCTGATGTATTTCGTCGCGCTGAAAACGAATCTGGCCGTGGATTTGCGATATCTCCAACAGGAGCTGAGAAAATCGCAGAAAACCGAATTATCCGAAAACCACCTTCATTACGTTTATTGAAATGACGATATCAATCGTTTCCTCGCTAATAACGATTGTTTCCGCTGCTCTTTGGCTTTCTAACGAACAAGGCTTGATAATACATCAATTTCCATGCATTTAGGACAATAGCAGAATTTTTTTCAATTTTTTTGCGACAGATAATCGATTTTTCAATTATTTGAAAAATTGTATCTCAGAGGTAAAATTCAATCTGCGCTCTCGACTCGAAAAATTGAAGTATCGAGATGATCCTAGTCGTATTTTCTTTGTTTTTCTGTGCTCTTTCGAATGCAAAAAGAATTTTAAGGATCGGTTGAACCATTCAAAAGTTATGGCTACTTTCACGATTAACAAAATCAGGGAAAATCGAGGATCCTGTATTAAGCTCCTTTTCGCTCTATCTCTCACAGGAGCCGAGAAAAACGCAAAAAACGAATTTTTCGATATTTCGCACTTCGGATGGACCCTATCTGATGTATTTCGTCGCGCTGAAAACGAATCTGGCCGTGGATTTGCGATATCTCCAACAGGAGCTGAGAAAATCGCAGAAAACCGAATTATCCGAAAACCACCTTCATTACGTTTATTGAAATGACGATATCAATCGTTTCCTCGCTAATAACGATTGTTTCCGCTGCTCTTTGGCTTTCTAACGAACAAGGCTTGATAATACATCAATTTCCATGCATTTAGGACAATAGCAGAATTTTTTTCAATTTTTTTGCGACAGATAATCGATTTTTCAATTATTTGAAAAATTGTATCTCAGAGGTAAAATTCAATCTGCGCTCTCGACTCGAAAAATTGAAGTATCGAGATGATCCTAGTCGTATTTTCTTTGTTTTTCTGTGCTCTTTCGAATGCAAAAAGAATTTTAAGGATCGGTTGAACCATTCAAAAGTTATGGCTACTTTCACGATTAACAAAATCAGGGAAAATCGAGGATCCTGTATTAAGCTCCTTTTCGCTCTATCTCTCACAGGAGCCGAGAAAAACGCAAAAAACGAATTTTTCGATATTTCGCACTTCGGATGGACCCTATCTGATGTATTTCGTCGCGCTGAAAACGAATCTGGCCGTGGATTTGCGATATCTCCAACAGGAGCTGAGAAAATCGCAGAAAACCGAATTATCCGAAAACCACCTTCATTACGTTTATTGAAATGACGATATCAATCGTTTCCTCGCTAATAACGATTGTTTCCGCTGCTCTTTGGCTTTCTAACGAACAAGGCTTGATAATACATCAATTTCCATGCATTTAGGACAATAGCAGAATTTTTTTCAATTTTTTTGCGACAGATAATCGATTTTTCAATTATTTGAAAAATTGTATCTCAGAGGTAAAATTCAATCTGCGCTCTCGACTCGAAAAATTGAAGTATCGAGATGATCCTAGTCGTATTTTCTTTGTTTTTCTGTGCTCTTTCGAATGCAAAAAGAATTTTAAGGATCGGTTGAACCATTCAAAAGTTATGGCTACTTTCACGATTAACAAAATCAGGGAAAATCGAGGATCCTGTATTAAGCTCCTTTTCGCTCTATCTCTCACAGGAGCCGAGAAAAACGCAAAAAACGAATTTTTCGATATTTCGCACTTCGGATGGACCCTATCTGATGTATTTCGTCGCGCTGAAAACGAATCTGGCCGTGGATTTGCGATATCTCCAACAGGAGCTGAGAAAATCGCAGAAAACCGAATTATCCGAAAACCACCTTCATTACGTTTATTGAAATGACGATATCAATCGTTTCCTCGCTAATAACGATTTTTTCCGCTGCTCTTTGGCTTTCTAACGAACAAGGCTTGATAATACATCAATTTCCATGCATTTAGGACAATAGCAGAATTTTTTTCAATTTTTTTGCGACAGATAATCGATTTTTCAATTATTTGAAAAATTGTATTTCAGAGGTAAAATTCAATCTGCGCTCTCGACTCGAAAAATTGAAGTATCGAGATGATCCTAGTCGTATTTTCTTTGTTTTTCTGTGCTCTTTCGAATGCAAAAAGAATTTTAAGGATCGGTTGAACCATTCAAAAGTTATGGCTACTTTCACGATTAACAAAATCAGGGAAAATCGAGGATCCTGTATTAAGCTCCTTTTCGCTCTATCTCTCACAGGAGCCGAGAAAAACGCAAAAAACGAATTTTTCGATATTTCGCACTTCGGATGGACCCTATCTGATGTATTTCGTCGCGCTGAAAACGAATCTGGCCGTGGATTTGCGATATCTCCAACAGGAGCTGAGAAAATCGCAGAAAACCGAATTATCCGAAAACCACCTTCATTACGTTTATTGAAATGACGATATCAATCGTTTCCTCGCTAATAACGATTGTTTCCGCTGCTCTTTGGCTTTCTAACGAACAAGGCTTGATAATACATCAATTTCCATGCATTTAGGACAATAGCAGAATTTTTTTCAATTTTTTTGCGACAGATAATCGATTTTTCAATTATTTGAAAAATTGTATCTCAGAGGTAAAATTCAATCTGCGCTCTCGACTCGAAAAATTGAAGTATCGAGATGATCCTAGTCGTATTTTCTTTGTTTTTCTGTGCTCTTTCGAATGCAAAAAGAATTTTAAGGATCGGTTGAACCATTTAAAAGTTATGGCTACTTTCACGATTAACAAAATCAGGGAAAATCGAGGATCCTGTATTAAGCTCCTTTTCGCTCTATCTCTCACAGGAGCCGAGAAAAACGCAAAAAACGAATTTTTCGATATTTCGCACTTCGGATGGACCCTATCTGATGTATTTCGTCGCGCTGAAAACGAATCTGGCCGTGGATTTGCGATATCTCCAACAGGAGCTGAGAAAATCGCAGAAAACCGAATTATCCGAAAACCACCTTCATTACGTTTATTGAAATGACGATATCAATCGTTTCCTCGCTAATAACGATTGTTTCCGCTGCTCTTTGGCTTTCTAACGAACAAGGCTTGATAATACATCAATTTCCATGCATTTAGGACAATAGCAGAATTTTTTTCAATTTTTTTGCGACAGATAATCGATTTTTCAATTATTTGAAAAATTGTATTTCAGAGGTAAAATTCAATCTGCGCTCTCGACTCGAAAAATTGAAGTATCGAGATGATCCTAGTCGTATTTTCTTTGTTTTTCTGTGCTCTTTCGAATGCAAAAAGAATTTTAAGGATCGGTTGAACCATTCAAAAGTTATGGCTACTTTCACGATTAACAAAATCAGGGAAAATCGAGGATCCTGTATTAAGCTCCTTTTCGCTCTATCTCTCACAGGAGCCGAGAAAAACGCAAAAAACGAATTTTTCGATATTTCGCACTTCGGATGGACCCTATCTGATGTATTTCGTCGCGCTGAAAACGAATCTGGCCGTGGATTTGCGATATCTCCAACAGGAGCTGAGAAAATCGCAGAAAACCGAATTATCCGAAAACCACCTTCATTACGTTTATTGAAATGACGATATCAAACGTTTCCTCGCTAATAACGATTGTTTCCGCTGCTCTTTGGCTTTCTAACGAACAAGGCTTGATAATACATCAATTTCCATGCATTTAGGACAATAGCAGAATTTTTTTCAATTTTTTTGCGACAGATAATCGATTTTTCAATTATTTGAAAAATTGTATTTCAGAGGTAAAATTCAATCTGTGCTCTCGACTCGAAAAATTGAAGTATCGAGATGATCCTAGTCGCATTTTCTTTGTTTTTCTGTGCTCTATCGAATGCAAAAAGAATTTTAAGGATCGGTTGAACCATCCAAAAGTTATGGCTACTTTCACGATTAACAAAATCAGGGAAAATCGAGGATCCTGTATTAAGCTCCTTTTCGCTCTATCTCTCACAGGAGCCGAGAAAAACGCAAAAAACGAATTTTTCGATATTTCGCACTTCGGATGGACCCTATCTGATGTATTTCGTCGCGCTGAAAACGAATCTGGCCGTGGATTTGCGATATCTCCAACAGGAGCTGAGAAAATCGCAGAAAACCGAATTATCCGAAAACCACCTTCATTACGTTTATTGAAATGACGATATCAATCGTTTCCTCGCTAATAACGATTGTTTCCGCTGCTCTTTGGCTTTCTAACGAACAAGGCTTGATAATACATCAATTTCCATGCATTTAGGACAATAGCAGAATTTTTTTCAATTTTTTTGCGACAGATAATCGATTTTTCAATTATTTGAAAAATTGTATCTCAGAGGTAAAATTCAATCTGCGCTCTCGACTCGAAAAATTGAAGTATCGAGATGATCCTAGTCGTATTTTCTTTGTTTTTCTGTGCTCTTTCGAATGCAAAAAGAATTTTAAGGATCGGTTGAACCATTCAAAAGTTATGGCTACTTTCACGATTAACAAAATCAGGGAAAATCGAGGATCCTGTATTAAGCTCCTTTTCGCTCTATCTCTCACAGGAGCCGAGAAAAACGCAAAAAACGAATTTTTCGATATTTCGCACTTCGGATGGACCCTATCTGATGTATTTCGTCGCGCTGAAAACGAATCTGGCCGTGGATTTGCGATATCTCCAACAGGAGCTGAGAAAATCGCAGAAAACCGAATTATCCGAAAACCACCTTCATTACGTTTATTGAAATGACGATATCAATCGTTTCCTCGCTAATAACGATTTTTTCCGCTGCTCTTTGGCTTTCTAACGAACAAGGCTTGATAATACATCAATTTCCATGCATTTAGGACAATAGCAGAATTTTTTTCAATTTTTTTGCGACAGATAATCGATTTTTCAATTATTTGAAAAATTGTATTTCAGAGGTAAAATTCAATCTGCGCTCTCGACTCGAAAAATTGAAGTATCGAGATGATCCTAGTCGTATTTTCTTTGTTTTTCTGTGCTCTTTCGAATGCAAAAAGAATTTTAAGGATCGGTTGAACCATTCAAAAGTTATGGCTACTTTCACGATTAACAAAATCAGGGAAAATCGAGGATCCTGTATTAAGCTCCTTTTCGCTCTATCTCTCACAGGAGCCGAGAAAAACGCAAAAAACGAATTTTTCGATATTTCGCACTTCGGATGGACCCTATCTGATGTATTTCGTCGCGCTGAAAACGAATCTGGCCGTGGATTTGCGATATCTCCAACAGGAGCTGAGAAAATCGCAGAAAACCGAATTATCCGAAAACCACCTTCATTACGTTTATTGAAATGACGATATCAATCGTTTCCTCGCTAATAACGATTGTTTCCGCTGCTCTTTGGCTTTCTAACGAACAAGGCTTGATAATACATCAATTTCCATGCATTTAGGACAATAGCAGAATTTTTTTCAATTTTTTTGCGACAGATAATCGATTTTTCAATTATTTGAAAAATTGTATCTCAGAGGTAAAATTCAATCTGCGCTCTCGACTCGAAAAATTGAAGTATCGAGATGATCCTAGTCGTATTTTCTTTGTTTTTCTGTGCTCTTTCGAATGCAAAAAGAATTTTAAGGATCGGTTGAACCATCCAAAAGTTATGGCTACTTTCACGATTAACAAAATCAGGGAAAATCGAGGATCCTGTATTAAGCTCCTTTTCGCTCTATCTCTCACAGGAGCCGAGAAAAACGCAAAAAACGAATTTTTCGATATTTCGCACTTCGGTCGGACCCTATCTGATGTATTTCGTCGCGCTGAAAACGAATCTGGCCGTGGATTTGCGATATCTCCAACAGGAGCTGAGAAAATCGCAGAAAACCGAATTATCCGAAAACCACCTTCATTACGTTTATTGAAATGACGATATCAATCGTTTCCTCGCTAATAACGATTTTTTCCGCTGCTCTTTGGCTTTCTAACGAACAAGGCTTGATAATACATCAATTTCCACTCATTTAGGACAATAGCAGAATTTTTTTCAATTTTTTTGCGACAGATAATCGATTTTTCAATTATTTGAAAAATTGTATTTCAGAGGTAAAATTCAATCTGCGCTCTCGACTCGAAAAATTGAAGTATCGAGATGATCCTAGTCGTATTTTCTTTGTTTTTCTGTGCTCTTTCGAATGCAAAAAGAATTTTAAGGATCGGTTGAACCATTCAAAAGTTATGGCTACTTTCACGATTAACAAAATCAGGGAAAATCGAGGATCCTGTATTAAGCTCCTTTTCGCTCTATCTCTCACAGGAGCCGAGAAAAACGCAAAAAACGAATTTTTCGATATTTCGCACTTCGGATGGACCCTATCTGATGTATTTCGTCGCGCTGAAAACGAATCTGGCCGTGGATTTGCGATATCTCCAACAGGAGCTGAGAAAATCGCAGAAAACCGAATTATCCGAAAACCACCTTCATTACGTTTATTGAAATGACGATATCAATCGTTTCCTCGCTAATAACGATTGTTTCCGCTGCTCTTTGGCTTTCTAACGAACAAGGCTTGATAATACATCAATTTCCATGCATTTAGGACAATAGCAGAATTTTTTTCAATTTTTTTGCGACAGACAATCGATTTTTCAATTATTTGAAAAATTGTATTTCCGAGGTAAAATTCAATTTGCGCTCTCGACTCGAAAAATTGAAGTATCGAGATGATCCTAGTCGTATTTTCTTTGTTTTTCTGTGCTCTTTCGAATGCAAAAAGAATTTTAAGGATCGGTTGAACCATCCAAAAGTTATGGCTACTTTCACGATTAACAAAATCAGGGAAAATCGAGGATCCTGTATTAAGCTCCTTTTCGCTCTATCTCTCACAGGAGCCGAGAAAAACGCAAAAAACGAATTTTTCGATATTTCGCACTTCGGATGGACCCTATCTGATGTATTTCGTCGCGCTGAAAACGAATCTGGCCGTGGATTTGCGATATCTCCAACAGGAGCTGAGAAAATCGCAGAAAACCGAATTATCCGAAAACCACCTTCATTACGTTCATTGAAATGACGATATCAATCGTTTCCTCGCTAATAACGATTGTTTCCGCTGCTCTTTGGCTTTCTAACGAACAAGGCTTGATAATACATCAATTTCCATGCATTTAGGACAATAGCAGAATTTTTTTCAGATTTTTTGCGACAGATAATCGTATTTTCAATTATTTGAAAAATTGTATTTCAGAGGTAAAATTCAATCTGCGCTCTCGACTCGAAAAATTGAAGTATCGAGATGATCCTAGTCGTATTTTCTTTGTTTTTCTGTGCTCTTTCGAATGCAAAAAGAATTTTAAGGATCGGTTGAACCATTCAAAAGTTATGGCTACTTTCACGATTAACAAAATCAGGGAAAATCGAGGATCCTGTATTAAGCTCCTTTTCGCTCTATCTCTCACAGGAGCCGAGAAAAACGCAAAAAACGAATTTTTCGATATTTCGCACTTCGGATGGACCCTATCTGATGTATTTCGTCGCGCTGAAAACGAATCTGGCCGTGGATTTGCGATATCTCCAACAGGAGCTGAGAAAATCGCAGAAAACCGAATTATCCGAAAACCACCTTCATTACGTTTATTGAAATGACGATATCAATCGTTTCCTCGCTAATAACGATTGTTTCCGCTGCTCTTTGGCTTTCTAACGAACAAGGCTTGATAATACATCAATTTCCATGCATTTAGGACAATAGCAGAATTTTTTTCAATTTTTTTGCGACAGGTAATCGATTTTTCAATTATTTGAAAAATTGTATTTCAGAGGTAAAATTCAATCTGCGCTCTCGACTCGAAAAATTGAAGTATCGAGATGATCCTAGTCGTATTTTCTTTGTTTTTCTGTGCTCTTTCGAATGCAAAAAGAATTTTAAGGATCGGTTGAACCATTCAAAAGTTATGGCTACTTTTACGATTAACAAAATCAGGGAAAATCGAGGATCCTGTATTAAGCTCCTTTTCGCTCTATCTCTCACAGGAGCCGAGAAAAACGCAAAAAACGAATTTTTCGATATTTCGCACTTCGGATGGACCCTATCTGATGTATTTCGTCGCGCTGAAAACGAATCTGGCCGTGGATTTGCGATATCTCCAACAGGAGCTGAGAAAATCGCAGAAAACCGAATTATCCGAAAACCACCTTCATTACGTTTATTGAAATGACGATATCAATCGTTTCCTCGCTAATAACGATTGTTTCCGCTGCTCTTTGGCTTTCTAACGAACAAGGCTTGATAATACATCAATTTCCATGCATTTAGGACAATAGCAGAATTTTTTTCAATTTTTTTGCAACAGATAATCGATTTTTCAATTATTTGAAAAATTGTATTTCAGAGGTAAAATTCAATCTGCGCTCTCGACTCGAAAAATTGAAGTATCGAGATGATCCTAGTCGTATTTTCTTTGTTTTTCTGTGCTCTTTCGAATGCAAAAAGAATTTTAAGGATCGGTTGAACCATTCAAAAGTTATGGCTACTTTCACGATTAACAAAATCAGGGAAAATCGAGGATCCTGTATTAAGCTCCTTTTCGCTCTATCCCTCACAGGAGCCGAGAAAAACGCAAAAAACGAATTTTTCGATATTTCGCACTTCGGATGGACCCTATCTGATGTATTTCGTCGCGCTGAAAACGAATCTGGCCGTGGATTTGCGATATCTCCAACAGGAGCTGAGAAAATCGCAGAAAACCGAATTATCCGAAAACCACCTTCTTTACGTTTATTGAAATGACGATATCAATCGTTTCCTCGCTAATAACGATTGTTTCCGCTGCTCTTTGGCTTTCTAACGAACAAGGCTTGATAATACATCAATTTCCATGCATTTAGGACAATAGCAGAATTTTTTTCAATTTTTTTGCGACAGATAATCGATTTTTCAATTATTTGAAAAATTGTATTTCAGAGGTAAAATTCAATCTGCGCTCTCGACTCGAAAAATTGAAGTATCGAGATGATCCTAGTCGTATTTTCTTTGTTTTTCTGTGCTCTTTCGAATGCAAAAAGAATTTTAAGGATCGGTTGAACCATTCAAAAGTTATGGCTACTTTCACGATTAACAAAATCAGGGAAAATCGAGGATCCTGTATTAAGCTCCTTTTCGCTCTATCTCTCACAGGAGCCGAGAAAAACGCAAAAAACGAATTTTTCGATATTTCGCACTTCAAATGGACCCTATCTGACGTATTTCGTCGCGCTGAAAACGAATCTGGCCGTGGATTTGCGATATCTCCAACAGGAGCTGAGAAAATCGCAGAAAACCGAATTATCCGAAAACCACCTTCATTACGTTTATTGAAATGACGATATCAATCGTTTCCTCGCTGATAACGATTGTTTCCGCTGCTCTTTGGCTTTCTAACGAACAAGGCTTGATAATACATCAATTTCCATGCATTTAGGACAATAGCAGAATTTTTTTCAATTTTTTTGCGACAGATAATCGATTTTTCAATTATTTGAAAAATTGTATTTCAGAGGTAAAATTCAATCTGCGCTCTCGACTCGAAAAATTGAAGTATCGAGATGATCCTAGTCGTATTTTCTTTGTTTTTCTGTGCTCTTTCGAATGCAAAAAGAATTTTAAGGATCGGTTGAACCATTCAAAAGTTATGGCTACTTTCACGATTAACAAAATCAGGGAAAATCGAGGATCCTGTATTAAGCTCCTTTTCGCTCTATCCCTCACAGGAGCCGAGAAAAACGCAAAAAACGAATTTTTCGATATTTCGCACTTCGGATGGACCCTATCTGATGTATTTCGTCGCGCTGAAAACGAATCTGGCCGTGGATTTGCGATATCTCCAACAGGAGCTGAGAAAATCGCAGAAAACCGAATTATCCGAAAACCACCTTCTTTACGTTTATTGAAATGACGATATCAATCGTTTCCTCGCTAATAACGATTGTTTCCGCTGCTCTTTGGCTTTCTAACGAACAAGGCTTGATAATACATCAATTTCCATGCATTTAGGACAATAGCAGAATTTTTTTCAATTTTTTTGCGACAGATAATCGATTTTTCAATTATTTGAAAAATTGTATTTCAGAGGTAAAATTCAATCTGCGCTCTCGACTCGAAAAATTGAAGTATCGAGATGATCCTAGTCGTATTTTCTTTGTTTTTCTGTGCTCTTTCGAATGCAAAAAGAATTTTAAGGATCGGTTGAACCATTCAAAAGTTATGGCTACTTTTACGATTAACAAAATCAGGGAAAATCGAGGATCCTGTATTAAGCTCCTTTTCGCTCTATCCCTCACAGGAGCCGAGAAAAACGCAAAAAACGAATTTTTCGATATTTCGCACTTCGGATGGACCCTATCTGATGTATTTCGTCGCGCTGAAAACGAATCTGGCCGTGGATTTGCGATATCTCCAACAGGAGCTGAGAAAATCGCAGAAAACCGAATTATCCGAAAACCACCTTCTTTACGTTTATTGAAATGACGATATCAATCGTTTCCTCGCTAATAACGATTGTTTCCGCTGCTCTTTGGCTTTCTAACGAACAAGGCTTGATAATACATCAATTTCCATGCATTTAGGACAATAGCAGAATTTTTTTCAATTTTTTTGCGACAGGTAATCGATTTTTCAATTATTTGAAAAATTGTATTTCAGAGGTAAAATTCAATCTGCGCTCTCGACTCGAAAAATTGAAGTATCGAGATGATCCTAGTCGTATTTTCTTTGTTTTTCTGTGCTCTTTCGAATGCAAAAAGAATTTTAAGGATCGGTTGAACCATTCAAAAGTTATGGCTACTTTTACGATTAACAAAATCAGGGAAAATCGAGGATCCTGTATTAAGCTCCTTTTCGCTCTATCTCTCACAGGAGCCGAGAAAAACGCAAAAAACGAATTTTTCGATATTTCGCACTTCGGATGGACCCTATCTGATGTATTTCGTCGCGCTGAAAACGAATCTGGCCGTGGATTTGCGATATCTCCAACAGGAGCTGAGAAAATCGCAGAAAACCGAATTATCCGAAAACCACCTTCATTACGTTTATTGAAATGACGATATCAATCGTTTCCTCGCTAATAACGATTGTTTCCGCTGCTCTTTGGCTTTCTAACGAACAAGGCTTGATAATACATCAATTTCCATGCATTTAGGACAATAGCAGAATTTTTTTCAATTTTTTTGCAACAGATAATCGATTTTTCAATTATTTGAAAAATTGTATTTCAGAGGTAAAATTCAATCTGCGCTCTCGACTCGAAAAATTGAAGTATCGAGATGATCCTAGTCGTATTTTCTTTGTTTTTCTGTGCTCTTTCGAATGCAAAAAGAATTTTAAGGATCGGTTGAACCATTCAAAAGTTATGGCTACTTTCACGATTAACAAAATCAGGGAAAATCGAGGATCCTGTATTAAGCTCCTTTTCGCTCTATCCCTCACAGGAGCCGAGAAAAACGCAAAAAACGAATTTTTCGATATTTCGCACTTCGGATGGACCCTATCTGATGTATTTCGTCGCGCTGAAAACGAATCTGGCCGTGGATTTGCGATATCTCCAACAGGAGCTGAGAAAATCGCAGAAAACCGAATTATCCGAAAACCACCTTCTTTACGTTTATTGAAATGACGATATCAATCGTTTCCTCGCTAATAACGATTGTTTCCGCTGCTCTTTGGCTTTCTAACGAACAAGGCTTGATAATACATCAATTTCCATGCATTTAGGACAATAGCAGAATTTTTTTCAATTTTTTTGCGACAGATAATCGATTTTTCAATTATTTGAAAAATTGTATTTCAGAGGTAAAATTCAATCTGCGCTCTCGACTCGAAAAATTGAAGTATCGAGATGATCCTAGTCGTATTTTCTTTGTTTTTCTGTGCTCTTTCGAATGCAAAAAGAATTTTAAGGATCGGTTGAACCATTCAAAAGTTATGGCTACTTTCACGATTAACAAAATCAGGGAAAATCGAGGATCCTGTATTAAGCTCCTTTTCGCTCTATCCCTCACAGGAGCCGAGAAAAACGCAAAAAACGAATTTTTCGATATTTCGCACTTCGGATGGACCCTATCTGATGTATTTCGTCGCGCTGAAAACGAATCTGGCCGTGGATTTGCGATATCTCCAACAGGAGCTGAGAAAATCGCAGAAAACCGAATTATCCGAAAACCACCTTCTTTACGTTTATTGAAATGACGATATCAATCGTTTCCTCGCTAATAACGATTGTTTCCGCTGCTCTTTGGCTTTCTAACGAACAAGGCTTGATAATACATCAATTTCCATGCATTTAGGACAATAGCAGAATTTTTTTCAATTTTTTTGCGACAGGTAATCGATTTTTCAATTATTTGAAAAATTGTATTTCAGAGGTAAAATTCAATCTGCGCTCTCGACTCGAAAAATTGAAGTATCGAGATGATCCTAGTCGTATTTTCTTTGTTTTTCTGTGCTCTTTCGAATGCAAAAAGAATTTTAAGGATCGGTTGAACCATTCAAAAGTTATGGCTACTTTTACGATTAACAAAATCAGGGAAAATCGAGGATCCTGTATTAAGCTCCTTTTCGCTCTATCTCTCACAGGAGCCGAGAAAAACGCAAAAAACGAATTTTTCGATATTTCGCACTTCGGATGGACCCTATCTGATGTATTTCGTCGCGCTGAAAACGAATCTGGCCGTGGATTTGCGATATCTCCAACAGGAGCTGAGAAAATCGCAGAAAACCGAATTATCCGAAAACCACCTTCATTACGTTTATTGAAATGACGATATCAATCGTTTCCTCGCTAATAACGATTGTTTCCGCTGCTCTTTGGCTTTCTAACGAACAAGGCTTGATAATACATCAATTTCCATGCATTTAGGACAATAGCAGAATTTTTTTCAATTTTTTTGCGACAGATAATCGAATTTTCAATTATTTGAAAAATTGTATTTCCGAGGTAAAATTCAATCTGCGCTCTCGACTCGAAAAATTGAAGTATCGAGATGATCCTAGTCGTATTTTCTTTGTTTTTCTGTGCTCTTTCGAATGCAAAAAGAATTTTAAGGATCGGTTGAACCATTCAAAAGTTATGGCTACTTTTACGATTAACAAAATCAGGGAAAATCGAGGATCCTGTATTAAGCTCCTTTTCGCTCTATCCCTCACAGGAGCCGAGAAAAACGCAAAAAACGAATTTTTCGATATTTCGCACTTCGGATGGACCCTATCTGATGTATTTCGTCGCGCTGAAAACGAATCTGGCCGTGGATTTGCGATATCTCCAACAGGAGCTGAGAAAATCGCAGAAAACCGAATTATCCGAAAACCACCTTCTTTACGTTTATTGAAATGACGATATCAATCGTTTCCTCGCTAATAACGATTGTTTCCGCTGCTCTTTGGCTTTCTAACGAACAAGGCTTGATAATACATCAATTTCCATGCATTTAGGACAATAGCAGAATTTTTTTCAATTTTTTTGCGACAGGTAATCGATTTTTCAATTATTTGAAAAATTGTATTTCAGAGGTAAAATTCAATCTGCGCTCTCGACTCGAAAAATTGAAGTATCGAGATGATCCTAGTCGTATTTTCTTTGTTTTTCTGTGCTCTTTCGAATGCAAAAAGAATTTTAAGGATCGGTTGAACCATTCAAAAGTTATGGCTACTTTTACGATTAACAAAATCAGGGAAAATCGAGGATCCTGTATTAAGCTCCTTTTCGCTCTATCTCTCACAGGAGCCGAGAAAAACGCAAAAAACGAATTTTTCGATATTTCGCACTTCGGATGGACCCTATCTGATGTATTTCGTCGCGCTGAAAACGAATCTGGCCGTGGATTTGCGATATCTCCAACAGGAGCTGAGAAAATCGCAGAAAACCGAATTATCCGAAAACCACCTTCATTACGTTTATTGAAATGACGATATCAATCGTTTCCTCGCTAATAACGATTGTTTCCGCTGCTCTTTGGCTTTCTAACGAACAAGGCTTGATAATACATCAATTTCCATGCATTTAGGACAATAGCAGAATTTTTTTCAATTTTTTTGCAACAGATAATCGATTTTTCAATTATTTGAAAAATTGTATTTCAGAGGTAAAATTCAATCTGCGCTCTCGACTCGAAAAATTGAAGTATCGAGATGATCCTAGTCGTATTTTCTTTGTTTTTCTGTGCTCTTTCGAATGCAAAAAGAATTTTAAGGATCGGTTGAACCATTCAAAAGTTATGGCTACTTTCACGATTAACAAAATCAGGGAAAATCGAGGATCCTGTATTAAGCTCCTTTTCGCTCTATCCCTCACAGGAGCCGAGAAAAACGCAAAAAACGAATTTTTCGATATTTCGCACTTCGGATGGACCCTATCTGATGTATTTCGTCGCGCTGAAAACGAATCTGGCCGTGGATTTGCGATATCTCCAACAGGAGCTGAGAAAATCGCAGAAAACCGAATTATCCGAAAACCACCTTCTTTACGTTTATTGAAATGACGATATCAATCGTTTCCTCGCTAATAACGATTGTTTCCGCTGCTCTTTGGCTTTCTAACGAACAAGGCTTGATAATACATCAATTTCCATGCATTTAGGACAATAGCAGAATTTTTTTCAATTTTTTTGCGACAGATAATCGATTTTTCAATTATTTGAAAAATTGTATTTCAGAGGTAAAATTCAATCTGCGCTCTCGACTCGAAAAATTGAAGTATCGAGATGATCCTAGTCGTATTTTCTTTGTTTTTCTGTGCTCTTTCGAATGCAAAAAGAATTTTAAGGATCGGTTGAACCATTCAAAAGTTATGGCTACTTTCACGATTAACAAAATCAGGGAAAATCGAGGATCCTGTATTAAGCTCCTTTTCGCTCTATCCCTCACAGGAGCCGAGAAAAACGCAAAAAACGAATTTTTCGATATTTCGCACTTCGGATGGACCCTATCTGATGTATTTCGTCGCGCTGAAAACGAATCTGGCCGTGGATTTGCGATATCTCCAACAGGAGCTGAGAAAATCGCAGAAAACCGAATTATCCGAAAACCACCTTCTTTACGTTTATTGAAATGACGATATCAATCGTTTCCTCGCTAATAACGATTGTTTCCGCTGCTCTTTGGCTTTCTAACGAACAAGGCTTGATAATACATCAATTTCCATGCATTTAGGACAATAGCAGAATTTTTTTCAATTTTTTTGCGACAGGTAATCGATTTTTCAATTATTTGAAAAATTGTATTTCAGAGGTAAAATTCAATCTGCGCTCTCGACTCGAAAAATTGAAGTATCGAGATGATCCTAGTCGTATTTTCTTTGTTTTTCTGTGCTCTTTCGAATGCAAAAAGAATTTTAAGGATCGGTTGAACCATTCAAAAGTTATGGCTACTTTTACGATTAACAAAATCAGGGAAAATCGAGGATCCTGTATTAAGCTCCTTTTCGCTCTATCTCTCACAGGAGCCGAGAAAAACGCAAAAAACGAATTTTTCGATATTTCGCACTTCGGATGGACCCTATCTGATGTATTTCGTCGCGCTGAAAACGAATCTGGCCGTGGATTTGCGATATCTCCAACAGGAGCTGAGAAAATCGCAGAAAACCGAATTATCCGAAAACCACCTTCATTACGTTTATTGAAATGACGATATCAATCGTTTCCTCGCTAATAACGATTGTTTCCGCTGCTCTTTGGCTTTCTAACGAACAAGGCTTGATAATACATCAATTTCCATGCATTTAGGACAATAGCAGAATTTTTTTCAATTTTTTTGCGACAGATAATCGATTTTTCAATTATTTGAAAAATTGTATTTCAGAGGTAAAATTCAATCTGCGCTCTCGACTCGAAAAATTGAAGTATCGAGATGATCCTAGTCGTATTTTCTTTGTTTTTCTGTGCTCTTTCGAATGCAAAAAGAATTTTAAGGATCGGTTGAACCATTCAAAAGTTATGGCTACTTTCACGATTAACAAAATCAGGGAAAATCGAGGATCCTGTATTAAGCTCCTTTTCGCTCTATCCCTCACAGGAGCCGAGAAAAACGCAAAAAACGAATTTTTCGATATTTCGCACTTCGGATGGACCCTATCTGATGTATTTCGTCGCGCTGAAAACGAATCTGGCCGTGGATTTGCGATATCTCCAACAGGAGCTGAGAAAATCGCAGAAAACCGAATTATCCGAAAACCACCTTCTTTACGTTTATTGAAATGACGATATCAATCGTTTCCTCGCTAATAACGATTGTTTCCGCTGCTCTTTGGCTTTCTAACGAACAAGGCTTGATAATACATCAATTTCCATGCATTTAGGACAATAGCAGAATTTTTTTCAATTTTTTTGCGACAGGTAATCGATTTTTCAATTATTTGAAAAATTGTATTTCAGAGGTAAAATTCAATCTGCGCTCTCGACTCGAAAAATTGAAGTATCGAGATGATCCTAGTCGTATTTTCTTTGTTTTTCTGTGCTCTTTCGAATGCAAAAAGAATTTTAAGGATCGGTTGAACCATTCAAAAGTTATGGCTACTTTTACGATTAACAAAATCAGGGAAAATCGAGGATCCTGTATTAAGCTCCTTTTCGCTCTATCTCTCACAGGAGCCGAGAAAAACGCAAAAAACGAATTTTTCGATATTTCGCACTTCGGATGGACCCTATATGATGTATTTCGTCGCGCTGAAAACGAATCTGGCCGTGGATTTGCGATATCTCCAACAGGAGCTGAGAAAATCGCAGAAAACCGAATTATCCGAAAACCACCTTCATTACGTTTATTGAAATGACGATATCAATCGTTTCCTCGCTAATAACGATTGTTTCCGCTGCTCTTTGGCTTTCTAACGAACAAGGCTTGATAATACATCAATTTCCATGCATTTAGGACAATAGCAGAATTTTTTTCAATTTTTTTGCAACAGATAATCGATTTTTCAATTATTTGAAAAATTGTATTTCAGAGGTAAAATTCAATCTGCGCTCTCGACTCGAAAAATTGAAGTATCGAGATGATCCTAGTCGTATTTTCTTTGTTTTTCTGTGCTCTTTCGAATGCAAAAAGAATTTTAAGGATCGGTTGAACCATTCAAAAGTTATGGCTACTTTCACGATTAACAAAATCAGGGAAAATCGAGGATCCTGTATTAAGCTCCTTTTCGCTCTATCCCTCACAGGAGCCGAGAAAAACGCAAAAAACGAATTTTTCGATATTTCGCACTTCGGATGGACCCTATCTGATGTATTTCGTCGCGCTGAAAACGAATCTGGCCGTGGATTTGCGATATCTCCAACAGGAGCTGAGAAAATCGCAGAAAACCGAATTATCCGAAAACCACCTTCTTTACGTTTATTGAAATGACGATATCAATCGTTTCCTCGCTAATAACGATTGTTTCCGCTGCTCTTTGGCTTTCTAACGAACAAGGCTTGATAATACATCAATTTCCATGCATTTAGGACAATAGCAGAATTTTTTTCAATTTTTTTGCGACAGATAATCGATTTTTCAATTATTTGAAAAATTGTATTTCAGAGGTAAAATTCAATCTGCGCTCTCGACTCGAAAAATTGAAGTATCGAGATGATCCTAGTCGTATTTTCTTTGTTTTTCTGTGCTCTTTCGAATGCAAAAAGAATTTTAAGGATCGGTTGAACCATTCAAAAGTTATGGCTACTTTCACGATTAACAAAATCAGGGAAAATCGAGGATCCTGTATTAAGCTCCTTTTCGCTCTATCCCTCACAGGAGCCGAGAAAAACGCAAAAAACGAATTTTTCGATATTTCGCACTTCGGATGGACCCTATCTGATGTATTTCGTCGCGCTGAAAACGAATCTGGCCGTGGATTTGCGATATCTCCAACAGGAGCTGAGAAAATCGCAGAAAACCGAATTATCCGAAAACCACCTTCTTTACGTTTATTGAAATGACGATATCAATCGTTTCCTCGCTAATAACGATTGTTTCCGCTGCTCTTTGGCTTTCTAACGAACAAGGCTTGATAATACATCAATTTCCATGCATTTAGGACAATAGCAGAATTTTTTTCAATTTTTTTGCGACAGGTAATCGATTTTTCAATTATTTGAAAAATTGTATTTCAGAGGTAAAATTCAATCTGCGCTCTCGACTCGAAAAATTGAAGTATCGAGATGATCCTAGTCGTATTTTCTTTGTTTTTCTGTGCTCTTTCGAATGCAAAAAGAATTTTAAGGATCGGTTGAACCATTCAAAAGTTATGGCTACTTTTACGATTAACAAAATCAGGGAAAATCGAGGATCCTGTATTAAGCTCCTTTTCGCTCTATCTCTCACAGGAGCCGAGAAAAACGCAAAAAACGAATTTTTCGATATTTCGCACTTCGGATGGACCCTATCTGATGTATTTCGTCGCGCTGAAAACGAATCTGGCCGTGGATTTGCGATATCTCCAACAGGAGCTGAGAAAATCGCAGAAAACCGAATTATCCGAAAACCACCTTCATTACGTTTATTGAAATGACGATATCAATCGTTTCCTCGCTAATAACGATTGTTTCCGCTGCTCTTTGGCTTTCTAACGAACAAGGCTTGATAATACATCAATTTCCATGCATTTAGGACAATAGCAGAATTTTTTTCAATTTTTTTGCAACAGATAATCGATTTTTCAATTATTTGAAAAATTGTATTTCAGAGGTAAAATTCAATCTGCGCTCTCGACTCGAAAAATTGAAGTATCGAGATGATCCTAGTCGTATTTTCTTTGTTTTTCTGTGCTCTTTCGAATGCAAAAAGAATTTTAAGGATCGGTTGAACCATTCAAAAGTTATGGCTACTTTCACGATTAACAAAATCAGGGAAAATCGAGGATCCTGTATTAAGCTCCTTTTCGCTCTATCCCTCACAGGAGCCGAGAAAAACGCAAAAAACGAATTTTTCGATATTTCGCACTTCGGATGGACCCTATCTGATGTATTTCGTCGCGCTGAAAACGAATCTGGCCGTGGATTTGCGATATCTCCAACAGGAGCTGAGAAAATCGCAGAAAACCGAATTATCCGAAAACCACCTTCTTTACGTTTATTGAAATGACGATATCAATCGTTTCCTCGCTAATAACGATTGTTTCCGCTGCTCTTTGGCTTTCTAACGAACAAGGCTTGATAATACATCAATTTCCATGCATTTAGGACAATAGCAGAATTTTTTTCAATTTTTTTGCGACAGATAATCGATTTTTCAATTATTTGAAAAATTGTATTTCAGAGGTAAAATTCAATCTGCGCTCTCGACTCGAAAAATTGAAGTATCGAGATGATCCTAGTCGTATTTTCTTTGTTTTTCTGTGCTCTTTCGAATGCAAAAAGAATTTTAAGGATCGGTTGAACCATTCAAAAGTTATGGCTACTTTCACGATTAACAAAATCAGGGAAAATCGAGGATCCTGTATTAAGCTCCTTTTCGCTCTATCTCTCACAGGAGCCGAGAAAAACGCAAAAAACGAATTTTTCGATATTTCGCACTTCAAATGGACCCTATCTGACGTATTTCGTCGCGCTGAAAACGAATCTGGCCGTGGATTTGCGATATCTCCAACAGGAGCTGAGAAAATCGCAGAAAACCGAATTATCCGAAAACCACCTTCTTTACGTTTATTGAAATGACGATATCAATCGTTTCCTCGCTAATAACGATTGTTTCCGCTGCTCTTTGGCTTTCTAACGAACAAGGCTTGATAATACATCAATTTCCATGCATTTAGGACAATAGCAGAATTTTTTTCAATTTTTTTGCGACAGATAATCGATTTTTCAATTATTTGAAAAATTGTATTTCAGAGGTAAAATTCAATCTGCGCTCTCGACTCGAAAAATTGAAGTATCGAGATGATCCTAGTCGTATTTTCTTTGTTTTTCTGTGCTCTTTCGAATGCAAAAAGAATTTTAAGGATCGGTTGAACCATTCAAAAGTTATGGCTACTTTCACGATTAACAAAATCAGGGAAAATCGAGGATCCTGTATTAAGCTCCTTTTCGCTCTATCTCTCACAGGAGCCGAGAAAAACGCAAAAAACGAATTTTTCGATATTTCGCACTTCAAATGGACCCTATCTGACGTATTTCGTCGCGCTGAAAACGAATCTGGCCGTGGATTTGCGATATCTCCAACAGGAGCTGAGAAAATCGCAGAAAACCGAATTATCCGAAAACCACCTTCTTTACGTTTATTGAAATGACGATATCAATCGTTTCCTCGCTAATAACGATTGTTTCCGCTGCTCTTTGGCTTTCTAACGAACAAGGCTTGATAATACATCAATTTCCATGCATTTAGGACAATAGCAGAATTTTTTTCAATTTTTTTGCGACAGATAATCGATTTTTCAATTATTTGAAAAATTGTATTTCAGAGGTAAAATTCAATCTGCGCTCTCGACTCGAAAAATTGAAGTATCGAGATGATCCTAGTCGTATTTTCTTTGTTTTTCTGTGCTCTTTCGAATGCAAAAAGAATTTTAAGGATCGGTTGAACCATTCAAAAGTTATGGCTACTTTCACGATTAACAAAATCAGGGAAAATCGAGGATCCTGTATTAAGCTCCTTTTCGCTCTATCTCTCACAGGAGCCGAGAAAAACGCAAAAAACGAATTTTTCGATATTTCGCACTTCGGATGGACCCTATCTGATGTATTTCGTCGCGCTGAAAACGAATCTGGCCGTGGATTTGCGATATCTCCAACAGGAGCTGAGAAAATCGCAGAAAACCGAATTATCCGAAAACCACCTTCATTACGTTTATTGAAATGACGATATCAATCGTTTCCTCGCTAATAACGATTGTTTCCGCTGCTCTTTGGCTTTCTAACGAACAAGGCTTGATAATACATCAATTTCCATGCATTTAGGACAATAGCAGAATTTTTTTCAATTTTTTTGCGACAGGTAATCGATTTTTCAATTATTTGAAAAATTGTATTTCAGAGGTAAAATTCAATCTGCGCTCTCGACTCGAAAAATTGAAGTATCGAGATGATCCTAGTCGTATTTTCTTTGTTTTTCTGTGCTCTTTCGAATGCAAAAAGAATTTTAAGGATCGGTTGAACCATTCAAAAGTTATGGCTACTTTTACGATTAACAAAATCAGGGAAAATCGAGGATCCTGTATTAAGCTCCTTTTCGCTCTATCTCTCACAGGAGCCGAGAAAAACGCAAAAAACGAATTTTTCGATATTTCGCACTTCGGATGGACCCTATCTGATGTATTTCGTCGCGCTGAAAACGAATCTGGCCGTGGATTTGCGATATCTCCAACAGGAGCTGAGAAAATCGCAGAAAACCGAATTATCCGAAAACCACCTTCATTACGTTTATTGAAATGACGATATCAATCGTTTCCTCGCTAATAACGATTGTTTCCGCTGCTCTTTGGCTTTCTAACGAACAAGGCTTGATAATACATCAATTTCCATGCATTTAGGACAATAGCAGAATTTTTTTCAATTTTTTTGCAACAGATAATCGATTTTTCAATTATTTGAAAAATTGTATTTCAGAGGTAAAATTCAATCTGCGCTCTCGACTCGAAAAATTGAAGTATCGAGATGATCCTAGTCGTATTTTCTTTGTTTTTCTGTGCTCTTTCGAATGCAAAAAGAATTTTAAGGATCGGTTGAACCATTCAAAAGTTATGGCTACTTTCACGATTAACAAAATCAGGGAAAATCGAGGATCCTGTATTAAGCTCCTTTTCGCTCTATCCCTCACAGGAGCCGAGAAAAACGCAAAAAACGAATTTTTCGATATTTCGCACTTCGGATGGACCCTATCTGATGTATTTCGTCGCGCTGAAAACGAATCTGGCCGTGGATTTGCGATATCTCCAACAGGAGCTGAGAAAATCGCAGAAAACCGAATTATCCGAAAACCACCTTCTTTACGTTTATTGAAATGACGATATCAATCGTTTCCTCGCTAATAACGATTGTTTCCGCTGCTCTTTGGCTTTCTAACGAACAAGGCTTGATAATACATCAATTTCCATGCATTTAGGACAATAGCAGAATTTTTTTCAATTTTTTTGCGACAGATAATCGATTTTTCAATTATTTGAAAAATTGTATTTCAGAGGTAAAATTCAATCTGCGCTCTCGACTCGAAAAATTGAAGTATCGAGATGATCCTAGTCGTATTTTCTTTGTTTTTCTGTGCTCTTTCGAATGCAAAAAGAATTTTAAGGATCGGTTGAACCATTCAAAAGTTATGGCTACTTTCACGATTAACAAAATCAGGGAAAATCGAGGATCCTGTATTAAGCTCCTTTTCGCTCTATCTCTCACAGGAGCCGAGAAAAACGCAAAAAACGAATTTTTCGATATTTCGCACTTCAAATGGACCCTATCTGACGTATTTCGTCGCGCTGAAAACGAATCTGGCCGTGGATTTGCGATATCTCCAACAGGAGCTGAGAAAATCGCAGAAAACCGAATTATCCGAAAACCACCTTCATTACGTTTATTGAAATGACGATATCAATCGTTTCCTCGCTGATAACGATTGTTTCCGCTGCTCTTTGGCTTTCTAACGAACAAGGCTTGATAATACATCAATTTCCATGCATTTAGGACAATAGCAGAATTTTTTTCAATTTTTTTGCGACAGATAATCGATTTTTCAATTATTTGAAAAATTGTATTTCAGAGGTAAAATTCAATCTGCGCTCTCGACTCGAAAAATTGAAGTATCGAGATGATCCTAGTCGTATTTTCTTTGTTTTTCTGTGCTCTTTCGAATGCAAAAAGAATTTTAAGGATCGGTTGAACCATTCAAAAGTTATGGCTACTTTCACGATTAACAAAATCAGGGAAAATCGAGGATCCTGTATTAAGCTCCTTTTCGCTCTATCCCTCACAGGAGCCGAGAAAAACGCAAAAAACGAATTTTTCGATATTTCGCACTTCGGATGGACCCTATCTGATGTATTTCGTCGCGCTGAAAACGAATCTGGCCGTGGATTTGCGATATCTCCAACAGGAGCTGAGAAAATCGCAGAAAACCGAATTATCCGAAAACCACCTTCTTTACGTTTATTGAAATGACGATATCAATCGTTTCCTCGCTAATAACGATTGTTTCCGCTGCTCTTTGGCTTTCTAACGAACAAGGCTTGATAATACATCAATTTCCATGCATTTAGGACAATAGCAGAATTTTTTTCAATTTTTTTGCGACAGATAATCGATTTTTCAATTATTTGAAAAATTGTATTTCAGAGGTAAAATTCAATCTGCGCTCTCGACTCGAAAAATTGAAGTATCGAGATGATCCTAGTCGTATTTTCTTTGTTTTTCTGTGCTCTTTCGAATGCAAAAAGAATTTTAAGGATCGGTTGAACCATTCAAAAGTTATGGCTACTTTTACGATTAACAAAATCAGGGAAAATCGAGGATCCTGTATTAAGCTCCTTTTCGCTCTATCCCTCACAGGAGCCGAGAAAAACGCAAAAAACGAATTTTTCGATATTTCGCACTTCGGATGGACCCTATCTGATGTATTTCGTCGCGCTGAAAACGAATCTGGCCGTGGATTTGCGATATCTCCAACAGGAGCTGAGAAAATCGCAGAAAACCGAATTATCCGAAAACCACCTTCTTTACGTTTATTGAAATGACGATATCAATCGTTTCCTCGCTAATAACGATTGTTTCCGCTGCTCTTTGGCTTTCTAACGAACAAGGCTTGATAATACATCAATTTCCATGCATTTAGGACAATAGCAGAATTTTTTTCAATTTTTTTGCGACAGGTAATCGATTTTTCAATTATTTGAAAAATTGTATTTCAGAGGTAAAATTCAATCTGCGCTCTCGACTCGAAAAATTGAAGTATCGAGATGATCCTAGTCGTATTTTCTTTGTTTTTCTGTGCTCTTTCGAATGCAAAAAGAATTTTAAGGATCGGTTGAACCATTCAAAAGTTATGGCTACTTTTACGATTAACAAAATCAGGGAAAATCGAGGATCCTGTATTAAGCTCCTTTTCGCTCTATCTCTCACAGGAGCCGAGAAAAACGCAAAAAACGAATTTTTCGATATTTCGCACTTCGGATGGACCCTATCTGATGTATTTCGTCGCGCTGAAAACGAATCTGGCCGTGGATTTGCGATATCTCCAACAGGAGCTGAGAAAATCGCAGAAAACCGAATTATCCGAAAACCACCTTCATTACGTTTATTGAAATGACGATATCAATCGTTTCCTCGCTAATAACGATTGTTTCCGCTGCTCTTTGGCTTTCTAACGAACAAGGCTTGATAATACATCAATTTCCATGCATTTAGGACAATAGCAGAATTTTTTTCAATTTTTTTGCAACAGATAATCGATTTTTCAATTATTTGAAAAATTGTATTTCAGAGGTAAAATTCAATCTGCGCTCTCGACTCGAAAAATTGAAGTATCGAGATGATCCTAGTCGTATTTTCTTTGTTTTTCTGTGCTCTTTCGAATGCAAAAAGAATTTTAAGGATCGGTTGAACCATTCAAAAGTTATGGCTACTTTCACGATTAACAAAATCAGGGAAAATCGAGGATCCTGTATTAAGCTCCTTTTCGCTCTATCCCTCACAGGAGCCGAGAAAAACGCAAAAAACGAATTTTTCGATATTTCGCACTTCGGATGGACCCTATCTGATGTATTTCGTCGCGCTGAAAACGAATCTGGCCGTGGATTTGCGATATCTCCAACAGGAGCTGAGAAAATCGCAGAAAACCGAATTATCCGAAAACCACCTTCTTTACGTTTATTGAAATGACGATATCAATCGTTTCCTCGCTAATAACGATTGTTTCCGCTGCTCTTTGGCTTTCTAACGAACAAGGCTTGATAATACATCAATTTCCATGCATTTAGGACAATAGCAGAATTTTTTTCAATTTTTTTGCGACAGATAATCGATTTTTCAATTATTTGAAAAATTGTATTTCAGAGGTAAAATTCAATCTGCGCTCTCGACTCGAAAAATTGAAGTATCGAGATGATCCTAGTCGTATTTTCTTTGTTTTTCTGTGCTCTTTCGAATGCAAAAAGAATTTTAAGGATCGGTTGAACCATTCAAAAGTTATGGCTACTTTCACGATTAACAAAATCAGGGAAAATCGAGGATCCTGTATTAAGCTCCTTTTCGCTCTATCCCTCACAGGAGCCGAGAAAAACGCAAAAAACGAATTTTTCGATATTTCGCACTTCGGATGGACCCTATCTGATGTATTTCGTCGCGCTGAAAACGAATCTGGCCGTGGATTTGCGATATCTCCAACAGGAGCTGAGAAAATCGCAGAAAACCGAATTATCCGAAAACCACCTTCTTTACGTTTATTGAAATGACGATATCAATCGTTTCCTCGCTAATAACGATTGTTTCCGCTGCTCTTTGGCTTTCTAACGAACAAGGCTTGATAATACATCAATTTCCATGCATTTAGGACAATAGCAGAATTTTTTTCAATTTTTTTGCGACAGGTAATCGATTTTTCAATTATTTGAAAAATTGTATTTCAGAGGTAAAATTCAATCTGCGCTCTCGACTCGAAAAATTGAAGTATCGAGATGATCCTAGTCGTATTTTCTTTGTTTTTCTGTGCTCTTTCGAATGCAAAAAGAATTTTAAGGATCGGTTGAACCATTCAAAAGTTATGGCTACTTTTACGATTAACAAAATCAGGGAAAATCGAGGATCCTGTATTAAGCTCCTTTTCGCTCTATCTCTCACAGGAGCCGAGAAAAACGCAAAAAACGAATTTTTCGATATTTCGCACTTCGGATGGACCCTATCTGATGTATTTCGTCGCGCTGAAAACGAATCTGGCCGTGGATTTGCGATATCTCCAACAGGAGCTGAGAAAATCGCAGAAAACCGAATTATCCGAAAACCACCTTCATTACGTTTATTGAAATGACGATATCAATCGTTTCCTCGCTAATAACGATTGTTTCCGCTGCTCTTTGGCTTTCTAACGAACAAGGCTTGATAATACATCAATTTCCATGCATTTAGGACAATAGCAGAATTTTTTTCAATTTTTTTGCGACAGATAATCGAATTTTCAATTATTTGAAAAATTGTATTTCCGAGGTAAAATTCAATCTGCGCTCTCGACTCGAAAAATTGAAGTATCGAGATGATCCTAGTCGTATTTTCTTTGTTTTTCTGTGCTCTTTCGAATGCAAAAAGAATTTTAAGGATCGGTTGAACCATTCAAAAGTTATGGCTACTTTTACGATTAACAAAATCAGGGAAAATCGAGGATCCTGTATTAAGCTCCTTTTCGCTCTATCCCTCACAGGAGCCGAGAAAAACGCAAAAAACGAATTTTTCGATATTTCGCACTTCGGATGGACCCTATCTGATGTATTTCGTCGCGCTGAAAACGAATCTGGCCGTGGATTTGCGATATCTCCAACAGGAGCTGAGAAAATCGCAGAAAACCGAATTATCCGAAAACCACCTTCTTTACGTTTATTGAAATGACGATATCAATCGTTTCCTCGCTAATAACGATTGTTTCCGCTGCTCTTTGGCTTTCTAACGAACAAGGCTTGATAATACATCAATTTCCATGCATTTAGGACAATAGCAGAATTTTTTTCAATTTTTTTGCGACAGGTAATCGATTTTTCAATTATTTGAAAAATTGTATTTCAGAGGTAAAATTCAATCTGCGCTCTCGACTCGAAAAATTGAAGTATCGAGATGATCCTAGTCGTATTTTCTTTGTTTTTCTGTGCTCTTTCGAATGCAAAAAGAATTTTAAGGATCGGTTGAACCATTCAAAAGTTATGGCTACTTTTACGATTAACAAAATCAGGGAAAATCGAGGATCCTGTATTAAGCTCCTTTTCGCTCTATCTCTCACAGGAGCCGAGAAAAACGCAAAAAACGAATTTTTCGATATTTCGCACTTCGGATGGACCCTATCTGATGTATTTCGTCGCGCTGAAAACGAATCTGGCCGTGGATTTGCGATATCTCCAACAGGAGCTGAGAAAATCGCAGAAAACCGAATTATCCGAAAACCACCTTCATTACGTTTATTGAAATGACGATATCAATCGTTTCCTCGCTAATAACGATTGTTTCCGCTGCTCTTTGGCTTTCTAACGAACAAGGCTTGATAATACATCAATTTCCATGCATTTAGGACAATAGCAGAATTTTTTTCAATTTTTTTGCAACAGATAATCGATTTTTCAATTATTTGAAAAATTGTATTTCAGAGGTAAAATTCAATCTGCGCTCTCGACTCGAAAAATTGAAGTATCGAGATGATCCTAGTCGTATTTTCTTTGTTTTTCTGTGCTCTTTCGAATGCAAAAAGAATTTTAAGGATCGGTTGAACCATTCAAAAGTTATGGCTACTTTCACGATTAACAAAATCAGGGAAAATCGAGGATCCTGTATTAAGCTCCTTTTCGCTCTATCCCTCACAGGAGCCGAGAAAAACGCAAAAAACGAATTTTTCGATATTTCGCACTTCGGATGGACCCTATCTGATGTATTTCGTCGCGCTGAAAACGAATCTGGCCGTGGATTTGCGATATCTCCAACAGGAGCTGAGAAAATCGCAGAAAACCGAATTATCCGAAAACCACCTTCTTTACGTTTATTGAAATGACGATATCAATCGTTTCCTCGCTAATAACGATTGTTTCCGCTGCTCTTTGGCTTTCTAACGAACAAGGCTTGATAATACATCAATTTCCATGCATTTAGGACAATAGCAGAATTTTTTTCAATTTTTTTGCGACAGATAATCGATTTTTCAATTATTTGAAAAATTGTATTTCAGAGGTAAAATTCAATCTGCGCTCTCGACTCGAAAAATTGAAGTATCGAGATGATCCTAGTCGTATTTTCTTTGTTTTTCTGTGCTCTTTCGAATGCAAAAAGAATTTTAAGGATCGGTTGAACCATTCAAAAGTTATGGCTACTTTCACGATTAACAAAATCAGGGAAAATCGAGGATCCTGTATTAAGCTCCTTTTCGCTCTATCCCTCACAGGAGCCGAGAAAAACGCAAAAAACGAATTTTTCGATATTTCGCACTTCGGATGGACCCTATCTGATGTATTTCGTCGCGCTGAAAACGAATCTGGCCGTGGATTTGCGATATCTCCAACAGGAGCTGAGAAAATCGCAGAAAACCGAATTATCCGAAAACCACCTTCTTTACGTTTATTGAAATGACGATATCAATCGTTTCCTCGCTAATAACGATTGTTTCCGCTGCTCTTTGGCTTTCTAACGAACAAGGCTTGATAATACATCAATTTCCATGCATTTAGGACAATAGCAGAATTTTTTTCAATTTTTTTGCGACAGGTAATCGATTTTTCAATTATTTGAAAAATTGTATTTCAGAGGTAAAATTCAATCTGCGCTCTCGACTCGAAAAATTGAAGTATCGAGATGATCCTAGTCGTATTTTCTTTGTTTTTCTGTGCTCTTTCGAATGCAAAAAGAATTTTAAGGATCGGTTGAACCATTCAAAAGTTATGGCTACTTTTACGATTAACAAAATCAGGGAAAATCGAGGATCCTGTATTAAGCTCCTTTTCGCTCTATCTCTCACAGGAGCCGAGAAAAACGCAAAAAACGAATTTTTCGATATTTCGCACTTCGGATGGACCCTATCTGATGTATTTCGTCGCGCTGAAAACGAATCTGGCCGTGGATTTGCGATATCTCCAACAGGAGCTGAGAAAATCGCAGAAAACCGAATTATCCGAAAACCACCTTCATTACGTTTATTGAAATGACGATATCAATCGTTTCCTCGCTAATAACGATTGTTTCCGCTGCTCTTTGGCTTTCTAACGAACAAGGCTTGATAATACATCAATTTCCATGCATTTAGGACAATAGCAGAATTTTTTTCAATTTTTTTGCGACAGATAATCGATTTTTCAATTATTTGAAAAATTGTATTTCAGAGGTAAAATTCAATCTGCGCTCTCGACTCGAAAAATTGAAGTATCGAGATGATCCTAGTCGTATTTTCTTTGTTTTTCTGTGCTCTTTCGAATGCAAAAAGAATTTTAAGGATCGGTTGAACCATTCAAAAGTTATGGCTACTTTCACGATTAACAAAATCAGGGAAAATCGAGGATCCTGTATTAAGCTCCTTTTCGCTCTATCCCTCACAGGAGCCGAGAAAAACGCAAAAAACGAATTTTTCGATATTTCGCACTTCGGATGGACCCTATCTGATGTATTTCGTCGCGCTGAAAACGAATCTGGCCGTGGATTTGCGATATCTCCAACAGGAGCTGAGAAAATCGCAGAAAACCGAATTATCCGAAAACCACCTTCTTTACGTTTATTGAAATGACGATATCAATCGTTTCCTCGCTAATAACGATTGTTTCCGCTGCTCTTTGGCTTTCTAACGAACAAGGCTTGATAATACATCAATTTCCATGCATTTAGGACAATAGCAGAATTTTTTTCAATTTTTTTGCGACAGGTAATCGATTTTTCAATTATTTGAAAAATTGTATTTCAGAGGTAAAATTCAATCTGCGCTCTCGACTCGAAAAATTGAAGTATCGAGATGATCCTAGTCGTATTTTCTTTGTTTTTCTGTGCTCTTTCGAATGCAAAAAGAATTTTAAGGATCGGTTGAACCATTCAAAAGTTATGGCTACTTTTACGATTAACAAAATCAGGGAAAATCGAGGATCCTGTATTAAGCTCCTTTTCGCTCTATCTCTCACAGGAGCCGAGAAAAACGCAAAAAACGAATTTTTCGATATTTCGCACTTCGGATGGACCCTATATGATGTATTTCGTCGCGCTGAAAACGAATCTGGCCGTGGATTTGCGATATCTCCAACAGGAGCTGAGAAAATCGCAGAAAACCGAATTATCCGAAAACCACCTTCATTACGTTTATTGAAATGACGATATCAATCGTTTCCTCGCTAATAACGATTGTTTCCGCTGCTCTTTGGCTTTCTAACGAACAAGGCTTGATAATACATCAATTTCCATGCATTTAGGACAATAGCAGAATTTTTTTCAATTTTTTTGCAACAGATAATCGATTTTTCAATTATTTGAAAAATTGTATTTCAGAGGTAAAATTCAATCTGCGCTCTCGACTCGAAAAATTGAAGTATCGAGATGATCCTAGTCGTATTTTCTTTGTTTTTCTGTGCTCTTTCGAATGCAAAAAGAATTTTAAGGATCGGTTGAACCATTCAAAAGTTATGGCTACTTTCACGATTAACAAAATCAGGGAAAATCGAGGATCCTGTATTAAGCTCCTTTTCGCTCTATCCCTCACAGGAGCCGAGAAAAACGCAAAAAACGAATTTTTCGATATTTCGCACTTCGGATGGACCCTATCTGATGTATTTCGTCGCGCTGAAAACGAATCTGGCCGTGGATTTGCGATATCTCCAACAGGAGCTGAGAAAATCGCAGAAAACCGAATTATCCGAAAACCACCTTCTTTACGTTTATTGAAATGACGATATCAATCGTTTCCTCGCTAATAACGATTGTTTCCGCTGCTCTTTGGCTTTCTAACGAACAAGGCTTGATAATACATCAATTTCCATGCATTTAGGACAATAGCAGAATTTTTTTCAATTTTTTTGCGACAGATAATCGATTTTTCAATTATTTGAAAAATTGTATTTCAGAGGTAAAATTCAATCTGCGCTCTCGACTCGAAAAATTGAAGTATCGAGATGATCCTAGTCGTATTTTCTTTGTTTTTCTGTGCTCTTTCGAATGCAAAAAGAATTTTAAGGATCGGTTGAACCATTCAAAAGTTATGGCTACTTTCACGATTAACAAAATCAGGGAAAATCGAGGATCCTGTATTAAGCTCCTTTTCGCTCTATCCCTCACAGGAGCCGAGAAAAACGCAAAAAACGAATTTTTCGATATTTCGCACTTCGGATGGACCCTATCTGATGTATTTCGTCGCGCTGAAAACGAATCTGGCCGTGGATTTGCGATATCTCCAACAGGAGCTGAGAAAATCGCAGAAAACCGAATTATCCGAAAACCACCTTCTTTACGTTTATTGAAATGACGATATCAATCGTTTCCTCGCTAATAACGATTGTTTCCGCTGCTCTTTGGCTTTCTAACGAACAAGGCTTGATAATACATCAATTTCCATGCATTTAGGACAATAGCAGAATTTTTTTCAATTTTTTTGCGACAGGTAATCGATTTTTCAATTATTTGAAAAATTGTATTTCAGAGGTAAAATTCAATCTGCGCTCTCGACTCGAAAAATTGAAGTATCGAGATGATCCTAGTCGTATTTTCTTTGTTTTTCTGTGCTCTTTCGAATGCAAAAAGAATTTTAAGGATCGGTTGAACCATTCAAAAGTTATGGCTACTTTTACGATTAACAAAATCAGGGAAAATCGAGGATCCTGTATTAAGCTCCTTTTCGCTCTATCTCTCACAGGAGCCGAGAAAAACGCAAAAAACGAATTTTTCGATATTTCGCACTTCGGATGGACCCTATCTGATGTATTTCGTCGCGCTGAAAACGAATCTGGCCGTGGATTTGCGATATCTCCAACAGGAGCTGAGAAAATCGCAGAAAACCGAATTATCCGAAAACCACCTTCATTACGTTTATTGAAATGACGATATCAATCGTTTCCTCGCTAATAACGATTGTTTCCGCTGCTCTTTGGCTTTCTAACGAACAAGGCTTGATAATACATCAATTTCCATGCATTTAGGACAATAGCAGAATTTTTTTCAATTTTTTTGCAACAGATAATCGATTTTTCAATTATTTGAAAAATTGTATTTCAGAGGTAAAATTCAATCTGCGCTCTCGACTCGAAAAATTGAAGTATCGAGATGATCCTAGTCGTATTTTCTTTGTTTTTCTGTGCTCTTTCGAATGCAAAAAGAATTTTAAGGATCGGTTGAACCATTCAAAAGTTATGGCTACTTTCACGATTAACAAAATCAGGGAAAATCGAGGATCCTGTATTAAGCTCCTTTTCGCTCTATCCCTCACAGGAGCCGAGAAAAACGCAAAAAACGAATTTTTCGATATTTCGCACTTCGGATGGACCCTATCTGATGTATTTCGTCGCGCTGAAAACGAATCTGGCCGTGGATTTGCGATATCTCCAACAGGAGCTGAGAAAATCGCAGAAAACCGAATTATCCGAAAACCACCTTCTTTACGTTTATTGAAATGACGATATCAATCGTTTCCTCGCTAATAACGATTGTTTCCGCTGCTCTTTGGCTTTCTAACGAACAAGGCTTGATAATACATCAATTTCCATGCATTTAGGACAATAGCAGAATTTTTTTCAATTTTTTTGCGACAGATAATCGATTTTTCAATTATTTGAAAAATTGTATTTCAGAGGTAAAATTCAATCTGCGCTCTCGACTCGAAAAATTGAAGTATCGAGATGATCCTAGTCGTATTTTCTTTGTTTTTCTGTGCTCTTTCGAATGCAAAAAGAATTTTAAGGATCGGTTGAACCATTCAAAAGTTATGGCTACTTTCACGATTAACAAAATCAGGGAAAATCGAGGATCCTGTATTAAGCTCCTTTTCGCTCTATCTCTCACAGGAGCCGAGAAAAACGCAAAAAACGAATTTTTCGATATTTCGCACTTCAAATGGACCCTATCTGACGTATTTCGTCGCGCTGAAAACGAATCTGGCCGTGGATTTGCGATATCTCCAACAGGAGCTGAGAAAATCGCAGAAAACCGAATTATCCGAAAACCACCTTCTTTACGTTTATTGAAATGACGATATCAATCGTTTCCTCGCTAATAACGATTGTTTCCGCTGCTCTTTGGCTTTCTAACGAACAAGGCTTGATAATACATCAATTTCCATGCATTTAGGACAATAGCAGAATTTTTTTCAATTTTTTTGCGACAGATAATCGATTTTTCAATTATTTGAAAAATTGTATTTCAGAGGTAAAATTCAATCTGCGCTCTCGACTCGAAAAATTGAAGTATCGAGATGATCCTAGTCGTATTTTCTTTGTTTTTCTGTGCTCTTTCGAATGCAAAAAGAATTTTAAGGATCGGTTGAACCATTCAAAAGTTATGGCTACTTTCACGATTAACAAAATCAGGGAAAATCGAGGATCCTGTATTAAGCTCCTTTTCGCTCTATCTCTCACAGGAGCCGAGAAAAACGCAAAAAACGAATTTTTCGATATTTCGCACTTCAAATGGACCCTATCTGACGTATTTCGTCGCGCTGAAAACGAATCTGGCCGTGGATTTGCGATATCTCCAACAGGAGCTAAGAAAATCGCAGAAAACCGAATTATCCGAAAACCACCTTCATTACGTTTATTGAAATGACGATATCAATCGTTTCCTCGCTGATAACGATTGTTTCCGCTGCTCTTTGGCTTTCTAACGAACAAGGCTTGATAATACATCAATTTCCATGCATTTAGGACAATAGCAGAATTTTTTTCAATTTTTTTGCGACAGATAATCGATTTTTCAATTATTTGAAAAATTGTATTTCAGAGGTAAAATTCAATCTGCGCTCTCGACTCGAAAAATTGAAGTATCGAGATGATCCTAGTCGTATTTTTTTTGTTTTTCTGTGCTCTTTCGAATGCAAAAAGAATTTTAAGGATCGGTTGAACCATTCAAAAGTTATGGCTACTTTCACGATTAACAAAATCAGGGAAAATCGAGGATCCTGTATTTTAAGCTCCTTTTCGCTCTATCCCTCACAGGAGCCGAGAAAAACGCAAAAAACGAATTTTTCGATATTTCGCACTTCGGATGGACCCTATCTGATGTATTTCGTCGCGCTGAAAACGAATCTGGCCGTGGATTTGCGATATCTCCAACAGGAGCTGAGAAAATCGCAGAGAACCGAATTATCCGAAAACCACCTTCTTTACGTTTATTGAAATGACGATATCAATCGTTTCCTCGCTAATAACGATTGTTTCCGCTGCTCTTTGGCTTTCTAACGAACAAGGCTTGATAATACATCAATTTCCATGCATTTAGGACAATAGCAGAATTTTTTTCAATTTTTTTGCGACAGATAATCGATTTTTCAATTATTTGAAAAATTGTATTTCAGAGGTAAAATTCAATCTGTGCTCTCGACTCGAAAAATTGAAGTATCGAGATGATCCTAGTCGCATTTTCTTTGTTTTTCTGTGCTCTATCGAATGCAAAAAGAATTTTAAGGATCGGTTGAACCATTCAAAAGTTATGGCTCCTTTCACGATTAACAAAATCAGGGAAAATCGAGGATCCTGTATTAAGCTCCTTTTCGCTCTATCTCTCACAGGAGCCGAGAAAAACGCAAAAAACGAATTTTTCGATATTTCGCACTTCGGATGGACCCTATCTGATGTATTTCGTCGTGCTGAAAACGAATCTGGCCGTGGATTTGCGATATCTCCAACAGGAGCTGAGAAAATCGCAGAAAACCGAATTATCCGAAAACCACCTTCATTACGTTTATTGAAATGACGATATCAATCGTTTCCTCGCTAATAACGATTGTTTCCGCTGCTCTTTGGCTTTCTAACGAACAAGGCTTGATAATACATCAATTTCCATGCATTTAGGACAATAGCAGAATTTTTTTCAATTTTTTTGCGACAGATAATCGATTTTTCAATTATTTGAAAAATTGTATTTCAGAGGTAAAATTCAATCTGCGCTCTCGACTCGAAAAATTGAAGTATCGAGATGATCCTAGTCGTATTTTCTTTGTTTTTCTGTGCTCTTTCGAATGCAAAAAGAATTTTAAGGATCGGTTGAACCATTCAAAAGTTATGGCTACTTTCACGATTAACAAAATCAGGGAAAATCGAGGATCCTGTATTAAGCTCCTTTTCGCTCTATCTCTCACAGGAGCCGAGAAAAACGCAAAAAACGAATTTTTCGATATTTCGCACTTCGGATGGACCCTATCTGATGTATTTCGTCGCGCTGAAAACGAATCTGGCCGTGGATTTGCGATATCTCCAACAGGAGCTGAGAAAATCGCAGAAAACCGAATTATCCGAAAACCACCTTCATTACGTTTACTCAAATGATGATATCTATACTTTTCTGTCGAATAGCGACTGTTTCCGCAGCTCTTTGACTTTCTAACAAACAAGGTTTGACAAAGATAACATTCCATGCATTTAGCATGCAAACGTCTCGGCCACTGGAAAACAATACTGGGTAGAATGAAATTTCATTCGAGAAAATACTATCCCCGAGGGGGCGAAGAACAAGGATTGACCTGGCAAACGTTTCGATCAGCTGCATGAGTATAGGAACCGACGCAAGGCGACCATTCCTGTTCAGATAATCCATCAATAAATAATCTGCATCAATTGTCGATATATCAATCAAATATTAATATATACTTTAACTCTTCAATCTCTCTTTCTCTCTTCTTCTCTCTATACTATTTTCCTATTCAAATCTGAATTCTTAATTTCATCAATCCTTGCAGACTGTCCTCCAGCTTCACAATATTTGACAATTCTTCAAAACATATTAATCCGATTGTAAACGTAACGATCGATGAAACGATGAGATTTTCATACAGAATAGGAGGGCGAAATCGAGTCGACAGGTTAATTAAAGTTTGATGATTAAAAATATATATATATCGTGTAATGTATCATATCCGATCCCGTTTGGATTTATTCTACGATTCAGCGTTCTCGTCACGAATATTCGAATCAGCGATATGGAATATCGGAACAAGGTCGCCAAGTATGTTTACGAATGATGAAAATTATAGCTTTCTTTACTTTACCGAAAAGAATCATGAAACGTTTTAATATTTCAATACTAACGATGATTTTCCTTTCTCACTATACGTATCAGCGAGTCAAGGCCGTGGACGAGACAAAGGCAGAAAACGTACCGAATTGTTGGTCCCTTGGATTCCGTATATAACTCAGATAGTCGATACAATCGCGTCAGAAGCACGAAGGTTGTATTGCCGACCTCGACGTATATTCACGTAAGAATTTCTTTTGAAACTTTGCTTTCGCGCTGAACCGTCGAGTGTGCCGCGTGATCGGTACGCCTTTGCCTATACGTAACATTGCCGATCGTCGCGAATATCGACGCGCGTTCCGAAACAAATAAAGAAAAAGAAAAAAAAGGAAAAGCACTGAAAGGAACTGGCTTAAGGAGTTCACGGGCTTCTTTTCAGAATCTTCTTACACGATGTTACGATGCGAAGCATCGCGTTTCCAACTGCTCGTTCGCTCTAACTACTGTACTTGTACGATATATACTGCATCGATGCTCAAACGATGTACAATAAAGAGCTGCTTCCATGGGTCTGACAAGGACGTCTGCGGGTTTGCCGGTACAGTGCATTCTCGGAATAGAGGGTGTGCATCACATGGTACGACAGCGACAAACCGGTAAGGAAAAATCTGAGGGCTTCAGGCGTGTGCCGACAACATTCGAAACGCACTTGGTGACAGAGCGGTATTCTTCGGGATACAAGCGAGGACGTTGAGAGCTGGAGGAGGATCGACAGTATCCGCTCATCTTTCATCAACGACATAGAGACGAGAAGCTCAAAAACGGATGCACAATCTTTGAATTCGTGCGAATCGATGTATTGTTAATAAATCGAGCGTAAAATATTTTCATCTAGTTTAAGATCTTTCAAATACGATTTATTGAAATCGAATAGGATTTTATCGATCTTAAATCCTATTAAGCTGACGTTTCGATGAATAAAATCATTCATAAAATTAATTTTTAATAAATAAATTATAAAAATTCCAACTTAACAGATTTTTATTGAATCAAATAAATTCTATTGGATTGAAATAAAATGATATTTTGTTTCAATAGATTCGTATTTGATCGAGTCTTTCTCATTTTATTTATTTCTTTTCAAACTTTCATGTACGTTCAACCATTCTGTGTCTTGGAAATCATTCAAGTCACTGGTTCATCGTTGTAATATTAATGATGGAATGAATAATATCATTTATACATTTTGAAATATAGTCAGTGTATTGGATATAGTTCAGTATGGATCGTCCATTATATACGCTGAACGATCAAGGGCCCGTAACTTGAATGGATCCAAGAGGAATCCTTCTTTCCTCTATCGGAAATTAGAATCTCTTCTCTGCCTGGTAACTTACCACGGACATCCGTACGAGGGAAGCAATTTGGTTCGTAAAGCAGAACGGCAAGGACGAAGAAGAATAACACCTGCACCGGATAGCCCATGTGCTGCAGCATCTGGCTATCGATCATGAATTAATGGATAATATATTATGCCACGATGTACTACGGCACAAAAGTTACAATATTAATTAAATACGTTGGTAAATGTGCTCTACTTTGTATATATTTGTATACGGGCAAACCCGTATTACAATTTTACGAAGCGACCTGTATATTATTTTAACTAATTAAGGAGGCTGAAGGATTAGGTGATATCCAAGATTTTATATTTTCGGAAAATGTGTGTTGAAGTACAGGTTTCACTGTATATTATAAATTTTACATAGATTGACCGTTGAGAAACGAAAATATAAGCTTTTGATGTTGTGTACTTTTCATGTTGTTATATGGGCAAGCCGTTAACGAGGATGATCAATACCACTTTTCAATATTATTTCACCAAGTTAGACGTTTGCAAACCACATATTTACGTTAAACGAAGCACTGTTGATATTAAAAAAGAAAAAAAAACACGGTTTGTCCATCGAATAACATATTAAAGTGACTGAAATCCTACGAAAACCGTGAATTTTTATCGTATTCAAATCAAGAGAAGGAAAATTATTGTAGATAAGTGGCAGTTACACGAGCTTGAGTTTGTTTACTTGCAAGGTTGCAAACCTCACAAAAATGGTGACGTAGCCACATTTCAGTCGCCCGGAATATTAATTCTAGGAAGTGATACAATATCACAAAATATATTATATAAATAATTTTTTTTAATTACGAGAAATATTAATGGTTTTATCCTGTGATCTTTGAAGCGTGTGTCGATGCAGTTTTTCTACTAAAATTATCAGAAATATCAAAAGGTATGAAGTTGATATTACGAAAAAAGCATTTCGGTTTTAGCTAATTACAGTATAAAAATGCATCATTTTGGGCTCTTAGCAAATATTTTATGAATCAGGAGTGCTTCAGGAATAAAATGCTATCAGATACATATTTTAAAAAAGATTTAAGAGAAAAGCAAAATTCTAAACTGTCAATTGACACAACTGGATCGCTCCAACCTTCTTAAAACTTTAAAACGCGTAATTCTTCAGAGAGTTTGCAATATAATATATTTCTTCCTTATTCGTGTTTTTATTCTTCAAAAAAAAAACGACTGTTGTGCACGTGTCAACGAGGAAAACGGAAATGAAATATTGTGTCTCGTGTCAGCATGACTTCCTCAGACGGATCCCATCTGTGGTTTAGGGATATAACGTAGGAAACAGCTGATATATTGGCTCTCGTCATCCGCTTTCTTCTCGCCATTACCGAAATATGATAGTTTAGCTGGATACCTAAAACGTCCCTCTCTTCCGAGTAACCGACGTCTGCGTGCTGAACTGTTTAAGATATTATATGCGCATCGGTAGACCTCACGAACCATTATTACCGAGTGCAATATCCGTATCCTTCGTGTAATATCAAATTATGGTCTAACGCACAAGGATATATGTGGCTGCGGCTCGTTGTCCGAAAGGCGGACGAGTAAATGCTTGTTATTGGTTCGAAAATTGGCTAAAAAAATACTTTTCTTTGCTCGGAATTTAGCGATGAAAAATCGACTTTATACCCACAAGCTGGCGAGATCTTTTGTTCGAAAACCGACTTTACACAGTGGGACTTTATAATGTCGGTCTTTGGGCAAAGATCCCTCGGTTTGCGTGAATGAAAGTCGGTTTTCATTCAAAATTGAGGTGTACAACGTCGGTCCTCCGACAAAGGGCCTCGGCTCGTGTCAATGAAGTCGGTTTTCATTCGGAATTTATGTTTACAATGTCGGTCTTTTGGCAAAGAGCCCCTCGTCTTGCGCGTAATAGATCGGTTTTCATTTGAAATTCAGGTGTATAACGTCGGTCTTTGTACAAAATACTTTGGTTTGTGTGTATAAAGTCAGGTTATTGTCGTTCAGGGACCTTTTTTCCTAATACCGATGTACCTGGACAAATCATAAACAATTATTATTCCTGGTACATCGGTGTGAATGGATCGCAACATCGAAATTTCATTCAACAGAACATTTTTTGTAATGTCACGGTAATGTACACTGTTTTTTGTAACATCACTGTAATGTCACTGTGTTTTGTAATTGTAATGTCACGGTACACACATTATTTAAGAATTTTAATTAAAAAATGTTATGTTCCATTGTATAAAGAAAAAAATAGAGCTGAGGTTGAAACCTGGAATCTGCCGATGGTGGTGATTAAGCTCGAACTTTTACACAGCTTCGGTTGCCTTAACTCGACGAGATACGTTCATTATGAAATAGAGTTCATCCAACATGGTACGAAACCTTCTGGAACGAATAATCTTACACCATCTTCGACGTAGGATTATTCGTACGGGTTTTCCGGACGAGGAGACACTTTGTATATATTTATTTAAATATCGAACGATTGACTGCAATTTAATATGATACCTTCGGCATATTAGATTTGCAAAAACGAATTTTCGTAAAAAATTCTGAGTAATCACGAATCATTCTTTGAGAATGCTTGTTGCGTATAATATTCATAAGGTGAATATCGATTGAATCATTATTTCCTCCGAGATAGTTCTTGAAAATAAAAGAAAAGAAAATCTCTCGACTGATAGAAAAATGATGTTTTTTTTATACGAGCATACTCCATATTCTCACATAAAAGCCCGAGTGTAACCGGGTGTAGAATATGGAGTACGTATTCTCACATAAAAAAAAACAAATAATTTTGCTTCCTGTCGAGAGATTTTATTTTATTTTATTTTCTAGAACTATCTCAGAGAAAATAATGATTCGATTGATGTTCATCTTTTTAATATTATACGCGGCAACCATTTTCAACGAATGATTCCTGATTACTCAGAATTCACGTGCGACGTTACACAATGAAGTCTCTTCGGGCTGCTACAGAGGTTGACGTCAAATAATTTAGTCACAGTAGTGGATGTGGTGAAAGCTCAAGTGAGCTTGACGCTCGATCGTCGCTTGTTTTCTTTTGCCCATTAGCCTCTTGTTGGTTACACGTTACCACAGTTGTTCCGCGACTACAGCGCTACCGGAAGGGTCTCCTCGAGTTCGGCGTCATGCGCAACCTCACGATGATAATCTCCCGCCAGCCACGCGTTCGGGTGGCAGAGAGAATCGGGCTGAGACTCGAAGGAAATTTTAACGATTCTTGGAACGATGAAACAAAAGTTTTGAAGCGCCAGTAGCTGTAGAAACACAGCGATTTTTTTTCCTCGCGAAACAGTTCTGGATAAACCTTCAACTTGGTAAAAGTCGTCATAGTTGGAAATCGGTATTACATCGGGGTAGCTGTAAGAATTTTTATACTTTTCAAAGCGTCCCCTTTCGACCAATCGATTAATCCAATTCTCAAAGTACCAGACTATCGTCAACAGCCGTTTAATCTAAATATAAGAAATGCCATATTTTTGCTTTCTCGTCACACACGATTTTTTTATGGAAATACATGTTTCGAGTGTCTTACCAATATATTTAAAATATGTTCTAAGTAAAACCCGTTCTACTTTAGTCGCAAGCAGCCAATCGAACGATCGCATTTGCAAAGCGCAAGAATTTTACTTAACCTCAATAGGTTAATTGAAGACAACATAGAAACGAACATACAGGCAAAGTATTCCAAACTATATATGCGATACTCGACGCTGATTGGCTGTCGCTAGATCGCAGAGACGCTAATTTCGGATTTTTCCAAATTTTGCGATTTCTTCTTGCGACCGGAAATGCTACTGCTTGCGATTGTGCGATTGGCTGCTTGAGACTAATGTAGAACAGGCTTAATATATTCCAAATATATTCTAACACATTCAAAACTATTTTTCAGATGCTTATCCCCAATTTTAGAAGTTCGGTAGATCACAACTTGTTGTCACACTTGTAGCTTCGTGTCAGTAACAAGTTTCGTGAGAAAATATCAAAATGTCATCCCGCGATTGGTAATTTATCTTCTAACAGTAATAAGAAGAATTTTTATTTGCAATTCCTTCTTCTTAATTCGATTTCCCTATTTAATTTCAACCTGCTCGGTACTTCTGATTCTTGCGTTCGCATTTGCTTATCCACCAGCCGAATCTCTATTATTCCATTTCTAACACGCTTCGGGCGCGACGATGGGCATCGGATAAGTTGGAAATTCAATCTGAGATCATGAATCTCGAGGCCCCGCACCCGTAAACTTCTCCGAGCTCCATTAGTTTATCGATGCGCTTTTCTACCTACGCGCTTTACAACACTGACCCACATAACTGCGTGCTATAGAGTGGACTCGAATATGTTCGTACTCTCAACGAGAATCACTTCGTCGCTTCATCTTCCGTGCCAGCGACGATTTTTTCTCGATTTTATCTGACACTGTATCTTACTGTGAAAACTAATATTATCGTGTGCGCTACATGGATCTGAGTAACACGATATTATAGATTTCGTGTCTGCTAGAACGAATTAAAACCAACTCGGCGATAAAATATCCCGTAAATTCATTAATTTATGTATTTCAAAAGTTATTTATAAAAACGCTAACTTGTTAGAACCTCCTATTGAAAATCTTGTAAACCTTGAGTTCAAGTTGCGTTATCTTTGCCGGAGCCAAAGGACTATTATGCAGAACCAGATGATGAACTGAAAATAAGTTGAAAACTGATCTGTTACTTTTCATAAAGATACTGTAAATTGAGTTGTACAATTTGCAATATTCATAATAAAGAAAGAAGACGAATAACGTGACAAGACGTAGACTTTCTCTGATGTAATCTGGCTGACTGATGATTGCAGCTTTAACAAATCCTGGTTTGTTGAATAAAAATCTAAAAGAGAGTACGACGAATGGTACCGTACCGATAGACAACAAAGAGAAGAAATATAAGGTTAACAACAAAACAGAAGACTGCGCGTAGTGAGAACGAATGCGAACAACGGAACGGGAAGGCAAGATTGAAAGAAACGAGCTACTTCGCGGTGCTGCTGGTGTGGTGGCTGCTGCCGGACGGCGGACTCGTCCCGCTATCGGATCGTAAGACGAGCATTTACACGTCGTCCGTACGCCCCCGCAGGCTCTCGCTTTCCGACTGATTTATGTTTCACGACGCGACGTCTCGGTTCTTGAGATTCTGAAATCCATACTGGACGACCACGAGGACGAACGACACAAAGTTTTTTGTTATCGTGCACGGTCCTCGCTCGCCCCTAATTCTTCTAAAATTTGACAATTTCTTTCGCCCTCTTGCTGTATTTCATGGTACTGTAATTAGCGAGAGTATACTACCGTCCTGTTACTTTCTTTCTTTATTTCTTCAAGTCTTTTTTGTTCGTTACCGCCTGCATCGTCATCCAGCAACTTCACCAGAAGCAACTGTTTCTCTCGCGTGTCTTTCGTCCTATCTCTCTTCTCATTTTCCATCGTAACTGACCGTCGGTCGTACACTACTTATAATATACAATTGCGTTTTTTATCCCTTGGATACCATAAATCATTGATTCTTTATTCGAATCCCCTGTGCTTTTTGGAATATCAATTGTACATTAGCTTCTTTCATCGAGAACACCTATCAAATTATAGGAATATTTTCTGTCGGTTTGCTCGTTACTATTTCAGCAAATGCTGCGTTTGAATTCGATGTTTTATATTTAAATGAAAGCAACATTTGGGTTTTGTTTAATTCAACTACCTCAATATCCACGGAACAATATAATACCGAACACTCACTTTAAACGTGACGCAAAGTGGACGGATCATAATATTTATTTCCGCCCTCGTTTCCGTTCTGGTTATTATGTTTAGTGGATAAATAACCGTGTCGTACTATCCTGTACTCGTGACAACGGATGCGAGGGGGCGGCTACGGTTACTCTTTTATAAACCTCCCGTCCCCGTTCGTTTGTCCTTTCACTTTTTCGTATAACGTCCCTTGTATTACCTCCACGAGGATTGTATTGCGGTCTGATAACTACGGTTTCATTAAAATGCGACGAGGCTCTACTAACGACCCGTTGTTCCCTTTCCTCGTCAAATTATCATTATACTTAATCCGAAAAGTCGTGGCCCTTTTCACAACGTCAAGCTATATTTTGTAATTACGCGAGAATAAATTACACGGAGCACGATAGAAATATATCGTTTCGCGAAGCTCGTCGCTGCGAACATCACGAGAATTCAATGAGATTTCGTGAGTGTATTGAACATTTTTCAAAGCAATGCTCATGCGTTTCACTGATTTTGAGGAAATTTATATTATTCAATAACCATTGATTTATCTTGTTTTTATTTTAAATAAATCGATGAACCGTTGGAAAGCACCGAGATAAACTCGCGTTTGGTAACCACCGTGTCAAATTACTTCCTGTTACTGAATATCGTACGGAAAAAATGATCTGTAACCCCACTTACGAAGCACCTGTATTCTCGAGTATAGAAAAAACTGACAGTTCCGGACTGACAGCTGCCTCGGCGCTGCGCCATAATAATCACAAGTCTCGGCCGTTCATTAAACTTTTAGGTTACCAAATGAAAAATAAAATAAAAAGTCTCTGAAGAAAAACTCTTTCGATGTCATTTCGCGTTCCGTCGGTAACGAAAATTTGACAACGTGCAGCGAAACCTCGCCGCACCTCAAAGATGCTTCCGTTTCGATCGCGAGAGTTCGGTGAACCTCGGAGTGACTGGTGAACTATGGAAGATCTTCGATGTTGTTCAACGACGCGTCGTAGTCTCGCCGAACGAATCAAGGACATTATATCGACCTACGAAAGAAATCTGGAATCCAGGTGTACACCCGACTGTCCTGGAAGAAAAAAAAAATTTTATTCCTTGCCAAAAATTTGTTGCCCAATTAAACCATCGATACCTTTGATCACATCCGGCGAAAGATCAGAGTGTCCTGGAAGGCCTTGTTCGGCGCAAAGTCCTTCCGATCGACCCGCATACCCACATCGGACGTTCTCGTCCTGCAATCCCTTCGATAAACCTTTCAAACCGTACCCTGGATACACTTCAAGGCTATCATCATCCTGCCGAAGAACCAGATGTCCTTCGGTGTCTTCCACGAGTATCGACATTCGACCTGTCTGTCCAGGACCGAATTTGCAACAATATCTCTCAGCAAAGGGTATCTGCCCGTCACAGAGTGGAAGATACGAAAGTCAAGATACGAGTCCTTGCCGTCCTTGTTCGAGAACAATAACTACCACGAGTCCCGTGTGCTGTCGAAAAGTCAGGCAAAGTACGAGATCTCCGATGATTGGAATTCGTACGCGAAATAATAGCCTGGGTACTTCAGGAAAATCAAATTCTCCGACACGAACTTCTTTCACGTGCCATTGCAATGATTTTGACGGAAAAAATGGATTGGATTCTCGCAACTCTTCTCCCAGAAATGTTTGTGTGAGTTTGCCAACGAGCTACAATTCAAATTCTTACAATAACCAACCCAGTAATTGTCAGCAATGGACTTCTGTGAGAAAGATAGTTGACGGCGCAATTGATCCACCGTTCTCATCACTCAGACTGGAAAGGGAATTCACCAGCAGGTTCGTCAAGGTCAAGATTTGCGCGTGCAAATCTCCCGATGACAGATGACTCGTGCGGATGTTGAATTCGACATGTTTGGTCAAATCTATCTTAGTCAATCGAACTGTGAGTTAATAAGACTTCTATTTCACTTTGAGTAACAAGCATCTCAACGAACTTTATCAGGTAGAAATAAAATATTTGATGAATCTACAAAAGAGAGAACACGATTGTAAAACGAGACGCGAGATGTGTAAAGTCGGCGATGAGCAGAGCAAAATGATGTTGAAAAGAAAGAAAAATGTATTATAACGAAATAAGGTGTAACCGTCGAAGAAATTAAGTGGATTGACTGGATATACGCGTACGCATTATCGAACGAGCTACCGAAATTGCTGTGCATGCTGAAAACACACGTAACGATCGAAAAAGTGGTGGCGGTGGTTGTGGTAGTTGGGATATATGCAGACGTTTTTCGAGTTCCTTCTCCCCACATCCTCTGCTCTACTCTTGCAAAACATCGAAGGCGCCGAAGTACCCCAGAGCGTATGAACCGCCCTGGACCAGAGGCGTAATTACTCAGGAATGAGTTATCGCGTGGCGCATAACTTTGCAGTATTTGCGGTTCCAATCCTGCCAGAATATTTTTCGGTGCTGGTTGAAAGCAAAGAAGAATATTATTTGTTCGTTACTCGAACATTCGTGAACCGATAATGTTAATTTTATTTTCAAAAATACGGCTGAGTCGTCTACGATACAAGAAATATTTTGTTATCGTGATCTTACGATTGACAAGTGTTCTTAATTTTTTTTTTTGCAAAATTACAATCTAACCAAAAGATTTCTGCTTTGATAAATTTCTAAAGAGTTTTTAAAGTATGAAATATTTAAATAACACAAATATTTTGCCAAGAACTATAAATTAATGTAATTTTTAATCAATGTAGAACTCGAGGATCACGACTGAACGTTTTATTACAGACTTTCGTACAAAAATTTACGAAATTTACGATCTTAATGATCCTTTGCTTTAAATTCCCGACTGAGCAACAGCGCTCAGACTTTGCGTCAATCAATGGAGCGTGAAACCATCGAGTGCAATGCAATGCTGCGTGTGGATCGAGCGATCGATGCTTCAACCTTAACCGCATTCCACCTGGAGTCACTCTAACCGGATCGAATAAATATTTTTAAATATATAAAATAAAAATGTTTAAATTTCATCACGACATCCTTTTGTCTACTTGTCGTTTCGTGAATAACAAGAACGTTTAATTACCGTTAAAATATAATCATAATTGACGTTTGGTCGACAAGATATCGATTACAAAATTGTGACGATAAAAATATTTTTACAGTCCTTGACATCGTAAATTGGTGTTGATCGACCACGAATGAAAGTCTTTGCAAGAGCGGAGCCTCCTGTTATCAATAATGTTGATTTTTTCCTGGGAAATAAAAAAATTGTTGGTATCAAAGGTAAAACACATTTAGCGATAATCATTTAATCTTCGACGGTGGAGGTATTTGATTGATTTATTCATTTTATTTGTTGGTCAAACTATAGTTTCACGAAGAATGCTACAGTGTGCATGGTGTTAGCTAGCGATCAGAAAAAAAGTTACGAACGTTACAAGTTCAGGTAAAACTCTACTCTGCTCTCTGTTTTATTCTAAAGATGAAAAATAAAACGGCTTAAACGCATTTTCTTGTCTCGACATCGTGCTCACTGTACCGTTCCAGTATGCGTCCTGCGATGAACAGCGATAAATCTGTCAGGATTTCCATGGAATCGAGTCATTGATCAGCGGCTTAATAGCAGCAGAGTTTTCAATATTTTATCTTCCGGAAGTTCTCGGTATAAAATTTTTGGTAAAATCATTAAATCTGTTGTCTGTGAGCTGTGATTGTAAAATTACATATCGCAGCAGAAGATAAAAGTAAAGAATGCTATCATTGGTACACAGTATCGGTAATTTGCTCGCGGCGATCAGTGTCACTGTCACGAAGATGAAAGATATAAATCAAGAAATGAGTAGCAGAAAGAATCTAGAGGAATGGTCTATCGAGGAAAAAGGGTTTTGCTGCAACCAGGGGTTGGTTATCCGTGCCAACGAGATTATCGACGCCAACGTTTCTCAAAACACCTGCGTCTGCATAACGATCTCCGCGTTTCTTTCAGGTATACCATACAAGTACCAGAAGTGCAGATGTAATCCATCACGTTCTATTTAATACCAGAGTAGATGAATTCACTGATAAAGTGCGGCATTATGATCGGAGTGACGTTAATGGCTTTATTTCTCATTAATTCAGGGTTGTTGTCACGGTCTTAAAATGTACGTCATCGTGCTACTGTTCCGTGTAATTAGTAAAAACGAAGTTCAATCTTACATTCGTCATGTCAATAGTCAGCAGGAGCAAAAACTTACTGCTAAATCTTTCAAAAGTATTACCGAAGTGATTAGAAATATATACGTAAACGATGATAACAAAAAAAGAAGATAAATGAACAAAATTATACTAGTATTCCCATGTTGTTTTAATAAATTCCTTCGAGATTCGTCGTGCATTGATAAAAGAAATTGGTTGGCTCAACAACATCCAACGGACACGGATTGTCAAAGAAATATTTAGTCAACGCATCAACATTTTTCCTCATCTCAAACATGTGTTGATCTGCTGAACTGAATGACTGAATGAATGAAGGAACAAAAAACTTTGTTGATCTAATTAAACATTTATTCGACAGTCCGTGTCCGCTGGGTTTAGTTGAACCAACCAATCTCTTTTCTCAACGTGTACTCAACTAAAATATATCTTTATATATGGAAGATAAAAATGAAGAAAAACAAAGTCGTTCCGTACAAATTATTTTGACAACAAGGCACAGCTTTGTACGGTTATATATATATATATATAATATATCTTGAGAATATTCGTATGTACGTAACTAAAATTCTACCTCACGTACCGACGTGAAAATCCGACGTGAATTCGTATTAATCTTGAGGAACGAGCGTGGCATATACCATACAAGTGACGATTACTTTTTTTCGTCAAAACGAGCATTCAACCGGCGAGTTATACGGCGTGAGCTCTCTCATGATGAAATATTAAGATAAAAACGTGATATTAGTTTCTACGAAACGAAAGTGCGTGATGTGATTTTTGAAAATAATGAATACAAAAAGTTTTTCGATGAATTCTTAAACAATTATTCCATAGATCGGGAGTGATGTATACCTCGCGATGATGGGAACGATGGGAATTGCCGTCACCTTTCAGGCCCTAGAAGGTCGCCGTACAATCTGCGCCTCCACGTACAGTTAGTCCGTTCTAAACGCGTACATTCTATAAGCACGAATCATGCTTCCGTTTTTGCATTACTTGTTCGTTGCTCAAAGGCGACAGAAGCATCGCCTTCCGTTCTGTGATTCATTATCCCCGTTAACGAATGCGCGCCCGACCGGTCTCCGATGCCCCTTTTCTCGACCGTCGCGTCGTACGGCTTCATCTCGCAGTGATTCAGCTACGCTCAAAAAGCCTGTTCCGCCACCGTCTCCTCGTGCTTCAGTGCAAAGCGCAGTCACGTGGAAAAGAGTGAGCGAGAGAGACTTCCAGAAGAACGTAGAGCCCCGTTTTTTTGTTGTTTTTTTTCTTTCGCAAGATGAAAAAAGATGGCGTGTAAATACCAGAGAAACAGGAAGAAGCATCGAAGAGAGGTGCCGTGAACCTAAATCGCCAAACTGCATGAAGAAACACTTCCCGTTAGTACCATTGAACCAACAAACGAAATGAACCAACTTAAAGGCTGTGACGCTGTGCCAGCAGAGAACGTTGAAAGTTTGCGGCCCCGTGCAGTGGCGGCATGAGCAATGGTACGAGGCTTTCGAGGCCGGGCCCATTTTTCTGTATTATCTCGATGACGCGTCGGGAGTACCATAATTTATAAACCGAAGCGAAAAGCGCGCGGGCGCTCGCTCTCTCGCGATCGCGCTTGGGTAATGACATAATTCCCGAACTCACCGACTCGGCACTGTGCGTATATATTCTTTAGCTTTGTTGATGCAAAGCATTGCAACGTGTGCCGTCCTATTGCAATCTCTTACTCGCTTCGCGATTTCGTATTCTCCGACGGTGCGACGAGATGCATCGTATTAAAGGCGAAGGGTCTAACGTTACTTCGGAACGTGAAGTCGTGCGAATATCATCGTCCGATACTAGTGTACATTTATACGTCCGGGGTCTTCTTATACGCATTCCACTTTATATTTTTCTTTGACTCATATGCGCGAGGAAAGAAAACAGAACCGTAAAAAAATATAATCACAAAATCATGTTCAGAAAGAGTACGGGGGGGGGGGCAGCATAGGCAAAAAATGAAACGCCAAGAGCTTCAGAACGGTTTGAACTATCGGATTGAAATTGGATACGCAAGTCAATCGGTTACTACCGTTTTATCGTGGCAGATTTGATTGAAATCTGTACGGCCATTTAGATTGTATTGTGAACGTCATAATTATTTTGAAAAGTTTATTCCGCTCTGCGTTCAACGGAATTCCTAAGAGCAAAAGCACAATGAAGAGTACACATAGGAAATTTCTTATTATTGAATTAATATGAACATATAATTTGGTAGCAAGGCGGGATGAGATTTACAAATAGACTTTACATTGCATTTGTCAATACTGCAATGACGCAAACATGCTGATTTCAGTAAAATCCAAGCTATCGGGCTGTAGTTTTTTTTTACAAAAGCGAAGTTAGACACAGATCCCGACCGCAATCCGATCATCGACTCTTCCAAATCACTTTTCTAGACGTTTCAGATAATTTGATAATGAAAAAAATGATACACAAGCAGGTAGGTGAGCAAAATGACAATTTTAACAAAACGTTGTGCTGTCTCAACATTTTTTTTTTCAAATATCAAGTAAAAATTATTACGACCTATCCCGTGATACTCTACTACACGGAATGGTTTCGTTATTTACGTTGCTTCTTGTTTCATTGTTTATTTATTGTTCAATCGTTGACAGGGCGTCACTCGATAACCTCGATTCTATAGACACGAACATTTGATAATCCGAAGATTTATAAACGGAGAAAAAGTATGGAAAATACGAAAAGATCAGCGTTAGCGGTAACTGAGACACCAAAAAAAAAATTGACTCCCCAATATGGAACGCACACGACAATTTTAAAGCCAGGACTGGTGAGCCGATCATCAACCCGAAGATCCATCGTTGAAGAGGATATCAAGATTGACGATGGCTTTGATATACCCGGATTAATCGATAATCGAAAACGTCGTCTGATGATAAACGGTGTCTGCATAAGTACAATAAAAGTTGCGACGTATCTTCTGAGGGACACGATAGTCAACAATTGGACGGACTCGACTCTCGTGTTGATCCGCTATATTCTTTCAAGCTTTCTGCTTGTTCTGGTAACACCCTTATTCGTACCTAGAATCTTGCGAACATACACAGTTAGAAGTTCCCTTCGACTGTCAGTCATAGGAATGATCTTTATCATCCTCACAACCTACCGACCTTTTCCTTTTATTTTCCTCGTCCAACTATTTCTATGTACTTTTCCGGAATCCGTACTACGAGTCGTCGTACCGTTGTACATGATCAGGATCGCGAGAATCTGGTCACAAATTGGCGGAATTGATTTTCGAACGACGATCCTCCGTGTATTCGCTCTTCACAATCTTCTTTATCAACTGAGACACATCTTAGTTGCCACAGTCAAGTACATTCAGCCTGAGGCTGAAGAATCTCTGAATTCATTGGTCGCTCTATCGAATACAACTTGCGGTGCTGATTACTGCGAACGAAGAAGTCATCTTATCGTGAGTTACGTCTACGACGTTAAATACAAGAACTTGGACAAGAGCCTGATCGTGTCAATGGCATTCGCGATCATCGCGGCTATAACAGCGATCGGTGTCACTGCTATCCTAGATCGACTGGACGCTCTCGCAAAATCGGAATTTGACGATCAACCGACTTCCTGCAAAGCCATCGATGTGTTTCTTCAACTGTGTCGACCACGAATGTCGTATCTCGTCGGTATCAGCCTGTATCATCCGTTCATGACAACCCTGGGACAAGAATATCTCGAGGCATACGCCACGTGTGCTCTTGCGATCAAGCACGATCATATGATTGCCATTCTTGTATCTTTAATAGCGTTGCACGCGATCTTATCGGCCGAAATATTTCTTGATATGTTTGGGATGGTTAGATCTATTCAACTGACTCTAGGGACGATAGTCGCGACCTTCGTAATTTTGATTTTTTCTGATAACACGGTAACAATCAGTATTATTTCAATATTCACTGTTTATTATATGCTACAATATTGGAGCTTGATGTACGGGCTTTTCGTAGTACTTCTGACTCAACGATTGATCGGTGATCAGGAAATCGCTGCATGGGGAATACACACAACCGTTTTCTATGCCGGTCTGACGCTCAGTCAGGCTTTTCGTTACGTGTGTATGAGCACTAAGCTTCATATTATGATAGTTTTTGGTATTATCGTTCTCTTTATGACACACTTTTTGCGTACTGAGATAAAGAAAACGTTTAGCCCGACAATCACGAAGAGCACGGACGTCAGGGAGTTTCAACGTAAAAATAAATTGTGGATAACTCACTCTACCGTTAATCTTGGTAAAGCGACGGATATCGCTGATCAAATTTTGTGGATTGAAACGTTTCATCGACGTACCGTCAATGTCGTTAGTCGTCCGATTGATTCTCAACGTATCGGTGGCGATAAGGTTTTGAAAGATCACAAAAAGTGGTTTAATTTAATCGAAAGACGGGCTGAAATTAATTACTGAAGCAACGAGTATTGAGGATAAACTATATTAACAGGATTCAATGAAATCAGAACTAGAAGATCCATGTATATCCGTATAGATCCGTATAGAACCGTATATATTATTGTATGTATATATTTTTTCCAGCAGTTAGATCAACGTCATTCTTATGTTTGTCATCGTCGACTATATTACGTCTACCACAGCAATTTATTATTGTTTTTTGAGATACGAGAACCGATAAAATGTCAAATATTATACAATAAAAGGTTATTTATGGCTGTGATATAACATAGTAGTAATAAAAATGTGTTGTACTTTCAATATTATTGCAAGTAAACGCACGTGAGTTTTCATTCGTAAATTGTAAAGTAAAGATGTAAAGTAATATTTTTCATAGATATACAAAATAATTGTTGTAATAGCTCACTCTTAGGTTCAGCCATTCGACGTTGTCCTTCGTTGTTTTTTTTTTCGCACTACATCGAGAATGGATCATTTTGTTATCAATCGCCGTAACTTGATGGCTAACACCGCATTATTTCCTCGTGAATCATAAATGTATTGCTCTTTTGACTATGTTAGAGTTACATTTATGATTGTCGATGAAAATTACAGGAGCTTTAATTGACTGTTGGTAACTGAGAATCAGGAACGCGAGGAAAAGGGCGAGGATTGCTATGAGCCCAAAGAAATTGGGCACGAAACTGTGCGACCCCCGATCCGAGATTAAACGTCGGATCGGTTCTCTCTCGTGCTGCAGTTATCGAATGGCGGTATAGTTTGCAGCGATGGCCAAGGGTACGAGAGGGAGTCAAGCAGGCTCAGCGCGAGATAGCGTTGATTGTAATTAATAGCCGGCGATCGCATGCGGCGGACCCCGTCGCCGGTTAATTGTCGAGGAGGAAGAGTAACGACGGGAACTCACGCCAGCACCGCGGGGCTCCCTTTCTCTACCTCCGACACCCGGACGATTGACGCTTCCTTCTCGCTCTATATATTCTTCTTCTTGTCGGTCTCTTGTAAATGACACGAAAAAAATACATCTGTGTCTCTTAATTCACAAGGGTATTTAAATATTCACAACCATCGACTGAAAATGTCTCGAATTATAAGCAGGGTCGTGAAGCATTAAAATCATCTTGTTATCGGTACCGGTATACGATACTTCCATGTACATATAGGTATGCGTTTACCCACATTCCCAACAGGTACACGAGTACTCATGAGGATATTTCCATCGAGGGCGTGCACGACTCACCCTCGTCCACGGCGTTTTAAAGTTAAGGCGCGATACCGTGCGAGAACGTCTTGCATCATGATTTATAAACCCATCCGCGAGTTCCTTGAGCATGAGAATAGCAGGTACTACCTACGATATGAGGCACCCGCTTGCCTCTCAGCTCAGCGTTACACGTACGAGCGGATAGCAAATAGTCGCCTTCGGCTTCTCTCGAAACTCTCACTATGCGTGTTATTTGCCTGTGCGCGATATACGTGGTCATGCACACAGCGTATACTTACACTCATACGTCTATCGGAGTGTACATCGATTCGATTCGATGGTTATACATCTGTGCACATCGTTTGCAACGCTACGTTTAGCCACTAACTTTTCTCTTATCCTTCCGGTGCTTTTGTCTTGTACCGTACAGCAGCGAATGACAGGGAAAAATATGAGGGATGAAAAGTACGGTACACTTATGTGCCTACGAGGGTGGCGTCCATCTTTCAGGGGTTTGCGATGTAGCTCGACCTACCGGATGAGTTACGAGTTGTATTATTTGCTCGCTTCGGGACACCGAGTACTTTGGTATTATGCGCACCGACGAATGAAACTTGATATTAGTTTGTGATGTAGCACTTTGCGCATCGTAGGCGTTGGTGAATAATAATTTTCGATATTTTTGATTAATTGAATTAGTGAGGTATAACTGTCAGGTAGATATTAGCAGATCAATGCACTGTAAAAATGTGACGAGTATTAAGTAGAAAATACGAAACATAATTGACAATAGCTCACAGCCGTAGGATAGACGCGTACGGCCTTTCAGAATTCAACCGTAAGACGATGCAAGTCAGGTTTCATTCGACAATAGAATTATTCTTGAGATTCTTGTGTACTTTTTTTTATTATTAAGCTTACAATTAAAAAATTTGATGAATCTACCGTCGATTATTGCATTCATTTTTAAAGATATTTAACAATTTGACATTTTCCTCAAAGACAGCTAAATTATATTCTAATAATATATAGATTCTTAATGAATGAGTGAGGCAATCAGAGCTGACTAAAATTGGTGATTCGATTGTTAGAGATCTTTCTACCAAAAGATCGATAACGCAGGAATCTAAGCGGCGCTGACTCACCCCCCGAGTTGCAATTCGCCAAAGATTCCATCTTAATAATTGGTCGAGAATGTCGCATAGATTCATCATTCTGATAAACATGCATGACCCCGTATTGATTAATTAATTAATTAAAGTCCAATAATATATATATGTTAATAATACAATTATAATATATTCCATAAACAGCTTAAAGTAAAACTTGACCGGCTGAACGAGTCGTGTAACCCCGGTAATTGATGTGTTATCATACGAGTGCGGAAGATAAATTGATCACGCAGACGGTACGAGTCGGCCGTTCAATGTCGCTAGGTGCCTAAATAGTTGCATTTATTGCGCAAACAAGTACACCTATAGGTTTCTTAGTTATCGGCTGCGGCACCGGTCGTACTATGGTCTCGTATAATCGTTATACCGAGACATCTTCCGGCAAATTGCTAAGTCTGCTTCTTCGTTTCTCGTAACTCAAGTGGGATTCCAAATCGTCGTACCGGGATACCATCGAGTAATAGGGGAGAAGTAATTTCGTTACGGATTTAAAATAACCGACGAAAGTTCGATGATCACGATTTATCTATAGATTTGAAGGTCACTATGGCTGCATGCATGTAAAACGTCTTTGGAACGATGATTATTCTGCGCGATTTAACATTTTTGAAACATTATAATTAGAAAATATCATTGTAAATACGAAGTAGATAAGGTAGCACCTTATCTCATTCTAACGAAAGCACAGTTAGCTCGTGACGACAAGTGGTGAAAGCATGTCATAAAATATATAATACACGAGTATTAAGATAATAAAATACGAATGAATTCCGCGACCATGAAATGTAGAGTGCATTGGACGAGGAAGTCAAGGCCGATTGGGGCGGGGGGTGTAGGAGAGGAGCGTGAAAGAGAAAAAGATAGTAAGAGATCCCCACTTACGCCAGGGTCCAAAATAATTGCCTAGCGAGACGATTTGCAAAATTGCTCTATTACGGATCTCGTCGAGAGTTACGCGGCTGGTAAAAGACGCTGCGTGGACTGTGTATGCACAGTGTAGACATTGCACGTGGCGGTTTCATTCCCTCGGTACCTTCTGCTGTACACGCGGTGCCGCGGAAATCATGCAGTCCGCCTAAGGCAACATCGTTCAAGAGGAAGAAAGTGGTGGAGAGGGAATATACGGAGACGTTGTAAATTATTCGTTATGGAAATTGAGACGCAACGCGCGGCAAAGTGCCGCTTTCCGTATTTTTAACGGATGATTACTGCGAGGATGATGATTACCCCATTTACCTACAGCGAGTATACATACCTTGTAATGTCCACTTGTTGTACACACGTCCCTCTTGACTCGGCCGCTACAAAGTTTTGAGAGTCTGATCGGCGCATTCTTGGTAACGATCGCGATTTAACGCGATATTTTCCACTGAGACGGAAGCCTGAAGTCATTGTCGTTCTTTGGAACCCTCGGGTCGTGGATTTTTATTACATGCGTCACTTCAACATCTGTAAATTATGCTTTTATCACGCTGTTGGTAATAGTAAACTTTTATTCAACTCAATTGCCCCGTTGTTTGTAACAAGGGCAATTACTACTTACAAGCATATTCGCCACTCGCATTTATTTTTTTTTATAGTAGCTCTATTAATATTAGTTTCTGCTCAGATCACGTAACAAAAGCAAAAAGTTCTCTCGGCCTTAAGTATATGCTTCTGGCACGTCATCGCACTGTTACAGCAGCGCCCAGATTTGCTTATAGCACATATGTTCAAAGGTTCTCGTCTTCTTCGTCTCTTTGACCAATCTCTTTGCATCCATAAATTTGTATTCGCTAAAATGTGCACACAAGTTTATGTTAATTCCGTCGTGTCGAACCTTTCGTCGAACTGTCACAGCTTCAATCGGTCCATACGTGTTTATTTCTTCTTCAGTTCGTTATTACAAACGTGAACAGTCGCTGAATATGATTGGTCTTTGAAGCCGTCGGCACACGAATAAGATATCGAGGGCATCATCGCTCCATCAAGCTACATTGCTTGTAGAAAGTAAAAGGAAGATACTCGTCAGTACTGAAACAAGCATTAAAAAATACATTTTGTACACAAAGAATTATTTCTATATCGTTATCAATAGGAGGAAGCCCAAGATGAAACGTGTCGCGCATCGCGTCCTTCATCGTTGAAAGAACGTTTCCAGAAATAACCCGCAAGGGTCTATATCGCTAGAGCTTTTGAGGTTATAGAAATAACCACAGATCCATAAAGCTGGTATCGGATGATAGGCAATTTCCTCACTTTTACAATTATGTACAATTTATTAACTTACTTATACCTCGGGTACTTAGCGAGAGTATTTAATTGCATTACAGCGTGAAACACACACAGATGTTGACAGACCTTAAAGTTGAAGTATCAGATAGTTCAAAGGGCTATAATATTAACTTCGGGGTTTTCAAAGCTAGAAGAATTTTTTTCCTCTCGATTTGTCTCAAAACTCATTAAAATTTAGTGTAATAAACATTATGAGATCGCCTGGAAAGAATTGAAGGTGACCTTTAACTAACCTTGACGCTTCCATCAGCAAGAATACCAACGTTGACCTTCGTATGTCCTCTGTAAAACTAACTACAACTTTTGTATAAAAGATTTTTCCATATGATCAACCATTTTCGGGATACTTAACTATTGCCCTTAAGGCATCGTGCGTTAGATGATTATTTTCATTTTTTATATGCTACAGTTATAGTTTATACCGCGATAACTGCAGAATCTGCGGCTCCCTCGAAAATTCTGATGAAATAATACCAAGTATTAAAACAATTTGACGCGTGCGCCTACGGTAGAGTTCCATTGTTCGTCTTTGTCGATTAGATAACGTTTCAAATAAAAATAATCAAAATGTTCCCTGGACTTTAACGGTTCTGTACATCTCCTAAAAAATGGCTGTCACTGAATATTTCACAGAGAAATCGGCATTTATCCGAGCAGAGTTACCGAGTTGCGTCAGCTTTTCCTCTCTGCCTTGCGGAATCACCTCGTACGAGGTTTGTGTATATCCGCTCCTGACGCCAAGAAAGAATTATTTAAACGACTACCTTAAGAGCAGGCACCCTGTATCGGTATCAAGTAAAAAATGAAGCTCCCATTCCAATCTATACATTGTCCGAAGATTTTGTAAACTCGACAGAAAAATAAAAATCTTTTAGAAAAAGAACTTCTTTTTTGTAATTTTAATCCTTCATAAGTCACAAGAATACCCCCACTCCTCGATTCTACCGTAAGAACGCGTTACCCCCACTCTGCTCTTCATAGTTCGATTCCGGGATTGTTTCGGGCGTTGTGACTTGTAAAGGGTTAAGCGAAAAATCGTATTTTAAAATGTGATAAAATTAAGATAAAAATCGTATTAAAAAGATAATGAAAAACTACATTTATTTCCTTCGATCATTTTTATTTCTGCGACGTATATTTTTCGAGATGTGTGATTGAAAAAAAAATTGCAGAATTTTCGAAATGGTTAGATTTAAAAATCACAGAAATAATTCGCCGAAAATTTTATTCAACCAGTACAATAGACTGATAAAGTTTCAAAATTTTCTTGAAACGTCACGATACTAAATAGTTATGGTGGACCTCGTATAGATTGTACGTGTGACAAAAAAGAATTCGATTAGACGTCCGTACGATGGTCCCATCGTACGTGTGACAAAATATAATTGGATTAGACGTCCGTTGCGTATAGGATGATTCATCGTTCCACGTGACACCGGCTCCAGAAAATATTTAATCATAGTTAGAGTAGCTGTACACGATTGTACAGTCTGTGCGTTCCAATGCCTGTGAGAAAATATAGCATCAGCCTGTTGCAGTGTGATGCAACATGTTGAGAATTCGCTATGAGCGAACGTCATGCTTTCCACGATTTGTAGACGGTCGATAAGATACTGCGAGATATCAAGTTCGCGTTATCAAAACCGCGTCGGCCGAACGATATAAAAAAATAGTTTATTGCAATGCAAATATACACGAAATCAATGTTATGCGTGTAATAATATTTATTTAAAAAGTTTTTACGTATCCTGAGACCAAAGCTAATACCAAAGCTGATAACCAAAGATACAATTTTTGCAACTTTATCTTCGGTTTGTCCAGGTTCAATGCTTCGAACTTATTTTTAGTTGGATACGGAACTTCCTGACAAACTTACTGACCTCCATAGATTCAACACCATGGTAAACCAAGTCCAAACAATAGGTGTCGTGTTCTACGGATAGGAACGAGTTCCACGGCTACGAACGAGGTTTCGTACGATCAATGCTCATGGATGGAATACATTTTGCAAAGTTCCCCATGCGAGCACAAAGCCTATAACACACTCGAAACCGGGTTATATCGTGGTAGTAGTGGCTGTGACGGTTGGAAGGAGACGCGTGCGCGCATCGATCGCACCTTCCACGAACTCTCAGAGACTACGTGCTTTGCGTCATACTCGTATTACACCGGTGTTACGAATATTGCAACATATTTGGCAATTTGTTAATATTAATTAATATTTATTTTTCTTTGAAATAAACTATGAAGCAGAATATTTAGCTTTACTATTGAATTTATAATAATTACGATAATCGACCGGCAGCTGCGCGTTAGTGGAGCGCACGGTGTGCGCGCCGTCTGCTATAAAAGGATCAGACAAGGTCACCTTCCGTAACACATACTTCCCAACTGTCAGAGAGACCGGCAACGGCGAAACTTGATTATTTCGTTGTGTTACTGTTTTCTTGGATAGAAAAAAGTGATTTATTTTTGAGTGACGATAAAGACATTGGATTTTAAAGGTAAGATTTGAGTTTAATAATCTTTAGAATTTTATTTAATCATTTATTTGAACGTTTTAATATAATAAAATGATTGTGAACGTGTTTAAATATTTTCAGATGTTCGTTATTCGTTTCAATTGATCGATTGTCGTTTAGATAACTATCAGTACTTACCTCGTTAAACCGAATTTTAAAGACCATTCGTCATAAATTACAGTCACGATAAATATTACTTTACAGCTCCATTGTACATTGCAACGCGATACGCGCTTATTCGTTATTGTTGTAGTTATTGGTATTTGCGCGTGTGATTGATACATTGACACAAACAGAGCTAACAGAATTTAAAAAATTCTTTTATGCGAGTACCACGTTTTAATACTTTAACTGTAATGTGAAACAGGCCTACATAACTCGGTTGAATGAACGCGATAACCAGAACGCGGCCGAAAAAACCTTCCGCTAGCGACTCAACTTTTCTATTCTTCGTTTTATAAGATTTATTTTATTTTTGGGTTACCGGCTAAGAAAAGACTTGACGGTGGCATCGTGTACGCCCAAAGCCGGCTCCTTTTAGAATTTCTCGTAAGGTTATTCACCCTTGTATCACTGAAGAACATTATTTTTGCTTGCATTTCGAAATATAATGAAGAAAATTATTGTTGCTTAACAACGAAGTAAATAATAAATGTTACATTGATCTTTTTTTTATTTTCAACCTAAATGGTAAGGAACGCGTGCGCCCTGTTCCACCTGGTTCACACCGACCTCATGACCTTCAGCGTTGAAGCACGTTTCCCCCATTACGTCACCTTGAAGAAATGTTTACCCTTGTGTCGCTCGTAAAAAAAAAACGCCTTGGGGTTGTTGGTTCCCACGTAAAAATGATTTTTACTTGTAATTTCCAATTACAATTAAGAAAACTCATCGTTACTCACGCTATAAGTATTTGTTTCATGTTCGCTTTTTTTTTTTTTCATACACAATTTAAGGTAGTACCTCGGCGCCGCAGCGGTGAGGATGGATTCGGCGGTGGGCGGTGTGCAGAAGGGGTTTATGTATGACATGTGTGCGCGATTCGCGTATTATTGTGAAACTTTATCATGAATATCACACTTTGAACATTAATATCTCGGAAAGGTATGATTGACCGGTTCTTGAACTTGTTTGAGAAAATTTTGAATATATATATTTTTAACATATTCATTTTTCATAAACATCTGTCTCAAGATAAAAGCTTAATTAGTGAGAATGTGACATTAATAGCGACACGATATACGGGATGCATGTAAAACAACCGAGTTTTGACATCATTTATCTCCTGATTGTGTGAGATGATCATTCTAAAATTTTTAATCTGCCTCAAGTGGTACTACCTTAAACAGGACTGGACGACGTTTTTATACTTTTTTGATAAACTAATTATTTATATTTAATTCGTTATATTATCAGACAAAAATAATTGATGTCGGTATTGAAATGTAATTGACTGTTGTCATTCTTTAACTCCGATAAACAAGGGTAATCCGTTTAAATGTATTTATATTCGTTTTGTTTTAGGAAAGAAATGGCTACGTTGAAGGAAAAACTTTTAAGAGTCGTAACCGAGCCTGTGGCTACGGGAAAGAATAAAATTACCGTAGTTGGCGTTGGTCAAGTTGGTATGGCGTGTGCTTTCAGTATACTCACCAAGGTAGGATCCGTCGCACCCCTCCTTATCACAATATTATTAATTATCTCAATTCTTGCAACTATTACAATAAAATTCTTTTTTTATTTCAGAGTGTATCGAGTGACGTCGTCCTCATCGACGTAATGGAAGACAAGCTCAAGGGTGAGATGATGGATCTTCAGCATGGCAGTGCTTTCTTGAAAAATGCTCGGATAAACGCGAGCAGCGATTATTCCGTAACTGCGAATTCATCTTTGTGCATTGTAACGGCCGGGGCCAGACAACGCGAAGGCGAAACGAGATTAGATCTTGTGCAGAGAAATACCGATATATTCAAGGGAATTATTCCACATCTTGTAAAATATAGTCCTAAAACCATCTTGTTGATTGTATCGAATCCGGTGGACATTCTTACTTACGTGGCGTGGAAGTTGTCCGGCTTACCAAAGAACCGAGTTATCGGTAGCGGAACTAATCTCGATTCCGCTCGGTTCCGATTTTTATTATCGCAAAGACTGAACGTTGCGCCGACCTCCTGTCACGGCTGGATTATCGGAGAACACGGCGATACCAGCGGTAAGTTACAGATTTTTTAATACGTTCATTGACCTTTTAATGCGTTCATTGATTTTTTAATACGTTCATTGATTTTTTAATACGTTCATTGATTTTTTATATACTTCGTGGACGCAGATCTATTAATGTATATCAGCATGTAATAGATAAACGAAGAGCAACATTGTTAACATATTTTTGTTTAGTTCCCGTTTGGTCTGGAGTGAACATCGCTGGTGTTCGCCTTCGCGATTTGGACGAACACGTAGGCACCGATAAGGACAAGGAGAACTGGGGTGATCTTCACAAGCAGGTTATTCAGAGCGCTTATGAGGTCATAAAACTGAAAGGCTACACATCCTGGGCAATCGGTCTTAGTATCTCGAATCTTGCGTCAGCCATTCTCAGAAACTCTAATCAAGTCCATGCCGTTTCTACCTTGGTTTCGGTAAGTAAACGATAGTTTTACGGGGAAAATCTTGTCCAACTTCCTATCAACCCAATTGCAACTGGTTGATCTGAAAAATCAACCTCAAACCAGCCGATTTACAACCGTTTATCGTTGCTTCGAATGATGATTTTACTAGAACCAACCGAATTCCAGAGCTCTGCTAGGCGTCTTTTGGAACTCGGTTGGCTTGGCGTTGGTTTTTTTTCAAAAATCAATCTTTTATTTGATTCTACTAAAATCCAACGAATATTCAACTGAAAACCAACAGAAGGTAACGCTGGATGAGTCCGCGAGTGGTCTTACCGTCTGATATAAAAAATAAATAACTTTGATAATATCAGACACTGACAATATCGTAATACCGACTGATGGTAAAAGAAATTCTCAACTTTACAGCTTGAGTAATATTTCAAAGTTAAAAAAGTTTCCTTTTTCATTCAATAAAACAATTTATTCTTTTTTTTTTCAGGGTCGCCAAGGTATTTCGCAGGAAGTTTTTCTGTCCGTTCCGTGTACCCTCGGCGAGGAGGGCGTGACCTTCATTGTCGAGCAAAAACTCACCAAGGACGAACAGTTCCTTCTCCAGAAATCCGCTGTAACAATGGAGGATATACAGAAAGGTCTCATATTTTAAGAAAAACTGTCATCCTAGTTGAAACTTTATGATATTATATTGTTGTTAATATCGTCGTATGATAACGTAACATCGCCGTCGATTCATCAATAATCTCGAATCATCTATACGTATTTTTCGATGAGCAGAGTATTTTTAATACCGTTACTAACTATAAATCGTTTCCAGGTAGAAATGCGAACGTTCATTTTCCAAATTTATAAAACACCTGACCTCATTAAAACTAGCTATTTATTTTTGTTTTGTGCTGTGAATTGTCTTTGTAATATTGTTACGTGCGTTATTTGTAATGAGCACGACTGTGTTGATAAGTACTGCCGATACGATACCAACATAAAAAAAAGCATTTTAATGCATAAAATTTTTTTTGTTAATACTTGATGGCATCGAGATGCTACCGCGTTTCTTTATAGAGCTCATTGAATGAGTATCGACGATGAATTTAAATATTTGACTTGAGAATGATCGCCAAACAGAACGAGTCATCGCGCTGGTGCTCTTTCGCAATATACGTATTAACAAGTTAACTAGGCACATTTAAAACCTCCCCATTTATTTTTCTACCGAAAAACATCTCTGCCACGATTTACATCCAAAAAAAACAGTTTCACCACAAAATAATATGTTGAATAAGATTGTGATCGATGTGAAGAATGTTCCGATTGATGATGGTAATGGTAACGGTTGAGTAGGAAAAGTATTGTGATAGTCTTCTGGTTATGTTTCGACACCGATCGGAGTCCTCTTCGGAAAAGTTTATTCAGAAAGAAATTTGTAAACTAGCACTGGCATATTACAACCGCCATTGCTGACATCAAGCGGATCATAACTCGACGAAATTACAACTCAACCTGAAGCGGAAAAATTAATATCTGCCATGAAATAACTTTACTATGATTGAGATCTCCTCGGGAACATCTCTGCCAAAACTCTCCGAATGACGAATCTACTAGTTTACATATTTGCTACGGAACGACACTCCAGCGTTCTGAGACCGATGGTAAGTGTTCCCGGATGAAGCAGTGATGACAACAACCTGTTTTATCCGCTAACACTTACCATCGGTCTCTGACCGTCGGAGAGAGTTGCTCCATGATAGAGATTTCAACAGTCAGACTTGTAAATGGTAAAGTTTTAGTACGGCTAAGATGTTCTCGGAAGCCATTAAGGTAATGTGCTACCCCCTCGGTCGATAACAAAAACTAATACAAATGTCTCTTTCACGATTGATATTTAAAATAAAAGAGGAGAACAGTGAATTGCGTCTTCCAATTCGACAGTACATCGTTTTCATTTTTTATCCGAATGATCATTCGTGGCGGAAAAATTCGCTATGGGAAAATTCTACTATCTCTCATGCATAACGATCTGAGAGAGAACGATGGCATGTAGCACATAACCTTAAGGTAGTTCTTTCATGAAAGTAAGTATTAGGTCGGTACCTGAATTTGTAATACGTTTAATATAAGAAGCACATGTACGAAAAACAGATGAAGTTACTGGCATTTTATAAGAAATATGTGATTCTAAAAGCCGTGAATTTCAACGTTTTCCCTTATGAAAATATCGTAATATTCGGGCTTTCAACAAATAACAATATGTACTTAGGGATTAGTTACGATTAGTACCTCTAGTCGAGATACCTCGAGAAGAAGTACTTATCGAATATTTTACTCCGATAAAGTTAAATATAAGTAATCAATCGCCAATCGCACATGAACTTTGTCATATGTACGTCGTCAAAATGGCGGATTTCACGATACAATCGAGCCCAACTGCACTACTTTCATGATATTTTTCATCAAATAAATAGTTTTACATCATTAATTCATTCGGGAAAAATCATATTTTGTATTGTCATAGTTATTGGTATATTGTAATATATTAATTTTTAAATATCTAGTGATGGACTAGGTACTGCGAAAGGACTACTTTAATCATAGGAATTAAATCGTAGCAGAGATGATTTTTTTATAGGAAAATTAATGGGGATAAATGTGCCCGATCAACTGTAAGAAAAGTATTATATTTTTGATGTTACTCAATCCTATTCCATGACATCCTCTCGATGATCCAATGACACTACTCCACCCATTTTTATACATTCACGTATATTCTTCATTCTCAAGAAAGTTTTGCGAAAGTTGTGAATGTGAAAGTCGGAAATAAACATTATGTGATGCATGTAAAGTGAATAATTTATGTATCTAATTATTTTTAAATACCTTATGCTACCATTTCGATAAAGAATTTATGTGCATAGTGGCCGTAACTTTATCGAGCATCTGTAACCATGGAATCGATAGACAATTGCTGTTGTGTCGGTCGAACCAAGTGTCACCCTGTCAAACATTGAATTACAAGAGTGTACGTATTTTAAAAATCATTGGGTGCCATGTGACTTTTGTTTGTAATATCCGGACCGTACCTAGGACCGAGAATCAAATGTTCATCTCGGTCCTACGAAAATGCGCCCGCTATTCAACCTATCATCGCGGTTGTTGTCTCTATTCTCTGAAAGAGTCTTGCTGGGGTCGTCGAAACATTATTTTACATCCAGTTCATTATGCGCCCTGCCGCCAACGATACTGACGGAGATCTTTGTCGGTCAATCTCGAAGATCAACGAGAGTTCTCGATAAAACGTTTAACAAGAAGGAAATACAAAGAGCGGTCAGTTTCGAGTAAGCGGACGTGGCAAAAGCTGCCTAAACAAAATATAAAATCCTTTCGACAAACTTTTATTTATCTGGTATCATGATTACCGGTAGCTGTTAATTAATTTTCAGACCCCCGCCATGCTTGCGCGAAGATTTATTGTGCAAAGTAGTGGATCGTACCAGAGATGGATTGGACAAAGTTACCATAGTCGGGGCTGGTATGGTAGGCATCGCCTGTGCCAACGCAATTCTCTTCCAGGTATAAAATAAGAATTTTAGCATTACTACCGATCGATGATACCTTTATTTCGAATACATACAAAAATACGACGAGATATTTTTTTGAAGAATATCAGCAGTCACGTGGCGATCGTAGATGCCTTTCCAAAAAAACTTGAGGGAGAAGGAATGGATTATCGTCATGGTCTGACGTTCCTGAATGATCCGCACGTTGAGTACGATACAGGTGAGAACGTTTTATCATATCACGGTAACGTATCTTCGTAAAATAAAAGAATTAACATCCGTGTAAGCAAATAATCTTTTTACTTTGTAGATTTTTGTGTAACAAGTAACTCGAGGGTAGTTATCGTGGCAGCGGGAGCTCGCCAAAAAAAAGGCGAATCGAGACTGGATTTGGTTCAACGCAATACCGATATCTTCAAGAATATAATACCGCCTCTTGTTGAATACAGTCCAAACGCTGTATTTATCATAGTTTCCAACCCAGGTCTGGCATTTCAATTTTCCCTAAACTTACATCTAAACGTTAATCGTCGAGAACCTGAAAAGAAATTACGAATTTGATCAATTTCACCGATTTTCTCATGTTTCTTTACCGAAAACACAGTTGACATTTTGTGCTGGGTCACTTGGAAGGTCAGCGGTATTCCGGTTCATAGAATAATCGGAAGTGGCTGTCACTTGGACACAGCAAGATGGCGTTATTTAATCGGTGATCGTATCGGCGTTGCATCTAACTCGGTTCAGGGTTTCATAATCGGCGAGCACGGAGACAGTCAGGGTGAGTTATCAGCATATTCACCGCGTGTACCCTGTAACCGGAAGTCGATGTATAAGTATAACAATAATGACACTCGTGTGCCGCACTGAGAGAGAAAGCGAGGTCGATCGTCGCTCGAGATACCCACCAAATTCTTATGTTTCCCTAGTACCACTGTGGTCCAGCGTCAATATCTCGGGTGTACTTCTCCGCGACATTCTTCCTAATATTGGACTTGAATCCGATGAGGAAGGTTGGAACGAACTGGCCAAGGATGTCATCAGAGCGTACGTGTCACATCTAGAACTTCTTTTTTCTTATACTTCCTCATAGAAAAAACTATGAGATGAACATGTTTTTTTGGAGATTTTCTCGTCAACATATTCAAAATGTGCTAAAACGTCCGGAAAACACGGTTAGAAAAAAATGTCCGGATACCCGCGCGTGCGCGCGCATGCGTAAAGCTACCTCTATGAGGAAGCTAACATTTATCACCATATTTCCTCGTAGAAGTAACTTTGTAAAAGGTTCAAAAGAATGAGGAAGCAATGTACAAGGTTCTACTTTGCATATTCTTTTTTTTTCCTTAATCGCCTTAATATTTTTTATTATAAATTCAGGTACACTTTCAAACGAGCTTCAGAATACATTGTAATTAAGTTTTAAAAAATGTTTAAACAGTGGTCCAACGGTGCGGTGCTTAAAAGGTTACTCCAATACGGCAGTTGGTTTATCTGTGGCAGACATCACAAGAGATATATTAAGTAACAGCCAACGTGTAAGATCAGTATCGACATATATCCAGGTCTGTCTTTTCAACTACAGCATAACTAGAAAAAAAAAAAGAATAAATTATTGAAAGCGGTAATTTATTTATTCAAGGGGCACCACGATATTTGTCACGAAATGTTCTTGTCTCTCCCCTGCACCCTCGGCGAGAATGGAGTTTCTCAAGTGATCAGAATGCGAATGACCGACCACGAGAAGAAATTGCTTCAAGCATCAGCGGATATCGTTTACAATGTCCAAAAAGGCGTAAATCTATCATGATTCATGGGAATATTGTATTTGTAATTCAAAATAAAAGTCCATTTTCTTATTAAAGAATGAAAATTCTTTGGCGCTAGATTTTGAACATTTATGAATATTGTTTTTCTCTTTGAATAATATATATTTGTTTAAAATATCATCAATTGCTTCCGTGTCGTTGACTTTGTACTTTCCATTGTTTGGTGGCGTTGCTAGTTAGATGACGAGCATTAATCAATGAAGGATATGCGGGTTATGGTCATCCTTGAAACGGCAAAGGGTCTGGCATGCCACCCGCAGTTTATGCCAGTCGATCAGTCCGTTAGCGAGCCAACGATACAAATGCGGAGTCAATGTCCTGGAACCCTGAACCAGCGGACTCCCGAATTTTCGAGACTTCGTTGCAATACCGATTTTCCCATCGTTGCACAATCGGAAGATCGGTACTTTTCCCACCGTTAATCGACGGTGGAATCTCAATCATCCAAGAATCTGTTTTAAATTTTAATGAATCGACAGTACTGGGGCATCTGGTATTTATCGATCTTCGACGATCAATCGAGATTGTTAGTAATTGTTGCTTTTCCAGCGTATATACGAGAATACTATTGCGTTCACTCGGCTGCTTGATCATCCGTTTATACGATCGCACGAAGAGCCGGATGGCACAAGAAGGTCGTAAATTGGCCCCAGGCTAGGCCGTCGCAAGGTGATCGAACGATGCAAATATCGTTCGCGAGATGGCGTCCTTAACCAGTCAGCCGATACTCTTACCTGGTACTGCGTGATCGAAACTCCAGCTCTCCCAGGTGTGTTGTTCGATATACGTAGCAGTGCGGTACGTGTAAATGGTATGCATACGATGATCAGCAGCAGCAGCAGGAAAGTAATCATTCGCTTGATTGCCCTGCTCGCTTAGATCTTCGAAATATATAATCAATAAATTTGTGCAAGCGCAAAAGGTATCACCATCCAGAAATCATTACTCCGTATCCAAGTAGAGCACGATAAATGTACCGATCGAAGTAGAATAAATAAGATTGAGGTACCATTCTGCCAAAATGATGGTAATTACTATATGCACCAAATTACAAAGGACTCAAAATCATATTTATTTCGCGTTGTTCATGTTAAGATGAGCTGGAATGTTAATACACTTTTTAAACTAAATAGACAAGTTAAAATCTTGGATAATCCGATTCATAGACACTCGAGAATGACTGTCAGTCAAACGAACGAACCGTCACTACCGATATGACAGTTATCTGTCAACAGGTGTGATATACCAGGGCACGTTGGTCCCAAAGCACGGGCCTGTGGTTGGTCGAATGTGGAGGTGGCGGTACTCGCGGTCTGGGCCCCGTTCACCGTGGCTCCGTTCGCCTCGACCAGTGGAGCTCAGTTAGTAGTCGGACAGCGCGGTAAACGTCGGTCAGCTGGTCAGTATTCGATAGCTTCGCAAGGTTATTAATGTAGAAATTTATGAAAAAAATATAATACCGGAATGGTGAAACCGACAACGGCGAAAGTAACGCGAAGTATAAACATCGATTAATGGGAGTCTCGACGGGAATTGAGCAATAAACGATTTAAATAATAAATAGAGAAATAAGTAAATAAATTGAAGAAGAAATTTTTGTGGGCCCAGCAAAGGGCGCAACAGGGCGGCCCGCGCGCCGCATGTGCGCGTGTGATCAACATTTTCATTATTTTTCGTTATCTTCCCGTTGCTACTCGCGCTGTTTTATAGATATTCGACCAAGGATTTCGAGCGCAATTTATTTCAAGTCCCTCGAGGACTCGACGCTTACCATCACGTTGGCCCCACGCTGTAGTGTCACGAATTAAAAGGCAGTAGGGGAAGGAAGGGGTGCGTCGCCTGGGCGACTTGTTCAACCGGGAAATGACTGTATCCTATGCCAGCGAAGTACCAAACGGATCCAGCTTTGGCTGTTTCTGGAGGATCCTTATAAAGTGAGTCGTTGTTTTTTTTTTGTTACTTTTTTTTTACATTTTTTACGTCATTCACATTTCACTATTAGTTTACTAGAAACGATTGAACCGGTTCTTTATGGAAATCCGATGTTCGCGCTTGTAATGAATTAATTAATGATAATTATTGGCGATTCGTGGGTTAGCTCATTATGGATAAGAGCGTAAAGTTGATTCTCTTGCGCACTGTGGGCTGTGCTGATGGTTAGTTGATTAAAGCTGTCAGGTGGGTTGGGTTAAAATGCTTTGATACTCGATTCTATTATCCACCTGGGGGGGGGGGGGGGGGGGGGGGGCTTACCAACCTTGTCGAACGAATGATTAAACGTTGTTACCGGATATTTAATTTTATTAATATTTCGAAGGATCTGGATGTCACTATAATTTGCACAATGTAATTTTGCAAAGTTAATTTATTTTTGATTTGTCGTTGATAAATCCAATTTTGATATTTAAACTTTAATTTAAATAATTTAAAAGAAATAAATAAATATTATGTTCGCTGTACTTCGAATGTAAAAGCAAAGGTAAGTTAAGGTGCTCGTACTTCACCTACAATCGACAGAATGTGGGCGGACATGTACGAGACGAAGATATTGCGATATTGCGAGCAGTCCCGATTGTTGTGCAACGTAACACTTCTAACTTTCGACTCGTAACTGAACGTCTGGTAGTAGTTGCTGCGGTACACACCACTGACTTACCGCTTATAACTATAGCTCCTCGAGCTGTCCGTATGACTTACGATATCCCCTCACCACCTGGCATACGCGAAAAAAATCTCAACTCCTTGACAACGGATTTTCCGTTTTATTCGTTTCGGATTGAGTACAATGCTCACCTCTCTACTCTCACTTGAAAATATATCGCAGCGATAATTTTTGTTCCTTCTCAACAGAGTTTTACATGACAATGGATTGGTCATAAAAAATCATTTTTAAACCATGAACAAAAAAATTTGAAGTCGTATTACCAATATGTTGTATTTTTTTTTTTAAGTAGGAAACAAAGTTAGCTTCGCTATAGTTGTTCTTATCTATCGACGTATTTTAATAAAAATGTCAAATGTCTTAACGTTAGCCGAAACTTTGAGTTACCACAGACTTTTATATATTACTGTTTCTATAACCCGAGGCAATGCTTTGCTCTACTTTTACATTTAATTTGTGGTTCAATTGGATAAACGTAGCCCCAAACACTACAGTCCATCAAGGAATCTCTTTTAGCTTCTTCGAGTCTTTCACTCTTCCCTTCTACTCTTTTTCTCCTTCTCCTTATCACTTTCTCGCTCGTACTGCAACGTACGTCATTTAACGAACTGTAAAACGTGCGCCACACGGCAAAACCCAGACACGAATGCATGTATATCAAGTTCGTCGAATCCTTACAGACGAGATACAAGTGGTATGCTACACAAGTTTCGTGCTCACACATAACATCTCGTACACACGTGTTACAAAATGTTTATTTGCCATTCGAAGCAATTTGCAAAATGTAATATTCATGACGTTTCATATTATAATTTATATCATCTACTCAGTGTCATTATAATCAAAGAACCAAAGTATTTCGGCTTGATCAATCGATTGAAATCGATGATCGATCAACGAGACCGCATGATTGTCAATTATGCCACTAGGTATTTTAGAAAGTGTCCTGCATGCACAATCTGCACATATCATGTATCTTATTCGAGCTCAACTCCTCTTCGTTATAATCTTCATATAGATTTATCATTTTTATTTTTATTTAATTTATCGTACAGCATCTATTTAAACAAAAAATGTGAATGTAAATTAAATAAATCGAGTTTCACGTCCAGGTCGACTTGGCCTGGAACACCCATACACGCATACTCAGACATATTCCACGAAGTCTGCACAGTGGTGGACGTTTTCATTGCGGTAAATTGTAGCTCGACAACGCGGAACTAACCTTGGTTAAGTTGGAAAGTAATTTCTTATTATTTAATCAACTAAAAATAATAAGACGATAGATAATTGTTTGGGATGAGACAAGATTGTTGTAACTTCGAGTATCGATCGAATACTTAAGTACGACTGAAGATATCTTCTGTTTATATCAATGAAGATATCTTGAACATTGTCATTTGTATATACAATGTTCGAATAGATAAGAAAATTAAGTGATGGATTAAAAAGTAATGTAATTGATATTTACGATAAAAATGATTATCCGTTTGACTATCAAGTTCGTATTGAAAATTTTTGTCTTGCAATCTCGTGGAATTTGTATTAAAGTCGTTTGCTATGGTGTCGTATAGTCCTACGTGGATACCATCTCATTTTGTTTCAAATTTACCGCTCGTATATATTTATACCATGTACGGTATATGGAAATTTCAATCTCCTGTTCAACAACCATTTTGTCAGTCCTATTGCACACATTTACATATATACGAGCTTTAACGGAGCTTGCGGAATCGTATGTCGTACAGAGTAGTAACGATGGAGAAAAAATAACGAAGATTCGATGAGGAAAGATAAATTTGACTACGCAAATTACAAAGTTTCACGACGATTTAACGGAATCCTGGTTGTACATGAGATTTCTCATTTTTGACAAACTCAAGGTTTTACGTAAGAAAAAATGAAGAAAAGTTTTAATTAAAATTCTAAGTAAAACATATTTATCGCTGCATGAAACATTTTGAATATCCTGTCATTGAAATGAAACGGAAAATATTTCATGAAAACAAAGCTATAACGAAAGAAAAATAAATAAAAAATGTATTTTATGCTGACGTAATCTAACGGTTAAGAAAAAATTCGTAAATCTCTTGGGAAACATTCCACTTCGTCCCGTTAAACCTTTCATCGTTGCGATGCATTCAGGCGTATTTCTATTGTCAAATGACTCGGTACATCGTTGTACGGTATACCCAATGTACCGATTAGTAGAAAATGCGAAGGCGAACACCCAAGTGGCCTTTAACAACTTATAAATCCCCGATGTGACAAGCGTCATTCCACCCAAGTTTCTCAAATTCTTCGATTGCATAGCGTTTGTACAAAGACACGTGAGATAAGTGTCTAACGATTGTATAGTTATAACGTAAGAAATCGCCGTTCCTACAAACGATGTGGACAAGAAATAGTCTAGAAAACGTTCGTATTCTCAAAAGATAAAAAAACAAAATATATATCTACGCGTCACTATATGAATAACTGTTTTGTTGCAATAATTTGTTTTGTTCGTTGCATCTCGAGGTTTACAACACGAATGACGCACGAGACGAGGATACAATCTCATAATAATTTAGCAATATTAACACATTTTATTATATTGATTCGAGGTTCTCTACACGAGTCGATTGATTCAATTTCATTAAGTATTATTTCTCGGAAGAAAAAATGCTTAACTTGAATGATGCAAGATAAAAATGTTATCGTATTTACCGTGCGTACATGCATGGTAAAAAAAAACAACAACAACAACGTTGAACAATATTAAAATTTGTTTTCGTTCAAATGTTGAATACAGTTCTTTCATATCTCATTAATCATTAGGAATACCTTGCACCCACGAAGGTCGCCGTAATCGCGACATCACGACTAGTAACACGTTTGATGAGAACGACGGAAGTATCTGATTCGCGTGGGCACGTTCAGCACGCTCGCTTTCGTGTGTAACTCGCGTGCGCGACGTGCAAACATCAGAGATACGGCAACGGCGATGAGATTCGATTCTCTTCTGTTACACGCGTAGGCAACGAAAAAGGAACGAGTAAAAAGCTTCATGAGCCAGCGGCACTTGGCTCTATAAATAATCATTGCCTATACGAGAATAGAAAATCTTTCGCCTCCAGTCTCCATGAGCAAACTATACGGTTGTCGCCGAGTGCCGAGCTCGTTCGGCCGAGGAAAGTACGCCGGCAGATCGGCAAAGATAGTGTAATAAACCGCTTTAAACACGCGGGCATATGTCACTTCCGGTTTCTTCGCTACGTTTACCTGTGCTCCAGAGAACGTTGCTCACGAAGAGGAGAGACGCACCTAGTTTGCCACGCGTATTGCTGTTAACACATACATATTTCTTTACGTGTTATTAGTACCTCCTGTGGTATTGAAATTAATTCAATTAGAACGTCTTATTTTATTTAAATTAATTCGTTATCTTTCGATAGAAATATTTTATAATAATAAGAGAAACACCGTTCGTGGAAACTTAGAATACATTTATTGATTTTACAGGTGGTTCAGTGTGCATTATCTACTCGGTGTGTTCGATATATATCACATTCAACTGAACTACGTACTTGTAGACATTAAGGTGTCTTACAATGTCACTTTTTTATCAATTACATTATTTATTTCCTAAGAATACAAGGTAAATAAAATACATTGATGCAATGTATCACCGATAGAATCGAACTTACTCATTTTTAGACAAAAATGTATATTTTTTTCTTTTCTTAAAGTGAAATAATAAAAGACATCAATTATTCAAATGGACGATCATGTATGACACACATTTCGCTATTTACTCATGTGCCCTGCGACATTCTAGTCGCGATTGCGGCACGTCACACCGGGGACACGAGTTCCATGGCTGGCGAGAGCAACGGTGCGTTGAGTACCTCAATGCGTTCGCATAGCTCTCTGTATGAGTCTATCCTGCTGTTATACAAGATACCGTCGTTCTCTCGACCGTTTTATGCATATTTTGCTACCGAATCATCTAAAAACGTTAACAGTTTGGTCCTTGTAGCTCCGCTTGAAACGCATCTCGTTATACGCATCGTTCTGTGTGTCACTCGACGCTCACGTATCGGAAGCTCATCGCGTTGTCACTTTTTTCCTCTTTTTTTTTCTCGTTGCCTTTTCATTCTCATTCACTACGAACTTCCATTCATTCAGGGAACTACATTCTCCTGTACGTACATTAACAAACCTGTTCCTCTTCATCGTTGCAACACAAAATTTCCTATCCACCGTTACCGTTTCAAAAGTTCAGTTCGTTTAATAAATGTTTAACTCAGTAGTCATTATATTTTTATTAGATTAAAGAAATAATAAGTTTCTGCCTTTTTGAAATATTATTGAATCGTTTCATTGTGTAACTATAATGAGGTTTACATTTTTTGTCGCATTAATATAGAAATAAATATTATTTATGCAATTGTACACACATGGAACCGCAGTTCGAGTGTCGCACAGTTGTACAGATGTGCATGCGACTTAATACATGCCAATAAAATTATTCCTATTCACTTTGAGCGATTTATTCATCCGGCCGATATACTATTCTGCGCTTATATTACTACGTCATCCTTCGTGATTCATCCTAAATGTGCCGGAAAAACCACGCGTACGTTCGCAAGTTAATCTTATGATCGATGTCGATCGACTGCTCTTGTCACCTCGAATAATTCGGATAATGTTCAGTGATTTCCTGGGATCCAAGCGAAATTTTAATAGCTTTTTACCTTCATCGATCGATCGATAAATTCTCAATTTACTCTTCAAGACAAATTGGGTATTTATGATTTTTATTGGCATCTATCCTCCCAGTGTTTTCGATTTACGTTTATTTTACTACCTATCCATGTATGTATACTGAATTTTACGTTAGTTAACTCTTATATTGTTACGTATTATGTGTGAATGTATAAGGAAGCATCGATGAATTGAGAAAAAAAAAAAAATTTTATGCATACTTTTGTAACACTCGATCGACGAACTTGAAATAAATTTAACAGCTGCTTTTCTGTATTTACAATACAGTGAATGACACCGTGACAACTCGTATAGCAACGAATTTGTAAGCTATACACGCGCATACGTTCAGTCACGCGGGCACGAACGAACGATTCGTAACGCGACGTACACACCAAAACTCGTTTTCTCTTCCGTGGCGAGACGTCGCAAAAATTTTCCACTGGTCCTTGATCGAGCGAGACAGACAAGCGGGTAAACCAGACGAAAGAAGAAAAAGAGGGATCGCTCAGGGTTCATATTTCGCGGGTCAACCGCCGAACCGCCACGCAGGGTCGCCAACTGTTTTTTTCTGTTCTCATTGACGCGGGATTTTCATTATAGCCGCACAGCACTTTTGCGCCATGTTTTCGATTAGTGGAAAGCTAGAGAGAAATATTCGACTTATCGCTTCTTACTCACTCGCTTTCTTTTCGCGTTCATCGAAGTAAAAGCTCGGTGCAGCTAAATGAAAATCCAACATAGCGGTGACTTTTGTTCATTCGATATATTTGACTCACAAATTTGAGATTACACGATTTAATATTTATTTACAAGAATTTGGTTCCCGGAAGCTGCACGTGCAATGAACCCGAGTAACCCAATAGCCATCCAATTGCTAGAAAAAAAAATAAAACTGTTTGTTCTTCTGATTATTGCAATCCGTAGTAAATTATTGCCGGTCCTCCCCGAAATTAGTAAATAGGAGTCAGATAATCGTTATCAAAGTACCAAAGAGGACGCGAGAGAATCCGTGCACGATGTGGCATCGTTCTGCGAAGCGTGACCAAAGTTCTGTGTCGATTGTAGTTATGCAACGTTTTTGTTGCCACGCGTTGACCTTGTCCGTTTCATGCTGTGGCATTATCTTCGGCTTTAAAACACGCGCGCGCACGCCAGGCGTCAATCACGATTTCAAGAGAAGAAGCGATTGCCAGCTGAGAATACAGCTCCAAGAATTTTAGACACTTTTTACGAATAAATAACATCGATGTAGTGAAAGAAATTCAAAGGAATTCGGTAACGGTGCATACGTTTTGTGTAAGAATTTAAAAAAGAAATGACATTCCTTCTATAATCAAACATATATTTGGTGGTTTCTCAAGTTTCGGTTCCAGTGAAAGCACAAATCTCGTATTTTTCTTAACATTCTTTGAGAATTCATCGATCTACCGTTGCGTTAGATCAGGGGTCTCCAAACTTTCCAGCCTTAGGGCCATACTGATTACTCTAGTAAGTTCCGAGGGCCAAAACCATAAGCCTACAACAATGTTATGAGTAGTTAGCCCATGACCATATCAATGTAGATGTCATATTAATAATTATTCAACATAAAATTAGAATACTTCAGTAAACTAAATTTAATTTGCTATAAAAAATATGTTCTCTAAAAGGAGTTTTCAAGTATGCTAGCTCTCCGCGGGCCGGACAAAATCTGTCCGCGGGCCGAATGTGGTCCTCGGGCCGTAGTTTGGAGACCCCTGCGTTAGATCATCGCGATCAATGATTCGATTACTTTCAACCGATTACCTTAATAAATAAGATTCATTCAATGTTACCTCATGAGATTCACGGTGTCTGCAGCAGTTGCTTCGTCGGCAAAGTTTCATTAATTAGATTAATTATTGGTACGTGAGCATTCCGTGATATCCTGGGATCATTCTAAAGCCAATTTCAATGATCGATAACCATCTCGGATATGTCGCGTGATAAATATGTTGTAGCTGTCGGAATAATGAGGAAGTTGCCATTATACTATGCTCGTCGCGTGCACGTATGTTTTTTCCTTTTCGTTTTTTTTTTGTATTCGCATCAGTCTTGTCATTGTAAATGTTGCCGATTCGAGATTGACCTCAGCCGAAGCTTCTCTGGTTGGTAATTAGCGATTGGCGAAGAGTAGGAAACCGAACGAGGCCGGACGCACCGAGGTCGCGGTATTCTTCTCATCGATACATCGACGTGGGGAAGTGAAACACGTGAGACTCGGTTGTTAAAGAGATTCATGCACTCGGGGGATTCCTCGAGTTAATTTAATCGCATTTTCAATTATTTATTATCCGAAAACGTTGGTCAAGTGTGTAGCCTGAAGAATAAAAATCTGGAAGAGAGCGATTAGAAATAAAATAAATACATAAAAATATATTTTAAGATGAAACGATGCAAAATTTGAAAGAAAAATGACATAGTGGGTGAAGGAGACTCCTTAAAGAAATTATGGCAGTCGAGCAGGGGAATCGAAGCACAACGTATCTACCTATCTACGTATAATACGCACCTGAAACGCATAATAACGTACGTACGCGAGAAACACAAGGCTGCCTCGTAACCGTGTCACAGTCGTCGCAGTCTGGCGCTTCTTGCTCGTCATTCGATCGCCCGTTGCTCGATAATAAGCGCGTTGCAGCCTCATCGATATGTAAGACGTTTGTCCAAATCCTTATCGGTGCGCCAGCTACTTTAATCATTTTCATAGTCCGCAAAGCTAGCAAACAAGTTACCAACGGAGTAGCGAGCAACGGAGTAGCAAGCAACAGCTATACCTGAAAATCACTGCTACTTCCAATTGCGGTATACTTTTCTTAAACTCGCGTGCTGTAAATCATACAAAATTGTTTTCTCTCGCAATGTTTTGAGTACGGGAGAGTGGGGAAGAGAGAGAGAGAGAGAGAGAGAGAGAGAGAGAGAGAGAGAGAGAGAGAGAGAGAGGGAGAGAGAAGTTGATACTGCAACAGCGCATCATCGTTATGACTACGCAGCATCGTTCAGCAACGATTAGCTATTAGCTCGGAAGAAATTCAAAAGAGGAAGAGTCCGTGTCTGTAACGAGAATAAATTAAATCAAGTTATTTGCATAGCAGTATCGCGTTACAGGGGAATCTATGAGAGAAAAGGTGGAAGAGGAGTAAGAAGAGAAGGAGGATTGGCAAACGACGACTCATCTCGCTCGTAATCCAATTAGTAACAAACCGGAAGTCTATTGTTTCCATAGATTCCTTATTTATTATTCTTCGTCCTTGTGAATAAAATATTCTTGTTTTCTTCGATTGTCTTTAAACCGGATCGATTACTAGACGCAAACGATTAAGATAATTATAAAATTGCACATTTTTTGTGTTATAAGTAATTTAAAAAATGAAATAATATCTTCCATAAAAATTAACGATTTTCACCGTTTTTTTAAATATATTATTTCATTATTTAATCCAATTTTGTAACGTACACATTTTTAGTCAGGATCAATGAAGCTTTTTTTTATTTATAAAATACCTCGGAAATTTTTCGCAATGACCCAAATTACAATCGGCGCTTAATGGAGAATTGGAAATAATTTGCTGTCAAGAGTTGTGATGTGTTTTTATATCCAGTAAGAAATTCATGCCGTGACAGTTGACAGCAGAATATGCCGTCATGGATGTCCGCGCCAGGACGACATTGCGACGACACGACTTTTTAACAGCACAACGTGCCGATACCGTGTTGGCCTGCCGTGCTGTCAAAACGTCGAAACAGCACGGAAGCATTCATGCGCGGACGTACATGACGTCACGGTACCGGCATACCATGCCGCCACCGTGTAGTCCCCGTGCCGCCACTGTGTAAATGTAACTTCAATTTGTTTATAACAATAGGATTTTACATTTTTATAATTACTTAAAAAATCGTTCATAAAAGCTCGTTCTTTGAACTTAAAAAACGTATCTTGATTAATCTCTGTACGATAAATAGAAGCTGAGATATTAATGCTGTAAGACATCGTCATTTTTAAATTAAATTAAATTTGCCATAATTTCGGCAAAAGATATCTTTTTCGTACGAATAAAAAATGTCGCGTCTCTTCCTTTCGCGTAAATTGTTTCAATCTATTAAAAAAAAACACGAGATGAAGAAACCCCGATGAAACTGACGATTTGGCGTGGAATCGCTCAAACGTCAAATGGAAACGAATACTTTGTACGATTACTCTTGTTATTAACACTTGGAGAAATAACGGTGATTTCTTACTGTAACGCGAGATAGTACTTCACAGATCATACCGTGTACCAAGTACTTGTATATGTGCATATTTGCATGAGATAAATTCTCTGTGTGCGTTCATAGCGCAACGGGATATTATTATGAAATGCATTTGCTTGCGACACGTGCACTTGCAATAAAACTCTTGCGTAAATAATTTTTAATGAAAAGTTATTATCGATGTAGCATGAAACGTTGACCATGAATGTTTCAAACGTTTTGTCGTTTGCTCTATACGAGTAATCCAATGAAATACTATGCTGAGAGAAAGATGATTCGTTTGTGGTGCCGTTGTTTGTGATTATGCGACGTTACGATGTCAGACGATGCGGGATGGACGGACAATTGATGCGAATACGACGAGTGAGCCGAATACGGTTCGAGCTATCGAATATGCCAGAGGTATACACCAGCTGGGCAATAAATAAAGCTTAAGGGGAGACGATACTCGCGTGTCATAGTCTATGTATCGAGACAGGTAATAAAGCACAGACGAAGCGCCAACAAAATGAAGCAGTGCGTCGACCTCGACTCTGCTTCTGATCGATGACGGTTTCAACCATCGCGAGATTTATCTCGAGATGACCGCGTGTTCCGAGTGCCGATCTCTCTACATGGATTTTCCACTCATTAAATCAATCTTTTTTCGTCATTTCTTTCGTCGTCTCGTTATTCTCTGTACTTGTTTCCTTGAACTTGGTCTCAGTCGGTTTTACAAAGTTGATACACGAAGAAGATGACGGAGAAGCTTTTCGCAGATAAAAAAAAATGTTTTTATTTATCTTTTTTTCATACTTTTTGAAGCTAATTCGATGTGATTTGCTTCAGCATTTCGTATATTAAATATATTTATTGAAAGGAAAATAGCTACACGTTTCATTCAGGCATATTCTCGCAATAGCGCTTTGAAAAATTATTTTCTTCGTAGCGCATTGAAAGATTTTTTTCTTCGTGGCGCACTGAAAAATTTATTTTTTTTGTGGCCAATGGAGAAATTAATTTTCTACACAGCGAATGGAAGAAATTAAACAAATTATTTACAACGTACATCGGAATCGCAATGTATGTATTGTCTACGATGTACATTGTAGACGGTGACGTAAATTAGTAATGGTAACCACATTTCGATATGCACGAAGGATTGTTTTGTAACTTAATGTAAAATGCTTTTATCTCTACGAGCATACACCTCATCTTAAGTATTTATAAAAAAAAAAGGACACTACCCATCGGCTATAGAATCGATGTGCAAAATTGTATTTAAAATAATTTTTTTTCTTTTTTCGAGAACATACCGGATAAAGAAATCGCTGAGATCGTTCAGAGAATCGCCACAAAACGTATAACTTCCCTCTTCTTACACGGCATGTAATCGGGTATTAAAAAAGTCGAATCAGTATTTACAGGAATTTATTAAATAAAATTGGAAAGGCGACAAAATGTACGCAAATCTCAGAAGACAGTCATCGACGAGTCATTCGTACTGACTTGAGTCCTTGAGCGGCCTTGCCCGGTACTGAACACCGTCACTTTGCGAATGTAACCGGTAGTCATCAGGGTTCCAGGCTCTCACTTGTTGGTGTTTTATCGACCTTTTTCTTCATCTTAGCTCATAACAAAATGCTATTGATTATTATGCACTTTACTTAGGGCCTGGAACTGCACAATAAACGATTGTAACACATTTTACCTTGGCGCGGTGTATTTAAAAAAAGAAAATACGTCTAGTCCTGCGTGCATCGTTGACACAAATAATTTATTGCACGATCGCCTTAATGACTGAGAATATAACAACAAAAGAATTCCTGAACTCGCAGATGTTTCAATATATCAAGGGACTAAATAATAATTAGCAATCACTCCGACAAGTTTAATAAATGTATTGCTACATTAGCTGCAGTCACCAGGGTTTCAGGCTCTAACTTGTTGGTGTTTTATCGACCTTTCTATTCATCTGAGCTCATAATAAAATGCTATAGATCATTATACACTTTATTTAGGGCCTGGAACGGCACAATATACGACCATAACACATTTTACCTATTGATACATTAGTTACAGCCAAGAATATCCAATTTATCATCTGTCTGAAAATTTTTGTTTCAAACCATCTTTCAAAACGTTGAGAAATCATATTTAGAAAAAATGTCCGTGCGAAAATGTGTTTGATGAGCTTGCAAAATTGCAATGAATACATGTCGCGGGTTACTCGATCATCCTGAAACTTTGCTATTGATCAGAAAAGATTAAATTACAAAAGAATCATCATTCCGTAATAAGATTGTGAAAATATTTGCCCTTTACATTTTCGTATGCTACAATTTTTGCAAAAAGAACTTATCTCAATTTGTCATAAAGCTAGTTGAGTAAAAGTGAGAAATATTATAACGGATGTCAAAAGACGATTAAATGGTAATAGAATGAGTAGATAGCGTTTGAATCGTTCACCTCTCTCCGATGACGAAAGATACAACTGTTATGAAAATGAAAATATTTCTTAGGAATTTGATGAGTTATCGAGTGAATCCATGAACCGTCTATGGTAGCAAAAAAAAAATTGAACAAGTGCCAAGTAGAAGCATTCGGTAGTGCACCAAGCGGAGCAATGCAGCAAGCGCGTGACTCATGTTTCAGCAATATTTAGCATTCTGAAGCGATACGGACGTACCCCCGGACCGTGTGCCAAGTGCGCTCGACTGTTGGACATTTCCCAATCGAATTGAACTCTCTTCTTACACCTAATAATCGGAATAATATTCGGAATATGCTTATATTGGGAATGGCGAGGAATGGATTACGAAGCAATATGGAAATATCGTTCATCCGAGACGACAGAGAAATATTGTTAAAAGTAACATTTTCCAATTAATTAAATTGTTGTGATTGTAATTTTAAAAAATGCTGATAACGTATCGCGTTATCGCGTTATCAGCATTGTGACTTTCGCATTATATTTGTTACTGGCATTAATTTACAAATGATCTTGTGATCTATAAAATTTTTCAAATTAAGAATACGCATTTGGCAAATAATTTACAATTTATCAGTTTTCTGTCGCCACGTAACTGGACGGTTCTCCTCCAAAACGGTGAGAAGTTTTACTACATCTAAGTGAATTTACCATAGACTCGGTAACTACATATCGACAGCACCTTGGCTGCGGCACGTGGCACCTTGATAGAAAAATACAGCGAGATGTTATCTTTCGGATTAATCCAATCGAAGAGGAATAGCAAATTTTCTTAACATCGCTCTGTCTCTGAAATGGGGCCATTTTGAAAGTATCGTTAGCATACGTACTCTGAGGACACTCGAAGTATACTACGAAGTAGTATACTATTTATCATATAATCTATGTCGAATTTTCTTATTTTTTGGATTGCAATACTTTTTCTTTTTACATTCTCAATTCTAGAAGGAGCATTTGGGGGCCATGCGGATCCCATTCTCCTTTTAAAGTACGGTCCTGGAATCGCTGGCGGCGTTTTCGGGTCTGGTCTCCCTCCATAATTCAATTTAACTATCTAAGAAGGGAGCCCTTGATATACACCATTCTATTCCTTATTGAAAAACGAAGAGATTCATTTACATTTAAACTCGATTTTTGTTTGTAGAAAGCATTTTACACGAAGGAGACACGTGGGGGTTGCACGAACCACGCATATTAAATTAGATATTAGATTTTTTGCCCCGTAGAGGGCAAAAAAATGACACGCCTCTTCCAGGGTTGATATTTGATGAGAAAGTAAAAATGATTAACCACAAAGATGTCATAATATCAGGAAATAATGAATAAAAGAACTCAGGAAATAAATTGTTAAATCAATTACAAATCCAATTAGTATAAATTCGGTAGACGTTTAGTATAATTTCAACTTAATTATGCAGCTTCAATAATATTAAGCTGAATGATATTAAAAAGAAAACAAATAAAACTAGAGGCTGACTTCTTGAATTTGAAAAGCATAATTTGCCACGATCTTTTATGGTTCGTCATGCTGCCGTTCATAGTCCGTCATGTGGCTAATGCTGACGCAATTATTCGCTTTTACGGTTGTCGACACGCTAACGTATGTCCACGTATACCAATGGTATTTCGCGCGACGATGAGAGCTTCGGTGTGCACGAATGCAGAACGATATAGCGAATGTGCTGAGGAATTATATATGTACACTACGACAGAGCGAATAAACTTAAACAAAGAAAATGCCCTAAACGAACCTTAGAAAATTGCTCGGATCGCTCAAATCGTTATGTACAAAGAGGTAGCGAGTACCGCGGATCTGTAAACACGTCGCGTATAGTAAATATATGCAAGATAAAGAAGACTTCTGCGCACGATTCAATGACGATAACATTAGATGCCACCTGTTTTTCCCATTTGTCATGACGTATGATTGTCAGTTTCGAATGAAGATTGATAATTCACCTTCTTTTCATACAGTTTTCACGAAATGTGAGTGAAAAAATAGGTTATTCTTTCACACGCGTCACAGTAGACAAGAATTGTTATTAATTTTATTAAAGATAGGAAGATTAGCATTGCGATTATAATAAAGAATTTGTATAAACGAAACGGTGTTTAGAATTTTTTATAAATATTCCTATTATAAAAACCAAAACAAATGATTACTTTTGGCTAAAGTAGATTAACTAAAGTGGCACAAAATTTACTAAATAAAATGTCACGTTCGCGGTTTGTGTTATTCTTTCGATGAAGCAGCAATAGTGAAATTATAATAAATTTTAAAAAACGTAGGTATTCGTGCTCGAACTATAAAAAAAAAGCGATCAGCACCAGGTGTTCCAGGTATTTTGCGTACGCTCTTTCGATCGTAAAATAATAACGAGGGAAAGACCTCCGATAGATCAATCGCCTCGGAGTGGCCGCGAAATAATAAACAGAAACGTGTCCCTGTATGAAGCGACGCAAGGCTTTTCCCAATCGATCGCGATCGAAGCGTTGCGAGAGACAAGTTCTCGATGTAATCGTTTGATCGGAAAAGTTGAAAGTACGAAGGTCACCGAGTATCGTTACCGCTGTCATCCACCGCATGTGTGTCTATTGGCACACACCAGGAACAATCCGATAATTTATTACCAGTGACTTAATCTTTTTCGATCGATATTTAACTCTCGCACGAACATTACGTAAAGAGAACGAGCAAAACCTCTCTCGTTGTTGGATGAGTACGTTGTTATCGCGTGAAAACTCATGTACTCGACAATGACTTCTAGCACCGTGACCCACTGACACACTAACGAATCCACGTATTTTCACTCGGACCGTTCACGTTACCGTGACGAGACATTCAGAATTAAATTTGTTACATATGTTTCGTAGTAAAATGGCTGATGAAACATCGGAAAGATCAATTTGATCCTTGACGTTTCTGGGAACGATCAAGCTTCCTCTGTTTCTTCGAATTCTCCCAAACGAGAATGTACGTACGAGATACGAGTTGCGAGCAATCGAAAATATCACAAAAACTGATGAGATGATACCTGGAACAGAAATCTGTCTGGAAGCAGGCGAGTGATTCCAGATGGATCGAGTGGATCCAACGAGAACGTATCTATTGAAAAATTCCGAGAAAAGTCAATTTGAGATATCGCTTAAGCTGCATGCTTCGGAATTTTTTTATTCTCTCGAAACACGCTTTTAAAGGGAGATACGTTTCGTATTACTTTCACCGATTTCGAGATGTAATAAATCGATGGTAACCGTTTTATCCGTCGCGTTCACGATGTTCGATTGCGTTTTATAGTTTGAATTCAAGATATCGTTATTTCTGAGGAATAAATATGCTAATGTACGTAAATGTAAGTATACACCACGGTTTAGTTGATCTTGAGGTACAGTGTAATTACGAAAAAACTCATTGCTGTACGATTCGTCGTTACCAGTACAGTACGAGTAAGTTTCCATTATGAACAATATATCGATCGGTTAATATTAATACGAAATCCGACGTAAGGGTTCTTACATTGCTCGATCATTCACTGGAATAATTATTCATTAATTATTATGCCGCATTATTGTGCACAATTTCAGTATTTCTCTAATGCTATAAATAACAAAATATTTATACGATTTGTTTAATATTCACGAAAAGATGAAAGGTTAACCAGAAAATTCGAATTATTAGATAAATATCGGTTAGCGTTTTTGTCGATACGAGAACTCTGGGTTCTGAATATCTAATCCGACACTCCATCAATGCACCGGATATCCGGCAAACGGTTTTCCGCCTCGTTTTTATCCTGAAGTCGATACCTCGCGTGTGCATTTGAATTTCCCGAGAACCGATTATTGACTTAATTTAACATTTCTCTGCCAACATTTTAACGAAACGAGATTCTCACGAGCTCTTTTCACGGTGAGGATATCAAATAATTCGAGACGTCATACGACTATTAATATCCGTGATGCTCGTTGACTGGTCGACCTATGCACTTAGTTATTATTTTACTATAAGTCTTAAAGCCGTTGAGCAGGTTTGTCTTTTTCACCTTGTGATTTACCACGCAAAAGGGAATCCTGTAATCTCCTTACGATATTAACATAAAACGCACTTTCCGTCTGCGAGAAAGTGCTGGCTGCGTACCGGTATTCACAGATATATATTAAATCATTTAAATAGTTTCTGTAATAAGGCTCGAAGAGTAATTAAATTAAATTATTACTCAAGTATCAACTAAAATTAATTTATCTGTTTTATCATTTAATTTTCAGATGGCGCGGTTCTGTTTACAAACTCATTTGGAGAGAATTACTGGCTTACCTTTTCTTCTATTATGTTATCAACGTTACATATCGATATGCCCTCAACGAGCAGCAACAGAGGTAAGAGATACAGTGATACAATAATGGTAACAATCAATGATAAATAATTACAAAAGACGAGAGACTCTGAGCAAACGTTGAACAAATCACTTTTTCACGTTTTATTTCCTCAGAGATTTTTTATATTTTAGGTAAAAAGTGTTTGTAAGAATAATTTATTTCATTTGAATTTTCTTTTGCCTAAAATATTATTAAACTCTGAAAGAAGTGTGAGTGAAAAAAAATTGTCCGTTCGTGTTATTGACATCGCTTGAAATGTAAGCTGACATTATCGGTACGAGAGAGTGCAACCTTGGCCAATACTTCGAGGTTATTGTTGTTACCGGTGATGCTGGCAGAATTGCAATAAAAGTTCGAGGCTTTTGAATCTTTTAGAGAACCTCGGATGATAAAAGAAATCATTAAAACATTTTTATTCTAATTGTCTGGTAAATATCGTCAAATTTGATCAATCGGATTCTTTCGTTTAATAATAAAATCTTACTTTATCATCACATACAAAGTATTTAAAAGAGAAAGTAAATATGTTTTGAATTGCCTGGAATACAAAAAATACAATGCCGTCCAAGAACATAAAAACTTTTTCAAATGACTGCAGCTCGTAACCAAATTTGAGTATGTCTTCTGCATATAAAATATAATGTTGGTATTAAAATTGTCAATAGTACACCAATCACTCTTAACTCTTAACCTAAAACGCGATAAAATGTAATTTTTGGTCCCCAGATTGAAAAATTATTATCCTTTTGGCTGAGACATACAGACAGATTTATAAATGCAAATAGCAAATAGAAAATGATTGATCAAGTACAGCGGCGCTTTCGTTACTTTACGTATTTACTCGAATAAGAAAATAACAATCTTTTGGTTATAAAAAAATGTGCATCGAGTAAAATATAGATATTGTCCAGGGTCCACTGAAAAAAAAAGTTTATCATACAATTAGTGATCTTAAGGGGTTTTCCAAGAGGAATATACTGACGATTACATACACCGAATGTTAAACTCGTAACATTGCGTAGATGGAACAGACTCGAAGTTGAGGTTCTTTGCGGTTATAAACACATAATTCACTTATTGATTTTGTCGTTGGTAAAGCAATTCATAAAAATAGGTCATGATTTTATTTTAAATCAACGTTTGATTTAAAATCAATGTTCGACAAATTTGATATGCAAAGGAGTAAACCCCACCTGTCAAATTATCGAGGTGATCGTTTGGCAAGCACCTGGGGTGACAATAATTTATCTAAGACGAGAGAGAGAGAGAGAGAGAGAGAGAGAGAGAGAGAGCCCGTTGCTAAATCCCAAGGTCCTGGGATTATATATCAAGGGACCTTCCTAGCTCATGTCACGCAACGCCATCTCGTAAATACTTTTCGTAGCTTTACGTTATGTCTCGTATTTTGTGACCGGACGTTCACAAAATTGTAGCCGAAAAAGTAGATTACAACTATTCTACGAAATTCCAAAGTTCCTGTCTATATCGTTCGTAACTTCACTTCGGTATATTCACGAATACTTTATTTATAACTAATTCATACCAATACAAATTTAATGACAGTCACTAGTTGTAACCACATCATTCGGGCATTTTTTAATATTTAACGTGCATGTTCGTATTTTAAATCATCTTATTCGGTTGTGGCTTAGGATTTTACGCCCTACAACTTCCGATAACTTTGATATGAAAAGAAGTAAACCGGACTAGTGAAATTATTGAAGTGACAGCATGGCACATGCGACGATCATAATACATCTAAGATGAGAGAGAGTCCGTTGCTAAACTCCAAGGTCCCCCGATTATATATCAAGGGACCTTCCTAGCCCATTTCACGCAACGCCATCTCGTAAACACTTTTCGTAGCTTTAAGTTATGTATCGTATATTGTGACGTGACATTCGAAAATTGTAGCGGGAAACGTAGATTAAAACTGTTCTACGAAATTCTAAAATTGCTGTCTATATCGCTCGTAGCTTCACTTCGGTATATTCACGACACCTCGATACTTATTAAAATGTCATGAATATAATCACGAGGTGCAATTACGTCATTCATGCATTTTTTAATATTTGAAAGAGACAAAGCACGGCTCCTGCTGTGCGCTACTAATTTTTATGGAGTGATGTAGCGGCTATAATTGTATCTGATGTCAAACCTAATAGCTTTCAATTAACGCTGAGGAAACACTCTTAAGACTTTTCAAGATCTCGATTGATCGGAAATTTTCTAACGACTACGAATGTGCAAGAATTTTTATGACAATCGCAATGAATGATTAATCCTGTGTGATCGCTTGGGGTGATTTTAAACTTTAACACTGAAGTCAATGCTCAATCGATACGATCCCAAGTTACCATAAAGGGTTTTAATCAATCTCGAAACCCCGAGTCGTCGATTCGAATATTTTACTTTCCAAATCTCTGTCCCTTTGAGTGATTAAAAAAAATATATGCGACATCAGTGAAGTTTTAATGATTTATCCGATGGTGATTGTCCATTGATATAACAATCACATGTTACGCGTAATACTTTTTTACCGTTAAATCAAAGATGACCAAAGATCGCAAAAGTTATAAAGTATGAAATTTTTTTAACCACTCGTAAATAAAAACGATAAATTGAACCGATCGGTACGAACAAACAGCGATAGGCGAGTCATCTTCCGGTGAAAATTTTGTCCCGTAGGGTGAAAATAAAAAAATTATTTAAGAGGATAACCCATCAATTTCTTTGGGATATGCAGAGAAAAAAAAAGCAAAACGAACATAATCCTTTGGTGCGGCAGAGAACTCCGAGAGCCAGACGCTCAGTGAAAAGGGACTCGAGAACTCGAAAGTTGTTGCCTTGTCCCACTGTATAGTCTTCTTTGATTCGTCTTGGCTAAATTTAGGACCATGGAGCCGGTTTAGAGCCCAGTGAATCCTCCAGTAGACTCGTTATACCGTGCTGGATAAATCGTCGATTCAGCTACGGAATTGAACGAACGATCGTAAAGAAATGCACATTTTTCACACACTTTTTAAATGATTCCTTTAAGCTTTCTTCGATTTATAAATAGTAATAAATCAATTCTTTAAATCTCGATTCTCATTTATTATTAAATTATTCTTCATTCATGGCAAACCGGTAGAATGTTTCATTGTATAGACGTCGTTGCTGTACCAACACCCATGATAGAACCTTGGTCTACTTATGAAACACTGATTGAGGATGTCAGATGCAATGACAATAAATCAGAATACGAAACCCAGTTGATAATTAATCGTTCTAAACAATTAAAAGTGTAATTACTTAACACAAGGAAACTCCTTTTGGTTGTTGGATTTTTATTTTAAGATAAAAGCGATTTCACGTGGAAATATTAATGTTGATTGAATCGTGTTTGCGTTGAGCCTTGGACCACTTTGTACTGAACAACAGTTTAACGGTACTTCGTCTTAACAATAATACTAATGTCGAGTATCCTAAACATATTTATTTACCAATAAATTCGGTGAAAAAGTAGAACTGCATCTTACTTATCATAAATAAACATTATTCTTATCATTAATCAATTTTTTATTTGCAGGATATTCGAAAACATTCGATATTATTTCGGAAATTCGAGCGAATCGATACCAATGTCCTTCGTTCTTGGATTCTACGTGAGCCTCGTTGTGAAAAGATGGTGGGAACAATACAAACTCTTGCCCTGGCCCGACAATCTTGCTCTCTTCATCAGCGCTGCAATTCCTGGAAACGTGAGTGTGTATTAAAATGATATTTGATTGAATTTATGTTTAAATGAATTAACGCATTAATAATTTATCGAATTAATCGGGAGCTTAATATCCTGGTTATTCTAGCTCTTTCGTAGTCATGGTCTAAATTACCTACGGTCTAATTGTACAAACAAATACGTACCGCCCAGTACGCGTACTCTCGACGATTCTACACATGTCCTGCCCGATTGCTAATAACGAAAGCGATTATGGTAATGCTGAAAGCTATTTTTTGACATTAAATCGAGGATTATAGTTATAGTAAATCGTTAATAGATAAAAGATAAATACAATTAAAAACAGTAAAGCAAAGGAAAAAAAACGACGTTAAAGAGATTCTTGTTTATCGAGAATGTTTTCAAGTACAACAACCTTTTTCCGTCTCGTTGTTCATGAGTAGATGATGTAGCTATATGCTGGAAGTATACAAAGCATAAGACGTAGAAGCTCGCGTAGAAGCAAAGTCAGTGGCACCAGAATCAACAGCAGAAGGAGAAGAAGACGATGAAGAAGAAGAAGAACAAGAACAAGAACAAGCGACCATGAATCCTTTGTCTCGTCCAGCAACGGAGAACAACGCTTGAGTTGAGATCTTGCGGTCCTTTCACGATCTTGCTGCTGGTCCATCTGGTCATCGACACACAATGCTGCGCAAAGTGAAAGTTATCGTTGCGATCCTCAGGAAGGAATAAAGGAACAAAGAGACGGTGAACTAGCTTTAATTGCAGGACTCTAAAAACATTTTATAATATTACTCAATGATTTCAGTATCTTAAAATTGATTAAATCATTGAATCTAATTGACGTTAATATATGTAAGACCTCGGAATGAGAATATCGATCAGAACACATTACGTCAGATATAAAATTTTTATTTTGAACTTGGTGCACGTATGTTTGATACGTTTTTGCACCAACACGGAAATAAAGTATATGCAAGATATATTAAAGATATATTTACAAAATATATTCAACGGAAAAATATATCTGAGATATATCGAAAAAATAGTTAAACATATTTTTGATGAACTGATGAAAAGTTCGATATTACGGATATATTTTTCGATATATATCTTTTCCATGAGGGCAGGTATTAAATAAAACAGATGGAATGTCGTGGAATAAAGAGCGAACGACGATTAATATTTAAATAAAACTTTAATTAAAATGTTTTATCAGCCGTAAAACCTACCTACACCGTGTACACATAGAAACAAAGATAACGTTTGCCACGAAGAAATGCATTTTCTCACGTAAATACGTATCTCAAACGTTCTCGGGTGCTCGCGTAGCTTCACGGTACATCGCGAGATCCCTGGTGCCTCGTACAAAAGAAACACGTGACTTCATCGTGGACTTTCCTGGCGAAAGGGAAATGAGGCGTTGCGAATACGGGGGACAGACATTCGTGCGCTATAGGGAAGCAGAAAGAAGCTCAATGTCCACGACTCGGTTATCCCCCGTCGGCTCACGGTGAAATGTCTCGCCTTGGTTACCACCCTCTCTCTTCCCCTGCACGGTATAGAGTAATGCCACGACTCGGTCTGATTTTAATCGTGTGCGCGACCACACTTGAGTCGCGTTTAATTTATTTGGAAACTGGTATTCTCGCGATGGTAGATTTCATAGGGAATTGTTATTCCGCGGGGACGGTCGAAGAAGGCGACACCATGTCGTCGCTTACTTGCTCGTGTAACGGGGACGATACATCGATTGCAAAATTTTTAACGACCACAGATTCCACTATCAGACTTGATCACTTTGTTTTACAACATTATTTACATAAATATTAACGTTTAGCAATTACTAATAATACAAAAAGAATTCATTATTAATTTATTTATCGATTAAGATTCTTGTAAATGTAATTAAGTCAAAATATTAGTATAAATGAGAGAGAGAGATAGAGAGAGAGAGAGAGAGAGAGAGAGAGAGAGAGAGAGAGAAATGGAAATGAAAATGAAAACACCCAAGTGAATTTATATTATAAAACAGTGTAATAAAAATAAAGGAAATTACTGAAAATAAAAGCGAATTAAATTACTGTCGATAGCAAGAAAGGAAGAAAAGACCAGGAACCTGAGGAGCGATGGATCAATTCCTATTAGTAAAACAGGGAAAGTGTTCATGGCTCTTGGGGCGTTGAGCATCGAACGTGTTTCGAATTTTCTTCGATTTAGTTGAAATCGAATTTTCACAGCATTAAACGTACAAGCGACATTATTCACCGCAGTGTATATCTGCAGGCGTATTAGATCGTGGCGAATGTAATGAAATCAGAGTGCATCCTCGTGTGTCGTCGAAAGGGAAACCAGATTTTCACATCGAACTCTTACTTCACAGTTCGGTTGGCTATGGTGTAAAAAAAAATACGTGCGAAGCACTCTCGTTGTTTTATAATTTATTTTTATATTCTGCAGTGTTTCTTCCGTCGTTACAGAAATTTGCTTGTACAATAAATAGATAGATAGATAGATAGATAGATAGATAGATAGATAGATATATAGATAGATAAATAGATATATATGTTTGTTCCGTGCTTTGGAGCAAGCTCCCTAAGAACGCCATGGCAATGCAGATTATTAACAACATCAATTAAATGCTGCACTATACACACAAGTAATCCATAACCTCTAACTATAACTAGTATTATCCTAAAATCCAGATTCAAAAGAATCCATCTGTCCACGCATCTCACTCAACGGTACACTGGTTACCGCTCGTCTAAAGCCCGTGAGAGTATCACACGCGCTAAGCGAATTCCATACGTTAGATGCTGTTGTACAAAACGATTTAAAATAACATTGTGTCCGACACGTGGGAATTATAAAGTCACAACTTTTGCGCGGCTGTCGAAACTGCCGTTCAGGGGCGAAACTGCAAGATCATGGTGACACATTCAAAAAATAAATGTCGCGGGTAGTGGTTTGCCGCGCTCAGCCACTTATTAATTTATAGGACATACATAACATTTATATTAAATGCATTAAATTTGTTCAATTTGATTTTAGGACGAGAGAGGACGCCTCATGAGACGCAACATCGTGAGGTACGCCGTTCTCGCGTACGTCATCACCCTCCAGAGGATTTCATTGAGGGTGAAGAGACGTTTTCCCACTCTTCAGCACATCGTGGACGTAGGTGAGTTTCAACAAAAAATAATCAAGTTAATTCGAAGAAGCAGTTATGACGTTAGTTTTCATGGTTAGATATCTCGTTTTTCGAAGCTGGATATTCGTATTCCAGTCACGAACATTTCCTTCGTTAGTCACGTTGTTCCGTTTGCTCGTTATTCGATCGTTACGCTTCATACTCGTCTCTTATACGCGGAATCACAGGAATCAGTCTCTTGCTTCTAAGTTGTAGCGGCTGATACAGCTCTTGTCGCTTGTTCGATCGTACCGCGCGGATTCCAGATCGAGCAGAAGAACACGGAGAATCCTCGCTCGCAGCCGCGGAATAGCAAACGCCTTTAAGGGAATCTAGACATTTTAGACGTGATCGTGTCTTGAAAACTAGCGATTGATCGAACGATCGGTAGCGAAAGATATAAAGACGCACGGAAAGATGTAATATAAACGAAAAAAGAAAGATAAGTTGCGATTACCAATCATCGGTTTAACCCAACAAAATATTGATAAATTAGACCAAGCGATTGATTGGCACAACTAATTAATGGTATTCTCAACGAATCATTTTTCCCTGTGCAGTAACACAATATCTATCGAATATCAAATTGAAGATTAATTTCAAAATAATAATAATACTCTGCGTGTGAAGTACACCGCGGATGATGACGCGAATATAGTTATGGCGTCGACATTTTGATACACACGAATGGTTATTGTGTATCTTTTATTATAAAATGCTTTTGTCTCTACGAGAATACACCTGATTTTAATTATTTATCAAAATAGACATTAACTATTGGTTATAAAATCAATGTGCGAAATTATGTTAAATAAGGATTTGCCGTTTTTGAGAATATATCGGACAAGCAAATGGCTGGGATCAACTGAAACATATAATTCCCGTCTGTTTGTCTGGCCTACAGTCCGGAGTTAAAATTGCGGAAAAGGAGGAAGTTGGTCAGTTGCGGAAATATACAGACATCTCGCGCGCTCTCGAGTAACAATCGGATGAAAGAGAACAAAAATCGGATCTAATCCATTGCAAACGAGTTGAAGTACCGACACATGCGACGAGGCGCACGTGAATTCTAACGCGGTGCAATGTAAATTGACGTCACTCGATGCATATAGCGTAAACCAATCGCGATTTTAATGTCCAACTGGATTTTGTTTTTTTGATTCTTCAGGATCAATAACACTTTAAAAACATAAGAGTCGATCGAAAGAAGCGTTAAACGACACGTGACAGCTCCATTAATAATGCAATGTCAACGGTGTAGTATTAATTTATAATTATGCGGCTTGAAGGAAAAAGTTTAAATCATCTTACGGAAAGCGGTGATGTGCTCGAAGATGCGTTTATCGTGGAGCTCTTGATATTAAAGTTGTAACAACCGGTTGATGTGCCTTCGCGTACGTTGTTCCATAAACTATCTATAGGAATGTGCTACGTCAAGCGCTCGAATCACTATGACTCACTTTACTCAACTCTAGAACGAGTATTACGTTGTATCGGTGCAAAGCATTAAAAAAAAAAAATAATAACGAAAAAATATGCACGCTGCGACAATAATGTACAGCTGTTGACAACGCGATTGTAAAATATGATTCAAGAATTCACAAAGTAACGATTATAGATAGAAAATATTGAGTTACAGCGTTTCTCGGCTGGAATGCAACTTATTTATAAATTAAAATTCAACCAGTCGGGAGATATTTCCTTTTTTAAGAACAATTATCTTCAAGGCGCTCATGCTCGATGGGATAACGTGTCATTGACATTGCAATATAATCTCTCGGGATGTTGAAAAAAATGATAAAAATAGTTAAAAGCATTTGGCAAATTTGAAAAGATCGACTCGGATGCGTGTTGAATTTATGTCTGATGACTCGAAATTTTCTGACATAAAATATCGCTCGTTTTCGCTTGTACGAACTTGAATATATTTTAGTAAAAATACGACCGAATTCAATGACGAAATAACGTCTCGTTGACTTATTCGACTTTGTCGTCGTTGAACGTCGTAAATGATCGTGAGTAAGCGAGCGAAGGTTTATCGGCGAACGCCGAGAAGTTGTAGGATTCCAAGGATGAATCAGAATGATAAGGTCTCCTGTACGAGATGAAGCTTTCGAATATTTGTATCTTTGCTTAAAGCAAGAATCGTGTAATGACCCAAAAAATCTTTTAGAATTAAGGTAAGAGCGAGAAAGTAAAAATAAAATATTTTATTTGATTTTCAGAGACGCAAACGTCTCCGAACCGCTGCGTTTTAACTTAGGTATACCAAGAATTATCTACATACGTTATCAATAAACCGTACGGATCCGTTCACTGAGACTGGTCGACACGTATGTGAAACTCATAAAAAATGAGAACGAGTGAAACGAAGCAAAGTGTTGCTGGCGCCGGCGCCACGATCTTCCTCTTTTCTTTCTCCGTATACTCTCGTCTTAATCCTATTTTTCCTTTTATCATTCTCGGAGCTCAAACTATCTCTCATCCGGTTACTCCAAGCTTCACCTCGGGCAAACTAATCTATGTTCTTGTATCAAGGAAATAAGCAAAACATGGAACACGAGTCTACCCCGGACTCTATTCCTGTTTTTCACTTATAATTATACATCTCAAGAGATAAAACTATTTATAAATAATAAACGGTGGATTCTTGTTCCGGCGATTACTTATCTCACTCTTTGAATCTGTTCCTGTCGTAGAAATTTTATACCACGTTGTTAAATAAATACGTTATTATCGTTTATTTCCATTCACGAGATTCTTCATCGAATAAAGGAACTCTCACTGTCGTTATCCATCATTTTCTCGATCCGTTTCCGTATAATAAATAATGAATAATAAATTAATAATAATAATAATAATAATAATAATAATAATAATAATAATAATAATAATAATAATAATAATAATAATAATAATAATAATAATAATAATAATAATAATAATAATAATAATAATAATAATAATAATAATAATAATAATAATAATAATAATAATAATAATAATAATAATAATAATAATAATAATAATAATAATAATAATAATAATAATAATAATAATAATAATAATAATAATAATAATAATAATAATAATAATAATAATAATAATAATAATAATACCTGTGTTAAATACCGTAAACGCTGATTTATAAATAATTACCAGGTATATTCGATTTTTATTTATTTTTTTTCTTATCGTTCATTCCGCTTCCACTCGATAGAGATACAGAAGTTAATTTCTTGTTTCGCGTACTAATAATGCTGCGGATGGCGCCGATAAATATCTATTCCCAGTGTCCAGTACGCTTATTCTACAGTATAATTATGATTCTAGCAAAACTATAAGCGAGCGAGCGGGGTTCTCGTTTCGCGGCATCCGTCGCATCGCTAACCTATTTTTATTAGCTTCATTTTTTCTTCTTTATCTCGTCCGGAAGCAACTTCGCATGTTTTGTATCGTTCATTTCATCACCTTAAGCTGTACATATTCTTGTCGTAATGAAAGATACACGAATGTACGCGAATGTAACCAGTGGTTACCGGTCGTACACACATTTTAGAATGTTCTGTAAACGAGATAATTGTTACCGTACGGAGATTATAAAAATAAAACTAGCGAAACAATCGAAGGCTGCATCTCGTAACCTGTTGTAATAATTCGAACCCAGTTTTATGCAAGCGGGTGAAAGAAATCGACACGTTGCTGTACACCGATGCACAGTCCTTAATAGATTCTTCTTATATGTGAGCGTAATCAAGTTTTTTAAGAACGCTCTGATTATGATTGGTGTTTGAAAAAATGTAGAATGTATCTTCTTAAACCGAGGACTTTTAAAAATCGAAAGGAAAGGTGTGATCAGCAGCCATTAGATCGAAGCTTTTAGACTGAAATGGGGAATCTGCGAGTAACAAATCTACGTATAACACTTTGTATATCAGAACGGTCAATCATACGAATAAAAGATATATCCAATCTAACTAGCCGTCATCAACATCGTCGCATTATCATTATCATAAGGCGTATGATCGCCGAAGTAGCCGCAGCTTTTCCTGGCTCGCGCTCTATAATCATTTGAATAAACTGAGTCGAACCAGTCGTCATACCTTTCGATCTTCTCGCCTCTCGCGAGATCGGTATTCGTCGAATCGGACGAACGATCTGAGCGTCCGAGTTCCCCGATTTAAAATGTACATCCTATATTTAGCTCAAATTGTACGAGCACAGCTTCTCCCCGATTACCGATCGTTGAGCATAATCCTGACGGGATGTACCGAGCGAGGCGTCTGGCTGGCGCTGTACCAAGCTCGCAAGAAAGTAATTATGCCCGAGCACCTGCACGAAAGAACGAACTATCGGAGCAAAGTGTACCAGTTCGCAGATTTGTTGCATCATTGCACTTGCATTCGCACACCACAGTTATCGCGTATTCGTGTGACTGGCGCAAAAAGTGGATGCTGACGATGCGGTCCTGAATGTTAAATGAAAAACATTGTACGTTCGAACCAGTGCGCAAAACTTTGCAAACATCTTCAAGTTTAACAAGACTCCGACGTCGCTCGAATAATCTCTCTCTCTCTCTCTCTGTATTTTGATATTTTGTTTCTAGTTATCAAAGCTGTCGTCCCGCTGCGTGCTAATAGAGGTACAACAACTAGAGGTACAACCAACGTTTAAAGGAAAGGTTTATGAACATTTTCGATACTTAATAAATTTGTTCATTAATAAATTTGAATTCATCGACTGAATAGATTGTCAAAAATAGCTTATTTGTAAAAGTTAAGTAATTTTTCTTGCTGATTCCAGTCACTTTGATTCGGCTGATTCAGCGATTTTTCCTAGGACTTGTCATTCTCTTGTGTCATACGTCAACATTTTCATTAACGCTATCTTATCGAAATATCAATAATAAAACAGTGTTAATTTACTATTTTTTAGTCGAAATTCCTCGCTCGGATGATCGGTAAAGGACTGTATCATTTTATCAGTACAAATCTACAAGCGAAACGTAGAATATATCTCAGATTTAACCGTTTATCCAATAGTAGATGAATATGATATCTTAAAGTAAGTTTAAATATGTCATATATTGCTTAAACTTGACCTTTTTAAATCCTGTTCCATTGCTGTTGAATATCTAGAGAATCTTCTTTATGTTATCCATACATTTTCTACCAATGGAAACATTTTTCGATGACATTATTATTTTTGCCCGCATGGAGAGTGGATTTCGGATCAAGATCCGTGGCCTCTTTAAAATGGAGAGTAACGTAAAAAAAGGATCATTCCTCGAATACCGATCTAAACTTTCCCTCTGATGTAAAATAGATGCTTCTTCTGTCTAAAATAATATTGAAATCCGATGGCAAAATGAAAAATTGCTGAAAGAACTAATTAGACGATAAATGAGACAAAGGAATGAACGAATAAGAATAAGAAAAAAGCGATTTATTGTTTCTATTTAAATATTAATGGGTTAACTATATAATAATTTCAGTGTGATGATTATACGTGTGTTAGGAAATTCCGACCTTCCTCAAGGTCGTTTTTACGTCATTCCTAAGCCACGAGGTGCCACTCGAAGAACCGGAAAACGAAACGATCGAAACCGATGTTAAACCCACGCATTTTCACCTGTCGACGAATAACGGGTTGAACGTTCTCTCAATGAACGACGAACGGTCTTTCATGGATGGCAATGTCGTATCTCTCAGTGGCAACACCGTAGGCGTACCGATCGTAGGTTTGATCGTCTAACAAATCGGTACACCAATCTTATTGCCGCAATCTTCGCGTGCTTTACGCATCGATCGTTTCTCGACTCGTGGCGCCACTCCAATTGTTTGTCCGAATACGAGATTTAACCATGCGTGAAAAGGTACCGATCTTTCTTTCGTGCGATCGTCGATCTAAGATAGACTCCATGCGGTAACTTCCAACGGAGAAATAAATTCTCCTGACTTATTGATATTACAAGGCTGAAAACAGAATACGACAGAAGTTGAACAATTTCGAATATTTTTAAGAGGGGTGAGAGTAATTCATAAGAAATTATCATTAGAGAGATGTAAAAACATTGAAAGGAACCAATATTAAGTTATCTGTTATTTGGTTTTGGAAAAAGTGTCCAAGTACCATCGCATGATCGTTGAACCTGCTGAAACAGTGTCAGTAAGCGATTATAAAGAGGTGTAACGATCGCAAGCGATCGGTAATTATTTACGGATACAGGACGAGAGATCATTAATTATTACTGAGCCAAACTTTGCATCCGGACTAGAGAATAGTTTCTTAAAGTTTTAATGTCTATTTAAGTTATTTGTTTATAGTGTCGGTAGTAATTAGACTTACGTTAGATGGGATACGAGTGTAGTCAACTGTACACAACTTGGCCAAAACTTGCTCCCATCTCCGATTGTATATAAGATAAGCGAGACTCTAGCTGTATCGCTCTTGTAACTCGATCATCATTGGAAGCCGAGGTTACTCAAGTTCAGTGAGATTGAAGATCGTCGTAAATGGTTCGCGTGTCAAGATAGATAAAAGTATAAAGATCGGGGGTTATCGACCGCACTTTTTTTTCACTTGAAATAGTATTCCACCCGAATTTATAATAAACAAAACACGTTTCCAGGTACTTTATTTACTCGTATAACTTGATCATGCGTGAGTCAAATTTCTTAAATTCAGAAGGAATTAAGTTTATCGCGTATACTTCGCGTTCCTTGGCATATTATTTCCTCCGACAACTTGATCATGCATGAGTCAAGTTTCTCAAATTTAGAAGGAATCAAGTTCATTGCGCATACTTTACGTGACCGGGCAAACAAATGTAGAATAATCACATTCACTTTTTCTTTTACTTGTGTTCACTATTAATAAATTGTTATCTGGATAGATCAAACATATTTCTAAAAAAAAAATATTAATCCAATCATCGAACTCAGTTATGTTAACTCTACATTTTTTAGCTCTATAACACTTGCACTCTTTAATTCTTACAATCGTAATAGTTTGCCAACACGTTCTGTCGCGCTAAAGCCAAACGGTGGTATTTTCTCCTTTTGGCATAGCCATTCGGACTTGTCTTATTGAAAATCCGTTCGCATTCAGGGAACACAGCTGCAGCGTTAGAATGTGACACTCTACCGTATACCGTCTGTATATTTAAATGCGTTTATAATTACGCGCGAATGTTTCCTAATCAGTGAACTCTGGTTTCACCGGTGCCAAGGCTCCGTGCATCGTGCAATTGCCACGTCTGACAATCAAGCGTATTTTCCATTGGCGAACATGTCCGACGTAAATTCCTGCTTGTTACTCCAACGATAAAATAACGTTATTACTAAATATTTTTCGAGGCAATTACTTGTTTCAAGCAATTACAATTTTTAACGACCGATCATAAGAACACGTTCCTAACAAATGGCAACCATCCATATATTTTGTCTACATCTTGTTCAAAATTCATCTCAACTTATTTCATCAGATAAAAAACTTCACTTCTCTCATCATCTACCTGTCTTTCGATTTGCTCATCAACAATTAATTCCCTCTTTCATTCTTTATGATCCACTGATCGCGAACAACGAGTATCTTGGATGCACATAGTCATAAATATGATAAAGAAAACCATACGTTTACGTAGAATATCTAACTAAATGTATATATTTAGCTAGATATATCTACTACGAATCTACACGAATCATATATATGTTCTGTATGTACGTTCAAGATGTCTGTTGCCACGAAGAGAGAATGCATAAGGCTCCAGTAGATACATACATACCGTCTACATATATCGTGAACCGCGGACAGACACGTGAGACTGGTTTTCTCGGCGAAGGATGACGTTTTTTCGTGTTTGCCAACGTACAATACAGGAGGACGAAGAAGTTTAGTGTTGTAGCTGTACATCGCTCCTTCTCGTATATATAAAAGGACGAGAACGAGAGGTAGGGAAACTAAAAAGACATAAAGATATATATATAAGTGCTGGAGAGCAAAAACTCGCAAGAGCCCCGATTTATATTTATTTTTATTTATTTTTTACTGTCACGACGGCCTTGCCACGCGAGCAAGGATCCTTGCGTCCCATGAACTCAAAGAACCCTCCGTACTTCTCCTCGCACCGTCAATCGGGATGCGCTGTTTCAGTCGCACGAGTCTTCGAATAATTGGTATCGTACGATTTCTTCCAAGGCTATTGTTGATCGCACTTTGAATTCAAATATTTTCTTTAATTTTAATTCTATTTTTTTTTTTCATCAATCGCAAATTTTCATTCGTAACTTTGCACATTCACTCTTGTTCTTCACGATTTCAAAGCTGACTATTCCATTTAGTAATAAATTGTCTTGATAATTAGCCACGAGCTTTTGTCGGAATTGATAAAATGTATAAAATTACACGATAATGTTGCACCGAAAGTACGAAGCAAACGAACGACCCAACAAAACCAACGGAGGTTTGACACAGAAAAACTGTTAAATGTTCTGTAAATACGGAATATCTACACGAGTAGTGACTGCTATAATAGCATTGAACTTTATTTTGTGTATGCAACGATGCTCGCACTCTTGGGAAAAGTGTCACTCATCGTTGCGGTATATAACGGTACTGTCGCACATTGTCTTCCTTCGTTTCTTTCTCGTTTTTATAGTATAACGTCAAAACGTGTACGAGCTAATTAACTCGAGATTATCGTTGTATCGACGAACAATTAGCGCGTTTGTGAATTACCAAAGGGGTGTTCTCCCGAAAAGATTGAGTCATAGTAATGCAAACGTATTATAGCCAAGTCAACTGTGACTGTTAAAAGTTGCAACTTCATGAGTCACAATGTCGTCCTTGCTATCTCAATTCGATGAATGAAAGAAGAAAAGTTACTTTTTTTTTAAAGAATCGTATCGTGAGTCAGTAGTCGGGGGATGTTAATTCGTCGCTAATTCGAATGTGTACGCAGAAACTTGCGAAATATCGAGTTCCACTTTTATTTACAGTATATTTGCTTATTTTACTACAGCAGGGGAATACCCTGAGTTCTTAAGTCGAATTACGCAAGTGTCATTTGGGTAACAAGCGAAATCTGTCGCATGTATTCTGGCGTAGTTTTTAAATGAAGACAAAAAACGTGTTGAGTTACTGTTTAAATATTCATCTTCGAAATAATATATTGATTGGAACTATTAACTCTTTCCGATTGTACTTTCGTAGAATTTCACGGCGATGACAATCGGTAAAATTTACCCAAATGGTATATGACTGTGATGTTAAAACCATCCGCTGGATCGGGACGAAAAAATTATGAAAACATACTTTGAACATTCTTGAATATATAACGAAACTCGGTATATGAGAAATGAAATGACAACATGTTAAAAAAAATCGTAAAAAAGTTTATCCATGAAAAATACACTTTTTTACTTAAAAAAAACATAACTTTTTATATTTTCAATATTTTTAAGCATAATCCAGAGACGATACTCCTAAGATGTGGTACTTTAAGGGGAAAAAATAGTGAGATGCTGCGCATTAGAAAAAAAGGTTTTTTTATTTTATTTATTCGTGTCAGCTCACAATGATGAGTCACCGGCTGTCAGTTCGATATTCTCGCTTTATTGAAATGTCTAACGGTTTATACCTGAAGGGGATACTTCGAATCCTCGGTAGATGGTGGGACAAGTTTCGTTAGAACCAGGCCCTTCTAAATATGTAGGTCCAAACTTGATAGATGGATGAAATTTACTCAATGTGACCATGAAAGATTAATTACTTCCTCACAGAGGAAGACATGTTATCGCGAAAAAATTTTTACGAGATTTTCATGTCAATGTACTTAAAAAGTCCCAAAACGCCGATAAATGATATTTAGCAAAAATATCCGTGAAATATCCAAACGATTTATTACCATAAAATTAAAAAATCCTATTAGATTAATTAAATTCTCGCGTAGAAGAATAAAATTAATGTTATTTGACTGCAATAAAACATTTATTTCAATGAAATAAATGATTTTCATTACAAATATTTCCCTCGTTCGTTGTAATTTTTCGATACTTTTAAAACTTTCAACGTTTATCGCAAGGAACAAGATGAAAATAGACGAAATTTTCGATATCACGTGAGATCTTCGTCCGTTGTTGATTATCCCGATCGGTGATCACATCACGTTGTACTATTTAAAACTCATAAGAAAATTATCTTTACAGAAAAATATTGTTGCTATATATAAAAAATGTATCTGTTGCAACAAGAATATCCGATTGGATAAAAAAAAATCTACTAACTAAACATTGAATATGTAGATAAATGAGAAAGTATATTTGTTATTAATAGAATAGTACGGCGATAAACAAATACGATGAAATATATTCGAAATAAATAGTTTATCTAGGTGCATATACGTACTTTAATCATTATGCATTTCTATTTTTTATTTATTTGAAAGGCATTCCGAGTGTGCTTAAGTGCGTTAAAGAGAACACCTGACTCACTTTCATGGACGCGGTAACGGTGGAGAACTTTCATCTCGTTCTCTCGTCGCTTCCGTGAAGCTGTGGCGCCAGCCAGAGTTACAACTCTTTTCCGTTATTTATAGCCGATGAACGGAGATATCGCTCTTTCTTTTCTCACGTAATTGTCCAGGATGGTGGATATAATTGGCGCATTGACCGCCAGTGAACCGCGACTTTTGGGACTAGATTGGAAAATTATAGAGTCACTTTTTTTTAGACAATCTCGGTTTTTTCGAAACTATTTTCGTATGGACCATTGATTATGGCAATCCAGAGATCGCTAGCTCATTTCATGTCTTAATAAAGCATTAGCTCGTTTTTTTACAGCGATTTGTATACAATATTTACGTAATAATCGATTTTGCAAAATGTAACTCGTACTTTTCAATTTTTTTTCTTCAAGGGTTTTGTCTTCCTTTAACAACGTTTTTAATGAAAGAAAATCTGATTCATGAAAAAAAATCTACAACTCTGATTCATGGTGAATTCTTCTCCGAGACTAAATATAATTTTTCATTGTTCGGTAATGACAACAACAATAACAATAATAAGTAGCGCGAGCTTGATAGCAGCACACGCAAGATGATGAATTTGCGTAGAAATTTACATCCTAAATGTTCCGTTCTCCGTATAAACCTTCGACGCAACATGGATGAAAGGGTTCTTCCGGGTTTCGAGTGGTAGCACAACCGTTTTGTCCTCGGTGTAACATGCAACGTTGCGCGAAGTTTAGTTCCGCTCTTACGTTTTGTGCGAGTTGATGCGATTGCAGGAGTCGGAGCGTTTATTTAAAGAACAACAGATACGTTCTGCTTGGAGTTTCGTGTCAGTTGCGGTGATGAAAGATCAATGGAATCCACAGCCGATTTGGAGCTGTAACGACGTAAGAACACGATGAGGGCCGCCGAGTATGACGCATCGATCGAGCGGCACGTTGAGAAGCTCATGCACGGTTTGTTTTTCGGGCACGTCAATGATTTGGTTTTGTCGGAATGGCTGACGTTTCCGTTTCTGTAATCAGCCGGAATGTTGTCCGAGATCCAAGGATTAATGTTCTTGCTTACCAGGATGGCGTAATTAACAAGCTGAGTTATCAGATCCAGATGATGAGTATAAAAGTTTCTGACACGAGATGCAGGACCCGCAATGGTTTCCCAAAGACACTCATGTGTATTCTTTCCATCGGAATAACACAGCCCTAAGAGTGTTGTTCTTTCTTAAGTACTCTTACGGATTAGACGTAACCCCAATGTTGTCTTACATCCCCGAAGATAGGGAACGTCCGTGTTAGGGAACGAGAAATGCTTAATTTATTGAAACTATTCGTTCCCCGCTGTCAGACAGATAACAACCAACAAGTCTGACATTGACATCATCGACTACAGGAGACTAAAGAGGACGACAAGCAAATCGAGTTTCAGGATCTCTGTTTTGAAGTTCGCCGGCTGCACTGGTGATCCCCATAATCGGCGTTCTCGGATGGATAAAACTGTCGTTTATTTTCAGGTTGAGGGAGTAGTCATGCAGAATAATTTTTGAATACCACCCGCTCGTGTTGTAGGTGAGAGCTCATTAAGCTTTTACGTATAGAATAATAATAACAGTATTTTATCAAGAGAACACAATGATTTATCATTCGTGAGGGATGCAAAATTTTGCGATGACGATGAAACCGAGTTTCAAGATCACATTCCGCATAACTCGGGCGGGTTGTCTGTACACTATAAAATAGCTGCGGTGTCAACAGCAACGGTGTGAGTGTTGAAAAAAAACCGGTGTTAAAATTAACACCATTTCATTGTTAAAAAGACACCGGCAATGTGCTATACCGATAATTCGGTGTAATCTTAAAAATATTAACACCAAATGGGATGACGGATCGCGTTAACCATCAATAGTGTTGCTTTTCTACAAATCGACACAATTCCGTGTCAAGTCGTAGCATGTCTGATAGAACGTACTTTAAAAAAACCTACAAAATTTTCAAATATGCACTTATCGGTGTCAAATACACACCGAAAGGTGTCCTGATCTTTCTACGCTGGAAGTTCGTGTAGAATGTTATTTTCTCCGTGATTTTTCCGGTCTCCGTATTAATAGATCACACCGACGATTGACACCGATCTAGTGAACCTATTGGGTCTACACCATGGTGTTGAAATGGTGTTAATTTTGACACCGCATTTTTGACAGTGTATATCAAGTTCTTAGCGAGTTTTATCGACGTGCAAATAGTGCATTTCGATAGAATATAAAAGTTCGTATCTACAAGATGAATGGAAGATTAAAACTAAATTAATATTAATGAAATTTAATGATAATTCATGTTAAGAAAAATCATGCTGAAGTGGTCCAGCGACAATAAAGTTTCTTCGGTAAAAATTAAAATACGTTTACGAGTCTCTTGACCAACGACATATTTCATCGCTAATCTCCATCTTTCACTTGGGTTCATTCTTGACGAGTTATGTGTGTTTACGAGCGTAAAAACGCCAATGGCGCATCACGGCAATTATCGAATCACGTGTAGCGTGTTTAACAAGTGCTCGTAGTCGTCGGTTAGTTGTTACAGTGATGAGTGATAACTTTATGGCCGTTGAGACTTCTTCCCGCGTTCCACTGTGTTCTTACTTGATTTCTATTCTCTTTGTTCTATTTGCAAATGATATTATTTAGAGCTTTCCTTACGAGGATTTTTTGTTGTATGCTGATGATTGAAAGTTTTTAAAGATAATTCGATGTGTGTAAGATGCATCTGAGCTGGAAGGCGGAGACGCGGCATAAAACGTAATCATTGTAATAGAAAATTTAAATCATCCTCGTGTAATTCAATATTTTCTTATGGAAAACCTCGGTGGTGTTTTTTAAGCACGATACTCAAAATCTCGGAAATTTCATGAGTCTATTGCGTTTTTTATATCTCAAATCTTAAGATGATGACGTGAGAAGCTTGCAATTGAAGCCCGAACGTGAGCTCTTTCTCTAAGCCTTTGTACTAATACGCCATTGATTAAAGTGACAATTAGTGATTAAAAGGTCCGTAACAGAGTCTGAGCGTTTACTTATATAACAAACATATCTCGCCGTCGCCGTGTACACGAATCGAGGAGAACCTAAAGAACTTGGAAACCCTTAGTGTGGTCTCGCATATATAGCCTGTGACAAGAACCTAAAGAACCCAAAGAACCTTAAGATCCTCTGTGTGAGTCGTCACGCAGGGTATAATGAGCATCATGTAGGAGGTCCCTCATCCGTAGATCCAGGTTATTTCAAGTTCCTGTGAAGCATCTTCCAGGTCCGGTTAATTATTAATCGCCTTTGGATACCCCTCCCAGGCCAAGGGTCGTGGGCTTCGATTATGGTATCGTAAGGGATAATGATGCAATGATAAATACGGAGGATCAATGATAGATTGCGAGAATTAAATCGCTCGGACAGTTGATCGCAGCAAAACTCACGACTCTCCTGGTTTTACCCGACGAGCCGTCGATAAATCTTCGAAGACGTTATAACGTTAATGATACTTTAACAACTTTCAAAGGATGACTGAAAGTTGTTGAAACGTGTATTACAAAAGTTTATGCCATTTTACCAAAGACTCTGTGTTCATTCGTACAAGTGTTATGAAAAAAGCGTGCAACAAAACGTATCTTTCGTAAATAAAATTAAGTAAATGCATAACTTCCGGATAAAACTTGTAGCACTAATAACTTTTTCTATTACAAATGACTTTTCAAACCAAAAATGCTGATCAATGCTTTCCTCTTTGCTTTTTACCAGGTCTGATGATGGAGTCTGAAAAAAAAATCTTCGAGATGATGAATAAGAAGGCAGCAATGTCCAAGTACTGGATGCCACTAGTCTGGGCGACTAACATAATAAATCGAGCAAGAAAGGAATCCTTGATAACGAGCGATCAGGTGGTACAGACGCTTTTGGTAGAGCTCAGCGACATCCGGAAGAGACTAGGTGCTCTCATCGGTTACGATACCGTTTGCGTTCCTCTTGTTTACACGCAGGTGAGTAACCTAAGCTTATACCGATCTGTTAAATTCTTCTCTTCATATTTCGCATACCAAAGTCTCATTTACCACCTTTTATCCAACAATTATATTTTTCGTTAGAGACGAGAATGTCGATGTAAAGCGAAATATGTCGAGGTATGAGAAGCAGACGTCAAAGTTTTTGTTTCTTAAATAGTTTGAATTTTATTTGTATCGTAATACGTGCGAGTTGTAGAAGATGACGTGACATCTCGTTGACTCTCGATAAAATTGTTTTTTACATCGGCAGGTGCATGTTTCCTCGCATCTCCCGCCAACTCGTCGAACTTCTTGATGTTTGCGTCTTCATCGACTCTACTGACACTCGTTCTCTTCGGGTAGTTGCAATAATTATACGGCTGCCAACAACCGTCCTCCCACATCGTACTGTCATTAACATACAACTGTGCTTCCTTCACTGTACGGCAATAGTCAATGTTCGCTAAGTTTCCTCTTTCTTTTACATGTTTTCAATATTATACGTGTGCCGACACCCGTTGTCATTCATTTTTTAATGCTCAGGCGTGTCGCTCAACCGCTCATGAATTTTATTACAATCAACTTCCAGACAGACACATTCTTGTGCACAGCCTCTGCAATAAAATGTCGACATTGAGAAATATCGTCGTTCTCCTGTCGGGTTCTATAACGTTTCTCGGTAAATTCATAACTTTGCGGACTGTGTTTCGCTGCCAGGAGAATTTATAGCGCACAACAGATATATATTTTTTTTTATTATCCGCATAAGAAAATTTTTCCTTGATAGAAATTTTTTTAAATAAAATTTTATCATCTTTAATCCAAAAGTGTTAATTTTATACAACGTTCGTATAACTTTTGAAGCTTTTGATGGTTCTCGTGAGTTGAAAAAAATGACACGATTCCAATATTTTTTAGTCCAATTTGAGATTAAACTCGTACGAGGATCGTCTCGTAGTCGGAAAGTTGAAAAGTAATTTCGTTATCTCTCTTCTATTTGCAATTAGACTTTTCCTTTCCCCTCGTTCTCTCCGCTAAGAGTTGTGCAATGTTCATCAGTCCAACTTCCCTAATAGACGGATCGTCAACCCATTATTATTTTCTTGTGGCGTCAAGAAGACGCCACTCTGCAACGATGCTATACATATATATACAACATAGCAGTAGCACTATCTTCTTCCGTAACTGTTGATGAACAAGTCGGAGACGAATAGAGCAATTCAATATGGATGCTATAGGATCATATACGTGACGAATTATCACAATTATTACAACGGATATACGAATTAGAGTTTCTTGGAAGGCCGTGACACTGAAGTTTCGATAATTAATTTTCCTCATTGCCCATTAACACTATTTTCCTCATTGTCTCGTTGACCATAGACACATTTTTGTTTTAACCATTCACTCCAACTTTGATAAAATTAATTTCGTTAAGCTCAGTCAATTTTAAAAAAAATGTTCACTACTCATGGTTGACACAATATTTATTTATACTTCCCCCGTGACGATTGTGAGTGTCACGTGAGTGATTGTCCCAATCGCAGATACTCGAGTCACCGTTCATCATGCAACATACACACACAATTACACATAAACACAAGCGTTTAGACTGCTTGACGGTTGCGATTCGATCATATTATCTTACTAAAAACATTTGGCACAAGATATATTTTTGTGTTGTCGATAAACGGCTTCGTACTCAACGGACTGCGTTTATACAATCGTATCACGATTTCAAGATAGAAATTAGCCATTGCTGCGCAATTCGATCGTTGAATACCGAACACGAAAAACCTGTAAACTTCTTGAGTGAATATTCACTTGATACGCAAATGGAAAATCCAATTTAATCTATTCCAACGATGCATGGAATTGGCTTTCGATAAATCGATCGATCGGGTTTCACGTAATTCGAAATTGGGCCGCTTACCTCATACCTCCTGGTGGGAAACCCACCGATTTCCTGACGACCTTCCTCATGCGCACACTGATCCGTTCCAGCTCCGAGACCTTGATACGTATCTCATCGGGTTCTGGGGTTTCTAACTCACCGCATCACCGATGCTCTTACCAATCGTTATCCGGTTTTTAAAAAAAATCAACAAAGAAAAAAATTGCGATGACTCCTATCCCGTGTTCCGTCTCGTTCCACTCGAATCGATTTTCTAACCCCCCACCACCCCCCTCCGCCCCCCATATCAACCACATGATTCGAAACCAAAGCCCGCATCGTTGGACCCATAAAACCAAACCGTATCTTGCATCACGACAAAACAAAGAGAAAATAAAAGAATAAAAAATGCAAAAACGTGGCATGAAAAAATGTTCGAACTTTCGATGAATTTTTTTAAAATTTTTTATTCAAGATGGAATTTTTAACGAAAGTTATTTGATGCACTTGGTGATGGTGAAATTTTTAAAGAGAGAAAAATGTCCTCTGTCGAAGGTCGATATACATCACGTGAAGAGAAAAAAATATTTGCACGTATTGTATAAAACGTGTATAGATGTAAAATCGTGACTGCTGGCGATATCTTGCCATTGTTCGTTGGCAGGACGAGTTTTAGAATCGTGTTTCGAAGACGTGGAAGTCGAGAAGGGAAGACAAAACTCGAAAGCGATAGCTTTCAAGGAACTATACATATGTAGCACATAATGTACAGAGACTTTCAATTGTCTTGCGTGTTATTCGACTCGACTTTTAACGAGAATATGTTCTTTTTTAAATATTTTTTATCTTGCTTTCAGGTGGTAACGTTGTCGTTGTACGCGTATTTCTTCTCGGCTCTGCTCGGTAGACAATTCGTCGAACGTCCACCCAGTGGAAATCCAAACGGAAAGTACGAGGAACCAAACATGTACTTTCCAGTCTTTACGACTCTTCAGGTAAACGTCGCAGGATTAAATAAAACTATAAATAACGCTGAATATTGACTTGAACAAAATCTTGATTTTTAATTAAATAATTATGTTAATCGATCAAAGATCCGAGGATATTATTAGAATAATCGACTGTAAGAAGGTGATAACGACGGTGCCCTTTACATTCGTAACGGGAATTTTAAAGGGAAAGTGTGAACGAAGTACGAGTAAAAATGGTTAAAACTCGAAATTGAATGATTCAATTGATAATTGCATGCTCGCGTCGGTTGATATACAATCCACCGACTATACACAAGTCAGGAATGCAGTGTTCACCGATTTCCTATGTTTGTCTTTCGTTCAAAAGTAAGAATAACAATTTATAATATTGCGAGTTTGTGTAAAGACCACTGGATTTGTTGTATTTGCAGTTTTGTTTCTACGTCGGTTGGTTAAAAGTTGCCGAGGTACTCATCAATCCATTCGGCGAGGATGACGACGATATAGAATTAAACTGGTTGATCGATCGTCACATAAAGGTGAGTCACGTTTAATTTAATTATTTTTAATTGAAAAATAAATATTCAATGGAAACCAATCAAGTTGAATAACAAAAATGTGAATATTTCATCAGGCTGGATATATGATAGTCGACGAGATGCACGAGGAACATCCTGAACTGCTCAAGGATCAATACTGGGACGAAGTAGTTCCCAAGGATCTGCCGTATACCTTAGCGAGCGAGCAGTATCGACGAGAAGAACCAAAGGGATCCGCTGAACATTACAAAGTTAAAGAGAGCGACGCATTGTACGCAAACGTCATGCTGGGTAATCAGCTGCACAATCACAGTCAGCATCGCAAGGTTCATCAAGATGACATGTACGCTGACTATGTAAGTTTACGCATAGTTGACTAATTATTTTGATAAATAAAACAAAATATCAAAACGAAAAAAAAAAGGAAATTTTGGTTTACCGTTAAAATGTTAAGATCGTTTATCACAAAAATATTGAAATTGACGGATTGATCATGCAGGAAAGCGTTGATACGCCTCTGGTCGAGCGACGAAAAAATTGGCTTCAGCGTCAAATAACGAGAATGGGCTCTGTTAGAAGTTCGTCGACGACTTACAGCAGTGGCGGTGGTTTCTTCGCGAGAAATCGACACAACAGTGTCTACAGCAGCCCTGAAACAGGTGGATTACCACAAACGAACAATTCTAATCCGAAAATGACGTTATACGATCGACTGGTAGGACGTAAAAGCGTACGTAGTCAACGAATGGGTCGTCAAGGTGAGGATGCTAAATCGCCATTGATTTTATCTCGGGTTATCTCGCAACACCGGCGATGCGAATATATTAAAAGTAAACTCATCACAACGTAATTTTATAGCTCGACTAAGCAATACTATCATTTAATTCCGACATATCCGTCTTAACGTTGATTAGATCGTCACTTTATCTAATTACGATAATTAAAAGTAACTCGTGTAAAATTCGTTGACTAGAAACGTCTTTTTACGTGAACAACATTACTCGTTGTTCGACCGAATTGTTAATCATCCCCCGTTTACGCAACAGCGATGAATTAATTTTTCCAAGAACCCGTGAATAACATTAAAACCGTGTCTACACAAACGAGACAAAGTATTTCTTCATTATTCAATAATTTTAGTAATTATTCCGACGGAATGTCAAACGCGCGATATCCCTTGAGTCGCAAGTCTTTGTGAATAATTATTTATCTGTCAATAATGAAAAAGTGTCAGCAGGCAGACACTGCTCCATTGCTATTCACGGTGTAATGCGGTGGACGTTATATCGCTAAGGTCAAAGTCTTTTCCTCATTGCCGTTTCGGTCCATCCACAATTTCACCGTGACGCAATTGCTAAAACTTTCGTGTAGTAACGATCCCTCGTTCCGCTTTGTTTCTTTCAGGCACGATGACGAAGTTGCAGTCGGTCTCGGCAAACGTGAAAAATCGCCCTAGAATCCCAACTCCGGACGTTACCAAGGAGGTCGTTGACCGCGAGCAGAGACTCGCACTGTCGGCAAACAATGCAGCGAACATAGGAGCCGGTGTGGTTGGTGTTATACCTGCGAACGGTCATTACCCGATGGATCTTCCCGTTGTCCAGGTGGTTCTTTCACCAATCGCCGAATCGGAAGGTACACCCAACTCCGGTAAGGGCGGAGCAGCTGCCCTGGCTCAGGCAGTTCTTTCTCCGGCATTCTCAAGTGCCGGATTGGTTACCCCGATGACACTAACGCCGGTGACGATGAGTCAACTTACTCAACTGGGATTGATGACGACAACTTCGGCACCGATGCCTCGAATCAATGTTCAACCAGGCAACATGCAAGCGACCTTGACAGAAGTGAACAGCAGCGAGGAAGAAGGTTCCGGAGGAAGCGCGTGTGGAAGCTGTAGAAGCGAAAGCGTAACCGGACAGGAAGGACGTTCGACCCCGTTGATCGGTGATCGGACTAGTCCTCAGGGAAGCCAAAATTCTACACCGACGTTCGAGAGCTGCAACGAAAGTTCGCCGATTCTCATGAATCCGGAGAAATTAAGCGGTTACATAATGACGCCTAACTCGACGCAGGAAAAGGAGAGAGCAAATGCCGAAGCCAGGGGTAGAAGGTCTGCTTCTTTGCCGGGTCCACCGGCGATGATGCAGGTCCGTGAAGATAGGAGCATGTCCTTGCCGCATTCACCGGGTCTGCATCACCGGGACAATCCACCCGGATGTACACCGAGCAGACCCGTGGTTATCGGACTTGATCCGCACTCGCAATCGGTACTCCCCGAAGGAAGGCACAGGACTGGAAGTGTCGGACGAGACGTTACGAGAAGCAGAGCTCACGAACCTCTGAGGAGGACCAGCACACCCGCGAGCACGAATTCGACGCTGCTAGCCGGAACCGGTGGCACGGTAGTTCCGGGAAGCAAACGGGGCGAGGTTTACGTCTGATGTCAAATGAATTAAACGCCGAATCTCAATTCTACGAATATCACTGTAAGAAAGTGATTGTCAAAATCGTTTTTTTAAATCTACTTTTATCAAGTTGCGAACACGCTTGAAATTTGCCCATTGAAGGGTTTAATGAAACATCCCATTCCTCCTCTCAAAAAGGCCGTTCATGCCGTTGAGAACTTTGATAGGAAAACATATTTTAACCTGAAAAGTGGAAATTACTAAAAAAAAAGTTAACAACCCACTGACAATCAAGTTTTCATGCGCACGTTCTATCGTTTGACTCATTGAAATATTGTCCGTCCATCAGTGTGATGATTTTCTTGTTATTTTGTTCATTTAACTGTGAAATAATTCTCACACGTGATCGAGTATCGCGAGGACTGAATCGTTGCGCCGACTGACGCGGCTGAAACGGCCGGGGCAAAGCCCGATCGGCTATAATTATATACGTGTGCGTCACATTGTAAATATTATAATTTATGGTTCGTGACACTGTACGTGAAACAAGAGTAATAATAAGTTTTCTTGGAAAACACGTTTATATTCAATGTCACTCCAAGCCCACGATTTTTGCAACTTTTCGAATAATATTCGATAATCAATATCAATCTATCGAAAAGTAGCTAAAATCCAGATTCTATTGTATAATTTTTTCTTTTTTTGACGATTATATATAAACTTTTTATGATATATAAAACGAAAAAATATCTTCGTAGACCTTTAGTACGATATTACCGTTGAGTTGTCAATTGTTCTTTGTGTACAACAAATACATTAAAGAAACGTGACAAAGGTCGCAATATAGGCCGAGTTATAATATAATATTCGTTAACGCGGGGATTCGATTTAATCCGGTGGCCATTTCTCTCGGTTTCCAATGCCATATTTATTCATTATATTGGGAAACGTAGCCACATTTTTGTTGTTTTTTTTTTTTTTTTTTAATCATTCCGTTGACGAACGGAATGACGGCAAGATGGCAACGCTCGAAGAGAACCAAGTGACGCGTCGAGAAGAATCGTTCTCGACGATAAATTAATTTATAGTACATATATATATATATATATATATAAAACGTGCAACGGGCCATTGATAATATGTATACAGACAATTCTTGCATACACTTAAGGCAGTCATATTTGTCAGCCTCGCGAGTACACTTGTATAAATATAGATTAAAGAGTGCTAGACGTTGTTATGCTCGATCGGTGCTTATATTTATAAGACGATGCAAATGTCGCGGTGAACGAGTCTCGGTCGATTTTCTTTTGTTTTTTTAATCGAATTTACGGCTGAGGTACATGAACCATTTGTCGTACTAAAGTTAGAAACATTACAATGGCGAAATTGCAACTTTTCGTTGTTCAATTATGTAAAAAAAAAATCGAAATAAAAACGTCATTTCCAATCGCAATATTTACACGAATCAACGATATCTCTATTTGCATTCATTGTATCAATTGCGACGGAGATTGTACTTTGTATAAAGAGCAGAGAATGTTTTTACGACTGAGGTTCATGAACCATTCGTCGTACTAAAGTTTAAAATATTACAATGACGAAATTGTAACTTTTCGTTGTTCAATTATGTAAAAAAAACATCAAAGGAAAAACGTCATTTGCGATCGCAGTAATTACACGAATCAACGACATCTCTATTTGCATTCATTGTATCAATTGCAACGGAGATTGTACTTTGTATAAAGAGCAGAGCATTTTTTTTTGTTTCATATAATTTACAACAATCGTTTTTAATTAAATATTTGTAAGCAATGATTTCCAAAGGCATTACATCCGTTGATTAAGCGGTACAACCAAGCGTTAAGTTATAGATAAAAGAATTGTTTTTTTAAAAATTATTATTTAACTGAGAGTAAATGTTTAGAAATTTAGGATGTAAATGCATTTGGAAGTTGAAGCTCATCTCGTAATATCGATTTAACGATACCGTGCAATCGTTTGAAATACTTAAAATTATCTTACGATTAATCGTTTATTATCCAAGGACACATATCTCGCGGAGTATCAGCGCGTACGTAGCGTGCGAATAAACTCCTTAATAGTTATTTAACGAGCAGTATTTGTATATAAAAACAAAAGATATACGATTTGCGAAACCGCGACCGAAAAATATATGTATGTATCATACATAATATAGACCCGATTGATTATTATTTTATTATATAAATAATTACGAATAATGTTATATGTGAAAGATATACGAATATATATCTGAGATTTAAACTCGATAGGCGACGTGTTAGGGTACCTGTGTGCCTTTGTAAACTATACACGCGTCAAACCTATCCTCGTGCAATAGAAAAATACTTAAGGTTATAGGAAAGTACCGAGTGATCACTCGTGGTACCCAATTTATGATATAATTACACTATATCTCGAATAAACGATTTAAAAAACACTTTTTTTTGTTATTTTTTCATGACAATCTAAATAAAAATTAAGTTTTCGAATATAAACGATGGAATGATTGTTGAATTTTAAAAGACCGCTCGATATTAAGTTAATGACTACGAAATTTACCTATTTGTAATTACTTTCATTCGCTTCAATTTACGTTTTTGTATAATTCTTTATATATTTGGAGTCTACCTAGTGTATAATCACTAAAAAGCATAATCTCCTGTACCAAATGAAAGAGCATTCTAATACTGACGTTGATGAGTAGTTGTAAGATAAGTATACTTGTAGGATTTTTAATGGGAAAAGTTTTTTGCTAGAAATAACGTTTCATGAACTATCATTTTTTGTCGTAGACACATATTATTGCTTTTTCTAATAAAATTCTACGTGGAATAAACAATTATTTAGATTTATCGTTAATTAATTTTTCTTTAAGCAGAATCTGAAACATAAACTTTATTTGAAACGTTTAAAGTTAAATTGAATTATAATTAACAATGCAAATGGATTGAAATAACCAAAATTCATGGATTCAACGAGAGCCCTGTTGGCTACCCATCAATGTTATTTGCGATACACTCCTGAGCCAGAACGTTATTTTCGTGTCCTTTATCACTAGCGTCCTCCTACGGCGTAACGGTCAATCAGTCGATCTTGCCGATCAAAAGCAATTCTAGAGATACAGCGTTTTCGGTTCGAAACTCGATATATCTATCGAACGGGATCAAGAGAAACAGAGAGATAGACGAAGTGGAATCGGTCTTCCCGGTCTCACGCGATAGACGCATCGAGTGTAGCTCCTCCATTAGACTCTTCGAGATTTTGACAGCAGCGCACGCGGCAATATTTGAATCGCTGAATCGCGTACACTCGGATTTCCCTCCTACTATCCCATGTCAATAAAAATTCTAAGAGATTTTAAAGCGTAAATCGATTCGGTATAGAATTCCTCCGGATTTTCTCCTCAGCTATATCAATTTTCACGCAGAGATCGCTTTTCTGTGCGAAAAACTTAATAGTTGCTGCCTTTACTTCCATCGATAACGGAGATCGTCGATAATATCTTCGATGAAGAAACGAACGCGGTAATATCAATATTTTCAAATGATTCGACGTTACAGATCAGCGTAAGGTAAAAATCTGGGCAGTTGAAGCACACCTCAATCAAATCGTTGATCTTATTAATTTATAATGACGAATAACTGGATACATGTTAGTATTGTCATTACACGTGAAGTACGTAAAGAGGGAAAGTATTGCAATCCAATATAAATCCGAGTCTCAGATTATTACGGAAATAGAAGTTTCTAGTGACTGAAAATACAAAAAAAAAAGCATTTTTTATCTGTCTATTTACAGCCTGAAAATACAATAACTTTTCAACGAGACTGCGTATCGTAACCAAATTTCACAAGCATACTCTGCCAACAAAACTTAGTTTTATTATTGCATTGCAGTACAATTGCATAATTCCTTCTGATACTTAACCTGAAATATTTAAAAATATATTTTTAATTCGTAGAAAAAATTTTTGGAAGTGTCAGTAAGAAAGTGGTAGAGTGTGGTAACGCGTTGTACCACATTAAAGGCTATTCACTCATAAGTTGAGCCTCGTCTCACCGTCAAAGAGCAGGATTCTTCAATTACCTGACGACCAAATATTTAAATATCCAAAAATATTTACTAAATGCATATTCCCAATCAAAAAACTTTGGTAGATCATAAGATAATTTGAATCTTCATGCCAGCGACAAATATATTAAGAAAAGTTACGAGGTTCCAACATGCCATTAGCAATTTTTTGCCATTTAATTAGAATCAATTAGAGAAAATTGATTTATAATTGCTATTGAAGCCTTAGTACGTTCACTCGACTCAATACGAACCTTGAGTGAGTTAAGCATATATTGAACTTTGTTAATATATTCTAGAGACAGATAGTGAGAATGTTGGAATGACCTCGCATCTTGCGGTCTAACTTTTTTTTCAATCAATTTAATCAACAACAATTAGTTTGCACTTATACAATTTCGAGATATCTAAAAAGTTAGAACTCGCAAACGATTATAATGGAGTCTTGACAGTTCAAAGCGCACAAAAAAATCATGAAAAATAATTAGTTGACTCTGCTTATTTCCTGTAATTAAAGAGTAATAAAAAAAGTTCGATAAATCGTCGGTTTTTAATGTTGAGATAAAAGTAATCGGGCATCGTTGAATTCCTGTTTGACGCTCTGAGCGAAGTGGTTACGATCGATTAGCATGATCGAGCGTCAACGAGGCGAAATAATTCTTTAGACTTACAGTCATCAGGATTCTTATTAACTTAATGATATTATTACCTTCTTTTTGTGTCTTTTCAACTATGTGCTCGGCTCAGCTCAACAGAAGGAAGCAACACGAAAGATCGGCAAAGAAGAAATTTTTCACCAGTGCAGTGGAAAATTCTAAGTGGACTCTACTTGGCGGTAATAATAAATTATTATGCGTTTTACGGATTATCAGGATGACGAGACGGGTGGTTGCCGATGCTCCGTTGCTCCTTCGTTTTCCCCCAGGACGATAACTTATCGGCTACAGCATGCGTTTGCACTTATAATCAGGTTTGGGCCACGTTCGCTCACCCGTCGAGCACCGGAATCGGTCCAAATTCTTCTCAGTCAAACTCCCTTATAAAAATATATACAGAGCTCTCTGTATTATAAAAATATCTCGCCGTTGCCATGTACAAGAATCCAGTCCTTGATCAGGCCGTGATTATTCCCCGATTCCGTCAGAACCTATGTCAATAATAAGAACTTCTTATCATTCTCCTTGTTTATTCAACGAACCATCTTACCCTATTTCGTTTCGTGTCTCGACTTTGTTTCCGTCCGCCAATTTCAATTTCCTTAAAACTTCAATTTTTTGTCGATAATTTTGTAGTTCCCCGTTTATTCTCGCGTAAGCATCTTACTTCGCATCCCGATATTGCCTCTGATATATATATTTTTTCTTGTTTTTTCAATGTCCCCACCTTGCCGGGGATTTACAATTTTTTTTTATGTCCCTACTCTATCCCCTGTCACCACCTTTTGCTCCGGTCTTCCCTACTCCTATCGAGAAAACTATCTTCAAACAGCGTGTAATAGGTATGTCACGTGTATATATCTATACAACGTTCCTAGAATTATTATAAATATATATATATACATTAATATTACCAAGCTCGTGCGGACTGATTGAACTTGCTGGTTGGTCGCTGCAGGGCATCAGGCCCTAGCTACAACATCTGTCAACTGGCGTGCACACACTATAGCTGACAGCCCGATAAACTCGCCTGATGAAGGCTCCACCGCTCGAGTTCGTTTATATGGTATACGTCTACTGCTATACATGTACACTTACACTTCACATATATAATTGTATATACCGTGTGTGTCTGTCTGCGTACGTATGACCGCCTACCTCTGCATTATGCAATCTCAGCAGCATCAACCGAGCAAAAGAGCGAGGAAGGGAATCGAGTCTCACGACGAAGCAAACAAGTATTTCCGAATGGGGAGAACACAGGTTGAAGCTTTTATTTTCTCTCCGCTCCAGCATCACGGAGCTTTTCAATATTTATTTCATTCACCTCTTTCTTGCTTTCATCCGTCTCACGCCAGTCCTTCCTACTCTATGCCAAGTAACACTGATGGTTTCGTCTTAAACTTTTCGCTTTTCATTTTTTTAAATTCTTTTTTACATTTATTTTATGCTCACTTGTATTTATTCGCCCGCATGTATACCCCGGACTTACGGAAAGGGTGGATAAATTCGATACGACATTACAAATCTTGCAATGTCTTGCAACCACAACTGCATACGGCAACGGGAGATTCATGGGGCTGAGTATACGTGTAATATTCTATAAAGGACGTTCTTTGTCAATCGAACCTCTTTGTTTCTTGGTATTTTTTTTTTTTTTTTAAGAAACCGTATCAACATAAATAGTTAAAGGTGAAAATCGATAGCACACATTATTGTAGTTGCACTTTTTATAGGGATTCGTTGAATTTTTACAATATGTTTCATTTTATTATACCAAAACTATAATAAAAATTCTGCAAAGTAGAACCTTGTAATGAGCCTTGGTCATTGTTTACTCTCTATTATCGACGAGCAATGCTATTTCTATGAGAATTTATGTTGATCAATTTTGGGAAATGTTGAGTAAAGTGAATGAGAAAAATATAGTTAAAATAAATTTCTGCAAAGTAGAACCTTGCAATGAGCTTCGTTCTTTATTTCTTTATTATTGTCCACTCTTGACAATTTGTAAGAGAAAAGTGGTTTAGAAAAAAAAATCTTTAAAATAGAACCTCGTAATGACCTTTGATAATTGTTTCCTTATTATTATTCGCTTTACACAATGCCACGTCTAAGAGAAATTATGTTTTAACAAACAAAAAAAAACGACGAGTCCAAGTGGCTTGGAAATTTTTTAAAAAATATAATAAAAAATGTATTACTTTGCTAATAACTACGATGACTATTTTGACTGTGAAATAAAATCTACTTGACTAGAAATGTCCCATACGTACAATGAATATAATATGTATGCAGTAGGAAATGAAGCCGCGGAGTAAGTGTAACTACGACCGAGTAATTTATCGAAAATAGCGTTTCATCGGTTCCTCGCCACTGAATCGTACATCAACGTAGATGTAACAGAAGATATATATTGTTGCAATGGATCTTAAGTTGTAGGTGAATTCAACATAGATGCTCGTGTTAAGTATACGTATCCACCGGTAACTAAATCGTCATTCGCGATTTTCTGAACGTTGATGAGGGAACGTGCCACGGGGATACGCTGTTGCACATCCAAAGATTAATCGTTTAGATGTCACGTGATCGTTCACAAGGGTCTCACCGTTACAAAGATCGGAGAATATTTTATCGACGCGTGGGTGTGTCTAACGCGATTTATTCATAATCGTGTTAATTTGCTTTGATGCGTTCAGCGACCTGCAGTCCTATGATTTGCTATAATAAATTATTGGGATTCCGATATAATTGAAGAACGAAAGAAAAAAAAAATGTGGCAATCGCGCGTTGGTATCGTACAAGTTTTTCATTACAATTGTAACTTGTCTACCCAAGTTTTTTAATTGAGAATATGCATCTGACGAATATAGCTTAAAATGTATTAGATATTTAAATTGAATTTGTTTCCAACTATTTAAGTGAAAGTGTTAAAAAAAGTTGTACAATTGTACTGCAATTCAATACAAAAACTAAGATTTTTTATTTAAGTAAAGTACGAATGTGAAATTTCGATTCGCAATCTCTTTATAATATTATTTCATTATCGTACGGTAAAAACAGACTTCCTACCAAACAGACAGTCATACGGACAGACAGAAACGAACGATTACTTTTTTCGTACACCAGACAAATCAAAATATGCATTTACAGGATAATCTGTGTCGAAATTTTTTTTTTTTTTTACTTACACCGCAATACTTTCTCTCGTCACGTGCAAAGTATGTATCGAGAAAGTAAAAATGTCAAGTATCGAGAGTGCCAAATCGATAAATCATTTGCGAAAGGAGAATACGAATTTAGTCGGGGAATGCAAAAAAGTAAAGAGATTATACAAACGAGAGCTTGATTAGACGTCTAATTAGCATAACGGTGAGTGGCCGGTAATTGTATCTGTCTAAGTATCATTAATCAAGTGACACGCGACTGCGTGTTCCCTAGAACGGCGCATCTTCTCGAACGAACAAAAAAAAACAACTATAGAATATGTCATAGTAAGAAAGAAGAATAAAAATTAAGTGTTTGAAGAAGAAAAAGATGAAAGTGTACACGAGTGTGAAAAGAAATGATGGGGCCCGAGAGTGATCTTTGCTGGTCTCGTCGAGAGTAAGTGACTCTCGAAGAACGCCCAACGATTCATTGAGAAAGGGCTCGCGCCCCAAGAACCGAGCGCCTTAATTTGCTTCTTTAGAAATCGCATCGTTCTCGACTCGGACCATACGATGTAACCGCGTATAACCATCCCGCACGAGAGCCGTCATTTCTCCAAGTGCCCATAGCTCTTCTCGGTTGCTTTTAACGTGCTCGCGAGTTTTTAAACGCGAAGGGCTCGAAATGAACTCGATTGCTATACATACACCGAGAGCCATAGTTGAACAATTAACAATGCCATCGTTCAACAAAAGCATTATTGAGACTAGACCTCATTGTATTTTTTTTTTTATACGCGTCAGTCGGTGTAATATTAATGAAAATAAGCGGTTCGTGCGTTGCTCCGTTACGAACAGAGAAGTATAGCGGGATACTTAATTCATATAAAAGTTAATCTGAAAAATTATCTCGTCCGGCTCGGTATCAAGAGATGTCAGAGTCTAATAATAAATGCACAAAGAGACATACGTGAATAATCAACGAGGCTTTCACGAAAGCGACATATTTCAAGTAGAAAATACTTTATCAAATAAAATAATTGTCTTATTGACCTGATTTTAGTTGAAAATAAAAATGGTCGAAGAGAGCGTAGAATGAAGACATCGGAGAGTCGACGGTAGCAGCGATGAGGACACAGAGCAACGGATAAGCGCACAATTTTATTTATTTATTTTATTTTATGCTGTCGAGAAATATCACGCGGATGTCGAGCGTTCATCGAGCGTTGCGCATACTTGGGATGTCTTACACTCTCGACGCATGATAATTCTACTTGGAAAATAACAGCGCTGAAAGTGCTGGAGAGCGAATAAAGTAACGATACAGAGTTCTGACTCGGTTGTCGGACATGCGGGGGGCGGCCTTAATCGTTCGGACGGCAGGCGTTGTACGAACCGAGGTGCTGGACGCCTGTCAACGCTTCCACTTGTTCGTCTTGTCTCTCCTTATTTTTCTTTATTTTTTTACTTTTGCAATTCATTCTCTCTCGGTACTCTCCGTCTTTAAACGTCGACACTTTCACGGGGGCGTACGTCGCGATTACCAGTACCGAGTAGTCTCGTAGTTGATCGTTGCCTGTATATTCTGACTGTATACTCTGCAACTTGAGCTGCGTGTTACATCGCGAAAAAGTGATGAGAAAGAGGCGTTGCCCTGTATCTTAGCGGACGGTTCGAAGCATCGAGAAAGGAGAGACAAGAGGAAGAAGACAAGGGTGGCGAGGCGTAGACGTAGTAGCGTGCAATTAGTAGGCTAATACGCGTTCCACGCTTGGAAATGTTAGCCCGAGGGGGCTAAACGACCATGGAAGTTTCCATGCGCAAAGCGAAAGCCTGAGTAGGGCAAACGATAAACAAAAAGAAGAAAAAAATAAAACAATGATTAGTATAGAAAGATTTAACTGAGAAACTTGTTATCGTACTAGCGAAAAATATATGAAAATCAGTGGAAACGAAGAAAGAGATATAGAGAAGAAGAAATAATTATAATGAACGAGAAACTATAATTTACGGGTTTAACGAAGATAATTGAACACAAAGCTCCGATCATTGTCGAGCGAATAAACTCAAACAGTTTGAGTTCTTATCCTTAAATTTCCGTTAGATCCATCAACGATTTTCGCCGACGTTTACGTTCGTGCTGAGATGTTCGTTGCGCGGTTCTTTCGATCATGCGTTAGCATATTCCGAACCTCAAAGAAATGTAATTATTGCGTATAGCGAGGCCGATAGCGGAGAACGACCATTGGAACGCGTGGCACAAGCGGCAAAGACGACATTTCATTTATCGATGAACGGTTCGTTCTTTTCTTTTTGTCAGAGCGACGTCGGTCGCTGATACTGCTACATTATTGCATTTACCAATTATGGTTTGTAAGTATCAACTATTTAGTACAAACAACAATAAAGATTTGCGTTATTTTTATTTGCATTACACACTATCAATTAAAAATTCTCCGTTCTGAAAATCTAAAAACCATAATTATTCATATCATGATGTGTGCGCGTATAGGTATAGTTCATTTGGGTAATGCATTTGTTGCGGTATTGATATTTATACATTGTATGCCTGTACATAAAATTATCACGATGATATGCACTCGTTGCGACTGTGGTATACGATTATTAGATTATTATTCAGCGATGCTCTCGTTTGCCGATGATTCTAACCGCAAGCAGTGTTCTCGATCTCAAGACGCTTATGGTCGATCCCACGAGCTGACGGTATATTACGGAGCAACGGTGTTCCTTCCCGCGGTGTATCTCATGCCTCAAGTCCAATGTACAAACACAGTGTATACTCATGGATATCCCCACCATTGACGGAAGATGCAGCAGCAGCAGCAGCAGCAACAGCACAAGTAGCTAGGTGCTGAATATTTTATAAACAAGTTGCATCGATCGAATCGCAATAACAAAAAGCAGGCCCGTTTAATAAAAAAAAAAAACAAAAAAAAAACAAAGTATGCCATACGAAAAAGCTTAAATTTATCGGTGCAAAGCTCAAGTTGTATGCGGAATGCAGGTGCACGATTGGTCTGGGCCTGGAGCGGATCAGGGAGCAAAAGCCATTGCAACCGAGTGGGCCCACAGTCCCGAGATCAGGCCCTGCGCACACCAGCGAATCGCAGCGTTGAAACTCGGTGGAGGAACTCATCGGCTTGCGGAGGTTCGCGATCCTCTAGAACTCGGGAGAGCCCAACCAAGCAGGGTAAAGGAAGGCAAGCGAAGCATGCAGCTGGCAAGGCGGTTGGAAGAAGGCAAACTCCAGGCAAGAGTGAAGTGAAACGAGAAGAGAGAAAACAGAGAGAATACCGGGCAGTACCTCTCGACGCTCCGCACAGTACCTACGTGCTTTTATTACCGGGATACATACCGCGCGAGTATTCGCTCTCCCCACGTGTTTTGACTTTATACGTATAGAGTGCATCGTATAGACAGCATCGTCATCGTAATCGTCAAAGCCTACGTCATCCTCGTTGTCATTGGTTACATCGAGAAATCCCTCTTTTTTCCTTTCTACGAGAGACCGCGATACAAAGTTTTTAAAATATCATTGGCTTAAAAAAAAATATGGTGTTGAGAGTTCAGGAACGCTGAGCCAACTTGATGGACGATCGACAATCATTTTTGGCGTCCTGTCGTGAAAGAGCAGATTCCAATGAACCAGAAGATTGGAGAACTGCGTTCTGTGATGCAGTTATTCGGTCACTAGGTTCTCTCAATTTTGATCGAACAGTCGCTACGAATGGAAATTTATTCACTTTTTGTCGAGTAAATATATAAATAAATAAATAAATAAATAATTAAATCGACATGTGAACAAACTATTGAATTTGCATTTCGATGAGTGTCGTCCTGTTCAGTGAGTTGATTAATATTTCCAGTGAAAAAGTCGTTTGGATTCGAAGATTTGCACAAATATTATACGAGACTCGATGTTTCGTCGATAAATCCGGTGTCGCAGATGTACAAAGAGAAACTAAACATAAGCTGTAAGATGTCGTGACGTCTTTCTAGGCTCATTCGATTTGCACAGTTCACTTAACGGGGCAGTCGATGTTGCGCCGATGCCTCCCCATGACGTTGGATCGAACGATCCATATAATACTTATAAAATATCTCTATCGATCATTGCGGACTGGAGGAACACGCGAGAGACGTAAAAACGTTGTGACTGCTTGTTCCTTTCCACGAGGATTTACGATCAACTATAAACTACACTGTTGAAGAAATAGTTCAATGAGTCATCTAACACATTTAATGCAAAAAGAGATAAACTGAATAATAGGAAGAAAAAAAAACTTTGTGGCCTTGGTATTAGTGCAGCAAGTGAGGTTAGAGTCGGCACTCGAGTCGGGTGAGTTTCAATGAACCTGATCTACATCGTCGAATACATTAGAGAAGTATGAACCACCTTAATACTGAAAGGTTGCTGCATCGGTCGGTAATCATAAATAATCATTGGGTGGTGCAATAGTGCATCAACATTTTTCTATCTTAACGAAGAAGAAAACGGCGGAAGGGAAAAAGGAGGAAGAAGAGGATAAAAATGAAAATATTATCTGCCAAGTGTTATGATCCATCAAAGTCCAAGGTTCAGGTAATATAATATAAACTCGATCCTCGTGGGCACGAAAAAGGTGCAAAAGGAAGGTTCCATCGAGTCTGCCGATCTTGTTTTCACGATCCGGCTATAAAGGCTTCTGACTCTTCGGTGCCTCAGAGGCGGTTTAACTAAGAATAAGAAAAAGGTGAAGAAGAAGAAGCAGAGGAAGAAGAGGAAGAAGAAGAAGAGGAAGAAGAAGAAGAAGAAGAAGAAGAAGAAGAAGAAGAAGAAGAAGAAGAAAAAGTCCTGCAAACCTTTCCACCTCGGCAAGTTCGACGTGATCCGTTATAAGGTTAGAGGCTGTGCCAAGCCAGGGCAGGCTGAGGTCCGGCAAGAGAATCAAACTAACGCGAGTGCAATGAAGAGAGGAAGAATTACACGAGAAGGAAGACGAAGCGAGAAGCTAGAACATGAGATCCTACGGGCGAGACAAGAGAATAGCGAACTCATTTATCCGTTCGCCATTATTAACGATATAGAAGCGGAGGAGTGAGCAATGTGTTCGCCATCCCATCAACCTCCTTGCTATAAAACTTGGCCCTAGAACTCTTACACTACGATAGCTGGTACAGCGCTGAACATCAGCACACACATACCGCACAGTGGTGGTTGGACTTGGCCCGCTATACAGCGCGGTACGTTGGCGATTTAATAAAAGATGCAAGCAACAGATTTATCCATTGGAAATTCTCTCATCCACCCGGAGCATATTCGTTTTACAAACTTAGCCATTAACCGGGTGAGAACCAAGCAGCAGCGGGGGTCATCTTTTATTCGATGTACGAATATTATTATTGTTATTATTATAATTTACTGCTGTGCACCGACCCTGATGAGAATCGAGTGAATTGTCATCCTACCGAACCGCAAGATATCCTGCGGAGCTTCTCTCGATGACCGTTTTTGGTAACGGACAAGGATATGGTATAAGATCGCGAGTCGATTGACCGTAGAATCGTTTTATTTTATTTTTTTTGTAAAAAGAAAGAAGCGACAAGTGAAATGGAAGACATTGCTCGAAGGGGTCCAAGGATCGAACAACAGTGGAACTCATCCCAGCACAGTTCAACCTCCAGACGGGTTAATTCTGATAAAGGAGACAAAGGCAACTGTGCCATGGGTACCGGAGCACTGCAAGTCATACGCAGTCGTGGTAGTATGTGTCGTCAACGGAAGCGAGACTCTGGCAATCGGTGAGTTGAAAACTGCAAAGTTACCATTTTTATTCAATTAAATGAAGAACGGTATAATAGGAGAAAAGATCTGGGAAGAATCGGTCCGCTATTATGGTACCGCGTCTTGACAAACTCGGCAGGGACAAACGGGTATTACTCCCTGGCCTCCCGCTCTCTCCCTCCATCCTGCATAATTTTTATGCGTAGAGAACGACTCGGTCTTGTTCCGTGTACGCGAACGTTTTTTAATCCGCGACACAGGACGCAAGATTTCGCGTTGATCTCGTTTTTCATCTTCCGCACTGGTTTCTTATCCGTACTTCGATTTAGTCTTTCGTTTTTATTTCCACAGCGTATACTCGTACGACTGCTTGAACCGTTCGCGGTCCTCGCAGGATCTCACGAATTACCTACCTTTCGTTAAGAAGGTCGAGTACCCTTTTCAGGTTACGTAACCATGGACATCTCAAGTGAGAATCGAACTTCTCGGTATACTCGACGCACGAAAAACGATCATTTACTTACGATATTTCACTGACTTTCGATCATACGTTTATCGTATTTTATAAATGACAAGTACACTTCGATGATCAATAATCCTCATAAGAAGGACCTTTCTGCCACAGTTTAAATTAATAGCACTATAGATAAGATCATCGAATTGAAAAAGAATCCATCATCTCTTCCGGGGTTCCTTCGGCTTGACCTCTGGACAGGGGCCATCATTCGTAAAAAACAATCCGAGGAGGAGGGTGTTGGGATACGACGACGGCGACGACGACGACGACGACGTAAAAGTAGCAGGACTCACACACGAACCCACATAGGGGCGAAGTGAAGTCGAGTGGTGGTCCCCAACACTTCCGTGTTGTTCGACTAATGAATCGCCTTCTTCGTGGTATACGTTGTTGCGGCGCTTGGACGAGGTTCGCTCCTCTATCTTCACCAATCTTCTTTACACACGTACAGTCAATTCTTGTGTTTGTATATTTTTTCTTAACTTTCCTCAACAGCATTGACTAGTGAAACGGTGGAACCAAAGCTGACGAATGTACCTTCCGTCATGAAGCGTTTAAAACGCTGAAGAAAATTTGCTTCTTTGTCATGTATCGCTTCATTTTAATCGAGTCAACCATAAACGATATGGAAATAAAAATTTTGAGGTTACATAAGAATTATGAAAGAACCTGTAGGAAATTAAGCTGAGCTCGCTTGTACACACACACGGAGTACAGGAAACAAAGAGTGACAATGAGGAATATGAGCTGTCCCCGTTAGGGTCAACCCATTAAATATTGTTATCGTATCGATGAGGCACGATCGAGCGTGAATAATTATAACAATACATATCAGAGAACTACAGGTTGTCCGACTACAGGGAGATCCAAGACGAGTCGAACGAATGTATGAGAGCATCGGAGCCTCGCGGGTATCTGGAATCTAAGATCCCGTGTACGAATCAGCCAAGTCCAACTGACCAGTCTCGATCTTGTGTCATTACTCGGCTTCGTGTCTCATTCTTTCTTCTTTATTTTTTTCTTCTTCTATCCGCTATCCTTGTTCGGTGTGTACGTATATTTTTCTTCGGACAATGCAAGTCCGACGATACGCTATGTACCTTGAGCTATCGCTTCACGAGATAACCCGATGCACTTGTGATGATGTTGAATAGGCAGACACTACATTGCTATCTGACAAAAATCGACGCAAGAATCGCTTTGTCCCAACGGTGGATATTGTGGCTTCTTTATTAGATTATGGTATTTTTGAAAAACGAAATTTTATAATAAAGATAAATGCACAAATATTTTTATTCGATAATAACGTTTTTTTTAGTCCTCGGAATACCGTTAGATAACGGTAAATTATTTCGTAATTGGAATGTGTGCGGTTACGCATCGGCTATTTCCCAGGGAATTAAGGAGAAATTAAAATCGTTTTAATTTTACGTTACGATCCAGTATACCGACCTTCTTCGGAAGAAATTTATTTACGCTGTATATAATATTCAATCCGTGTATTAGCAATCAGAAACCCTCCAATGATATTCATGACACTTAAAGTCCAGTAATCCAATCGGACAAACACAAGGAATATTAATTAATTGTGTTTGTCAGAGTACAGTTGCACTGTCTCCTTTAATGTTAAAAGTAAAAATGCTCTCGCATTCTTGCGAACGACACGCGCACACAGATAGGAAAGACTCCGATTACTAAACAGCTATATGTTTACTCTGTGGTGTATCAAACGTTTGACGTTTGGTAACTTATTTCATTAATGTTCCTTAAAGTTTTATTGGTAGCGGTTATTATATATCTCATCATGATTTATAGATCTGCGACAATCAGATAATCACACGAGTGTAATCACAATTCGTAATAATATTTTTCGCTATTCATATCAATGTCAAAATTATACTGTTTTCTCAGTAGACACGAACTTTCATCACTGCCTGAAATTATTTATTGAATTATTGACTTATTCTTTTCAGAATTTAAAAAAGAATTTCGTAGCTTTTGTATCGCGACACTGTTATCCGTCTAGATCGAAGGCTTTGGAAATCTCGTTAATTTTATTCACACGAATTTTAACCTCAAACAGTATCAGTGAGGGATTCCTGCAGTGTTTGAATGTCAATTTAAACTGAAATAATAAATAAAATTGTTTTTTCATCGAAATATCAATAAACTGATAAATAAATTGACAAAAAAATATTAACGCGTCGAAGGAGAAACACAGAGTCGATGAACAAGTATTTCATTGATGCTGAAAAAAACGGAAAGTAAAGTTAAAACAAAATATAATTTTTGTTTCAATTTAATTGAAATCAATCAATTTATATTTCCCCTGAATCGGTATTGAGGAAAAGTGTAAATTGATGATTAACACGAAGAAAAGATATTAAAATCTTTTAAGTTTTAATTTAATTTAAACGAATCAATCTATGTCTTCCCTTCCCGCCGCTATGGCTTTACATTAAGAAGAAAATATATTGAGATCCTTTTGGTTTTAATTTAATTCAAATTAATAAATCAATACTTTCTCTCAATACCGTTCTATATCAAGAGAAAAAGATATTGAGATCCTATTGGTTTTAATTTTATTCAAATGAATCAATCTATGTCTTCCCTTACCGCCGCTATGGCTTTACATTAAGAAGAAAATATATTGAGATCCTTTTGGTTTTAATTTGATAAATTAATTCTTGCTCTCAATACCGCTTTATATCAAGAGAAAAAGATATTGAAATCCTATTGATTTTAATTTCATTCAAATGAATCAATCTATGTCTTCCCTTACTGCCGTTATGGACTACTGATATTAAGAGCATCATGGTTTTATTTCATTTAAAATTAATAAATCAATATTTGCCCTGAATGTCGATATAGCTTCATATCAAGAAGAAAATATATCGAGATCTTCATGGTTTAAATTCATTTAAAATTAATCAATCAATACTTTCCCTGAAAACCGCTATGACTTAAAATCAAGAAGAAAATATATTGAGATCCTTTTGGTTTTAATTTAATTCAAATGAATCAATTTGTATGTTTTCTGAATACGGTTATGGTTTAACATCAAGAAGAAAAGATATTGAGACTTTTTTGTTTCTAGTACGGTGCTGTCATGATGGCACAATATAGGAAGTATGGTATAATAGCGACATAAATTTTTTTTAAAACGTTCATCATGGCGTGATGGTTACACGGCCACGAGATCTATGGTCTTAGGCAATCCGAGAGTCGACAAACGGAATATATATAAAGGAAGAAACAGCTGAAAATCCGTGAGCTGTGCGCGACCAACCGACGATGTCATAAAGTCAGAGTACTCGCTCGTTAAACATGACACGCGATTATTGCACCAGTATAGAATATTGCGATCGACGACATAAATTGTTTGTTTCACGCATCTCCTCGTATTCTCCAATTTCAGATGAATCATATCTGAATATTTCATGTGGTTTTTTTCATGATAAAAAATTGATGATGATTATATATTTTAACCGTAAAATGTACGAGAACGTTATCTCCCGTATCGATGATTTTGTCATTGTTATTACAAGCAACAGTATTCTCACCTTCGTAAACTATTTCCAACGACAAATAATCGTTTCGGTAATAATTTTGTTAGTCCAAAAAGTATTGTTACCGTTAAAACTTTGAATAATCTTGAATTAAAAACAAAGATATTATAAATTTTCAACATAAAATCGAAATATTACTTTTGTAATAACTTATTTAATAACCGTACACTGATAAAGGATCACGTAGTTGACACTGATCAATTTATTTCAAAGTTATTTGTAGTTGTTATCATTATTTGTTTATTACATTCATTCGGATTGGTAAATATCGAGGCGCATGTTACAGCAAAAAGCACAATTGCTAACATTGTCTCGATGATAATAAAATACGGTTAATTATCACGTAGCAAAAATAAATTAAAGTTATACAGAGAAAGAAAAAAATCTTGAAGAGAAGAAACACGATGCTAACGAACTCGAAGCAAACTGGTTCTAGAAGCGATAAAGAAAATACAGAACTGGCGCTTACAGTAAAGAGTGTAATGTTTATCGTGCTAAATGCACGTTAGATAGGCGTAGTTCGTAATAGGGGAAATAGAAGTCTCTCGGGATCTACAACTACCATCGTCGCAATGACGTATACTTTTACATTAGAGTGCACGAGCTTGCAATAGATAAAGAATAAAAGGAACGCATTCCTGTAATTTAAGAAAAATCATCTTGGGTTTTGTACAATAATCAGCTGATACTTACGACAGTAAGAAATATTATTAAATCTCTGCAATAAATCTACGTTAGAAAATCACGACGTTAATCAATGACGATGATATTATTAACAATTAAATATAATTAAATCTATAAGCCACAATAAAAAGAAAATGAATAGAGGAATTCAATCATTTTGTATCTAAAGAGCGATGTCAATAAAAACAATTGGATGACATCGCGTCTACATTCGTATTACAATTGAAGAGCATAAGAATATCACGATTAGGAACAATAGTAATCTTATTTATGCTCCGGTAATTCAATTGTCTTACGCTTCTGTATTTACCAGTTGAATTTAGTCTGGGAATACGCAGATATAATAGGCACGAATGCTCATTTTGCAGGTATAATAATAAATAAAAAAACGAAAAGTATGTACCTATCATCCGTAATCAACTTGTATAACAGCCTGATTACAAATGTTATGACACAGAAGGACATAAAAGTATCCCTTCCTATTGTAAATATTTTAATCCTCCGCTTCCTGTCTATATTTTACCATGATATAATATTAGTATTCATGCCATAGCATACACTCGAGTGTATCGGCCAGTAATACACTGTGTTTATAACGCAACAGAGAGTTAAATCGGTCTGGGTAATTGAATTGCTTTACTAGTATTCACGTAATGTGCAAGTAAGCTAAGAAACATGGGGAGGATTGAAAACTACGAGAGGTAGAATCCGAAAGTGAATACCGAAATGGGATACTTACTCTACTTGTACTCTATATACGCTCTGTTATACTAATCTTAAAAGTAATACGAGCATTACGCCAGTTCTCCATATTGTATACATGTATACACCTATTGTTTTATCTTTTCTTTATCTTTCTTCGCCGGTCGTGCACAAATGTATGTTCCTCCTGTTATCCGGGCTGACAGAAGATATTATGGAACGCGAATATAAGCCTCATGACGCTCCTATCTATTGGTACCTGGTCGATTGTGCTCTCTGTAATTACCTGATCGCGTATTGCACGGGAGGACTGACCAAGAAAATCTGTAGCATTCGTTGAATAGGATAAAACGAGAAGAAACTTTCGAAATCACGACGTCCAGCCATAACTAAATAATCAATTTCCACAGCAAATCTGTCCGAATTAATAATTCTGAACCTCCGTTGAATCTAAAATTATCGTTATAATTACGCCAAGTCTGTTAGAATAAAGGAAGGTTACCGTGTATTTAAACTAAATATAAATTTAAGCTTGCACGACTCCCAAAAGAGAAGAAACAAGCCATTTAAAGTATACTGAGGGTAACGAAGGATCGAAAAGATCATAATTGACCTTCCGTGGAACCTCCGACAGAACTTGTTTGGAAGGTACAAGGCTGGCCCTATCACGGGTGCTTCTATCGAACGCGTGTAATATTCAGTAGAATCAACATGAATGTTAATAATTAATTTCATAATATCCTCGTAAACACGCATTAACATGGAAGTTGTATGTAATGTAACAATGTTATTCTTATTGTTATATGTGATGAACATAACCTGGAATTATGACTTAACGTATCATTTGTTATATACAGGCAATACAATTGTTATATTTTGCTTCAGCATAGCAGTTCTGTAACAAAAAAGTGCAATCGTTACGTTACATGCTTGTAAGAATGTTTAAGTAACTTTGGGAACATTTGGGTTATGTTGATGTAAGAAAATTACAATAACAAGACCCTGTAACGTTTTAATAACATGCTTATAACAGTATTTATACAACATTACTGATACTCAGCAGGTAACGTCACTGTTATATGTCTTTTACTGTTATAAGTCTGTTACAGGACTTTCACTGCAGACGCACAGCGCTCTTGCACCACGTTTTCGATGAGTCCAAGTAATAGGTAACGATGCGCTCTCTCGCTCGTTTTCAAACTATTTCCTCGATTTATATTTCCAATTACGGAACATTGATAGATCACAAGATAATTTAAACCTTCATACGAGTAACAAATGTGAAGAGAAGTTTGCCAACACGCCATTGACATTTTTTTTTATCATTTTTTAGTGGCAACCACTTGACAATCTTTGAATGAACAAAAAAAAACTGTATCCAGTCAACACAGTATTGTAACAACGATGTAACCAAAATTAACGACAAATGTTGTAATCGCGCACGTTCGAATTGTACATAAAAAAAATGGGGACATTTCATGATGTTTCCAATGGTACACGATAAAAATGCGTCCTAAATTAATGTCCCACATCCGGCTGTAAACTGTAAACTTGTGACCAGTCGTTACCTTCTCGGCTAACAATTTTCGTTCTTGCAATGAAAATTGTTTGTGTATCAAACGATAAATGTATGCGCACAAAATTATTGCGCATCAAAAATGTTTGCGTCCGATAAATTCTGTGTCTTTTCGAGGCAATACACAAAATAGTTCAATTCAAACGTTCTCCTCTCCAGAGATAAATGAATGCTTCTTCGTATTCCAGGACATAAAAAAAAATATATTTAGACGATAATGTGGCTGTAAACATTTTTTTTTTTTTTTCGATTACAATACTTTCCCTTTTACATACTTCATATGTGATGAGAAAGTAAAAATGTACGTTCGGTGAAGGAAAGATCGGAGAGAGGAGAGATCGTCCGAAAAGCTTTACAATGTCAGCGCTCGCCCGGGTACCGCAGCATTAGGTCGATCCCGACTTGCAGTTCGAGCGACGCCATATTGACCCGACCTCGTGAACTTGTTGGCTACAACATTGCCGCTGCAGTTCCAGTCGCCTCCCGTTACTCTCGCATCAGGACTATCGTACGGAAAGTAACATGCACACAAACATACATACATACATACAATATATATATATATATACTTTCTGTACGTACAACGTCGGCTCTCGATGTACCGTATAAAGGGATCGCGTTTGGTCCCCGCATCGTAGCACGTCCTGCAAGTAAACTCTCTGTTTGTGTATTATACGAGCGAGCTCGCGCGGGAAATGGAGCAGTAGCAGCACACTGGCGGTTCCACGATTATCAAGTGGCTTGTCGTGAGCTCACGAGAACTTGCCCCAACTCGAGCGAAACGCGTCTATATACTTAAACATATACTTAAGTATATTTATGCCTATCGTATGTAAAATATATTAATACGTTGTGACGGCGAAAAATGGGAATTGAATAAAAAAAAAATGCTGCTTCGGACCACATCGGGATTTGAACCCGGGACCTTTCGATCGTCGGTCGATAACCTTAACGACCGATCTATCCCATTGTTAAAAGGTATAATCGATCTTTTAACTAATATATACGCAAATATCTATCTGCAATTTATTCTACTAATTCTTAATCTTTCATTTAATTCGCCTTTCTTGAGATTGTTGATTGGTAGATGATAAACTTAAAATCAAATAACACGTGTATTGATGATATTCTTTAAATCGTCGATGAATTATTTGCCAAATTAATTATTCGTGATGCAGAGCTCTTGTAAACAGTCGGTGGGATTTCCATTGCTCCTTAGAGCATACATAATTACAGTACGTATGTAAATACACGTGAAGTACGCTTCTTGGCTTATTACACTTAAACGACTTGACTATTTTTGTGCATCATTTCACCGAGTTCGCAGAGACGCGTACGCTTAACTTCGCGTACGTAGGTATTACTATATAAAGTACGTAATTTGTGTGGACTGAAATAAGATATGCAATGTGTACGTGAAATACGTGAGTCGGAACGTTACGCTGAGTATGTAACATAGCTTAGGTATAATATACAGCAATGTAGTCGTAGGATGCACGTAGCTTGTCTATTAGTTTTCTCGGGCAACGGTCGATCCTATTTTTTTATGCATCATTACCAATACCCGGAGGTACGGAATACGCGGAGGAGTTTACTATCTGTGCACACCGAGGATCTGCCATATTAGGTACTTCATTATAGCTCTGAGTTAAACTATCTTCGTGCATCATCTCTCCCACCAGTTAACAGTCTAAACTGTTTTACAAATATAATCACGAGAAAATCTTACTCGTTATTTGCAACAACATCAACAACAACAAATAATTGTAATAATCAAAGATGAATAATAGCGACGTGTTTTAATGAAATTATAATAATCTCTTGATCAATAACATCGATTGATGATTGATTATAAAAGGTCTCAATTTAATAATCGCGCATCAAGCGTATAATAAATATTTTAAAACAATTTCCTTTACATACCGACAGTTAGAAATATATTTCCACGTAATGTTAAACCGCGTAAATATAGGACAAGATAAATATATATACAGCAGCTAAATTACCAAGTAAAACAATACCTCGAGTACTTGTAATATTTGCTCGTTGATCATCACGAGCATTCTCAACAGCATCTCTACATGACACAAGAGCATTACTCTTTAGGAGAGAAAACCGGAAATCGTTGGAAATCGAGTAGAAGGAATAGCTACTTACAGGGTAATGTTTCGGGAAGGCGTAAGAGATACTCGAGATCACTCGGGCAATGGAGCTCTGCTCGCTCGGCTAGAACGTACATATATATTTTAAACTGATACATACCCAGTGTATTGTACAAACGTATAGGAGTGCGGCTATCATTAGTTCGCTTGACGGTGTGCAATTCGTCGGGTGAGTTTCCGGCTCGACCCCCCGGTCGAGGCCACGACGTAATTCCAGCTAAACACGAGCGAGTGCCCCGTAATCTAGGATCGACCCTTCCATTTCCGTTCCGGAGCTCCCATTTAGCTGGGCTCTTTCTGCCTTACATACAGAGTCCGTGATCGAGTATACGCGAAGCCACCGTTGTTATCTCTTTCCATTCCCCTCTCGCCCCTGTGGAATCTACAAAGTATTTCGCTCACTCTCCCTGACCTTCTCAATTCAGTTCTATCATTAAGATCGAGCTGTACTATAGTTCGAATCATTATCGAACCGAATAGAATAGAAGCGAATAATAAATAAAAATAAATATTATCGGTTATTCAAAAATTTTATCTAAAAAATTCATCTGTTACTCTGAAATTAAACTAAAATGTTAATGGCGTCAAGTATAAACGGGCCTGTAACACTCTTAATTCCTGACACATACTTAACTTTCTTATACGGAAAAGTTAAATAAATAAAATAGCTCGAAAATAGTGAACACAGAATTATCAGGAAGCTTTTTTCGTTCTTACAACGTATCGTGTAACATCCCGGATGATCTATTTTTAGATATCGTACGCGGTAATATTGCTTCGTCGTTGTTGACCGCACGACCGGTGATACACGTAAGGTTACATATGTATTTCATGCTACGGTAGAGCGAATGAAAGGTATTTAAAGAAAAGAGTAAGGTACCCCACGCATACCAGGGTCGGGGGAAGCGGGTTACCACGTTCGGTAAGTAGGTACACTTTCGAGTGCTCCGGGGACTAGAAGTGTTGCTGGTCGTACGACGAGGCAGCACGATACGACGCATCTCCGGCAGCGGTAGCACCGTGTTGGTCGGTACTCCACGGTACTTGTTCGCACAGCTACGTATTACTATACATTGTATATAGTCTGTAGGACTTCTGAGTGCTCTTATCGCGTGCTGCAGCTCTTATACAGTCAAATTATAGAGTGCGTTGCATCAACGCTGCAGCACATACCGTTGGACCAGCACGAGTGGGATGAACGTAATAATACCAAGTCACACTTGTTACGCTTTTCCGTACGTACATATCGCTATCGTATAGTTGAGCCAAGTACAAGAAGCCTATGAGACTGCGAGGATGATTTTTCTCTGTCCTGTATCACAGGATCAAGGATCACCGGTGCATTGCTCCAGTGAGCCAGGTAGAAATACCCAGTGCACTCTAAACTTATATATAAAGTAAAGCACAGAGAGACTGTACGGTATGTACGCGATTGGTACGTATTTCACGGTTTACGACGTGGATCATTTCAATCGAACATTACTGAACCTGGAGAAAAGCATAACGAGCCCACGTAGCACCGTGAGCGCGCGACTCAACGATTGAGCGCGTTCAGCTTGGTTGAACGTATAGTTCGGTGAATAGTTGCGGCTAGACCCTGAGGCAAAAGTGGCCTAGCAATCAACGATACCGCGCGAGCAACCACGAGAGGACTTGTACCCAATGATGCAGACCGGGCTCTTTCGCTCAGTCGGTGAACCTGGTTCCATGAGACAACGTACGTATTAAATACTCGGAAGTGAAGCGAAGAAAAAGAAAGACAAGAGAAATTACGAGGAAGGATACCGATTCTCTGGCTCGAGTATTTGGTTTGTCTAGCAGCAAGCTTATCGAATTATTTTATATTATTAACCGGAATATATGGAATACACGAGGAACCATCCGATAAAAATGGGGGACGTCTAGGTCGGGATACGAACCCGGGATCTTCCGATTGCCGGTCTTCTGCTTTCGATATCTGAGCTACGCGAAGTCGTTTACCAAACTTAATTCAAATTCTTCTCGTACGTTCCATTGTTGGGGGGATTAAATGAATTTTGTATTTCTTTTCTATACGTTTACTAACGTTCCTTAACTGTTTGAGTAACTACACATTTTTTATATACGGATACTTTAAGTATTCAACACAAAAGTGTTAAAAATTTGAATTACCCTTTGTATAAAAAAGTACATATCGTAGCTGAAAATCTTTATACGTTATTCATAAAAAATATTGTACGCGGAAAATAAATTGCAAATACACTGTTACAGTGAATATCCTGGTATCTGCATTTTTTTTCTCACACTGATAGACTAAATAAGGAGCACATCGTTGAATTTTATATAACGGTTCGTGCATTAAAATTTCCAGTACCGGTTCAGTCATTTACAAAGCACATTAGTCTTCAGAAATACGATCCAGTTACGTCCAATCTACGTCGCCACCTACAGTAATTTTACCGTATACGTCTCAGAATTTTTCACAGAGCATTACTTGAAAAATTCAACTCGGATATGTTTGACACTTGAGATGCAAGTTACGCATAAATTTTTTAATTACATAAATAACATTAATGAATTTTTTTTAAAAATATTAATTATGTATTAAAATGTACTGCTTAGTAAATTTCAAGTACACAGTTATCTTAATGCGCGTGGTGTGTTTGAAATTGAAGAAAGAGTTCCTGCATTAAAACTTCCAGTACCGGTTCGTTGATTTTCACGGAGATTCTTTTTAAAAAACAGTGTAAGTAAAAACCGACGGAAGGACAGAATATACCGTTAAACGAAACCTCACCCCGTGACCCTTGCCAGCATCATTCGAACAGCTAAGATAAGGAGGACATGTTAAAGAGGAAACGAGGCAATCGATCGAGATACCAACGAGAGCGATGTAACGAGGATTTTCTATCGTCTTGACTGTGAACCGTATAATAAAACTCCTTTCTATAATATATCGTTTAAATGAAATACATTTAAACGATATAATAGACAAGTAAAATATTGCATTTGGCATCGAAGAGGCGTAAGTCTGACGTCATGTAAATACTTTAGCTGCAAGTATGTAATATATCTATAGATTATCCGTGATAGTTGAGTCGGCCTCGATGTAACTGCCACCCAAGTGCTTCCTTTAACTGGACGACTTCCCCGTAAGTCTGCTCTACCTCGCGCGCTCTAACCACTGATGATTTGCTCGAACCGGTCGATTTACCGCGGATCCATCTTAAAGCTTCACGGTCTGTTATATAGCGTCTATATATACATGTTTCGTAGCCTCTTGGTGGATGCTTAAAGCGAACAGGGCTGTCAATCGAGGATCCCGAAATCACCTCCTGACCCTTGCAACAATTCGAGCAGAGGGAACGCGGAGAGACACGTTGCGGGGAGGTCAGCCTCGATAACACACCGACAGACTATTTTCTTTAAGTGGAGGACTTGGTCGTAACTCGAAGCGAACTCGGTTAACTCAACGATTTCGCTGGAACCGGACGATTTCACGTGAACCCCATATATTTTATGCACATATAACGGACATTGTGATTTCAACTCTTGCAACACACGTCTCGTAAGCGGATAATCCAAGGCCGGTAATATCAGACAAGACAATACAAAAGTTAAACAACTAAAAGTTATTGTTTTGACTTGATCGAATGTTTGAAAAGTATCAAAATTGATTACGAGCTGTGATTCAATAATTATTTCAATGTAGATGAATTTGGTGCAATCATCAATGACATTCAAATGCAATAAAAAAAGTATTATGTATATATTTTTTATTGTTAATGTTTCATTTACTAAAATGATTTATAGCGAAACGATTCTCGGGAGTGCACAGTCAACTATTAATTATCCGGACGGTGACTAACGAGTAGCAAACTAAATACGTTGGGTTCGGTATAAACATATTAAAACGTTCGTCTTGGTCTGTTTGGTATTTTCTTTACCCGTTGATCCATAGCGTCGAGGGATCTCCTTTGAAAATGCGCTGTACTTTGCATTGAATACGCTTTATACGCATCATTGAGCTTCGTCCCTTTGTGACTTACATTCCGGCGAGACAGGTCTGATAGTTCCCAAACCCAGATATTATTCACTAGTGTCTAAGGATTGAGTAAGAACAGTAACATAATGCACCTAAAGAGGAAAGAAAAACGTTCTCGATCGGAAATACAAAGCGGAGAGGATGATAAATACAAAGTATGCAGCAACCGACTACTTTTCGTTCGACCAGGACACTTCTCGTCTTGCTCCAGTTCCTCACGATGCTCGCCCTTCGATTTTAACATTTCATTCTCTTCTTTCGTCATCCTTGAACGAGTATCGTTGTTTTCTCGCATCAGCGCCTCGATTTCTTTCATACCACCGCTCTGTGACTTATCGACCCTTCGTCTTCACCTTTCGATTCTTTTGTATCTTGGACAGAACGCATTTTGCGTAATACGGAGTGAGGAAGAAGGGGTGATGGCATAAATTGTATTCAACGACTCGGAGTCCCAGTGATAGGTTTAGATTGTAGCGATATCGAAGCAAGATCGCTCTCATCCCGTTGTCGCTGGTCGACGTCGCTGCCGAATCGAAAGTAAGTGGTCGCCGAGCAACGTCGTCCTCGTCCTTTCTTGTTCGTCTCCGGCGTGTGGCGACACAGGCCTTGCTTTGTCCTGCTACTTTTACTCCTCACCCTCCTCCTCCTCCATTGGGACATAATCGAGTCTCCGAGAGGCCCGTGTGTCGAGCGATACGACGAAGAACAGAGTCCGGGTGTAACGGAGAACGGAAAGTGTAACGAGTAATCTTTCGTACTCGTATTAGTGGTTGATTAAATATCGTTGCTGCAGAACTCTCGCGACCTTCCGTACCACACGCTGCGATGCAACTTCGCGGTACCAAACTCCAGGGCTAAGCCGATTTCTGCGCGAGGAAAGCACACGCGAGTGTCGTTTGAACACGATGAATGTAGCCAAATGCGTCGGCGGACACGATAATGGCCGGCATTACAGAAACCTGGGTCTTTCCTGCCCTCTCTCTCTCTCTCTCTCTCTCTCTCTCTCTCTCGTGTTCGAATATGGCCGAGAACGACTATGGTACCTTGTACAGGATGCAGAAGGACCAGACATTTGGATTGCGAGGACGTTTGACTCGATGGTGATCAATATTGACCAGGGCCAAATGAAACTAAGAGGTAGAAGGTTAAATAGAAGCAACGCACGGGAGAAAGAAGATAAATTGCTTTCACTCTCACTTTTTCGACGACGATGTGGGGAACCTATACTCGGGGTCGTGAGTCACCCGACGGGAGATCCTTAGAGAGAATGAGTAGCCATATTCAAACGTCACTGGTCTTCACTGTGAGAATAAAGATATAATTCGTTAATTGTCGTTTTCTCGATGTGATCATAATTTTATGAAATATTTTATATTTATTTAAAAAATTTAACAATTTCAAGGATTCATTCGTTGCGCCGTGGTCCGGACGAGAATTTAACCAACATTCCTTTCTGAATATTTCAATCATTACCGTTGGGCAATGAGGAATCCGCTGTAAATTCGTAATCACGATTGCAAGTCCTAATTAAGAGTTCATCAAGAATGAAAACGGAAAATGTAGAAACGATGTAGCTTTGACATAAGGTAATCGGTACCACGTGCACCGATGGAAAGAATAAAAAGTCAAAAAGGAATGCGATCTCATTCGCTTTCGTTTTTCTCCCACGCAGCAATAAAATGTGACAACGTGTAAGAGAAAGAAAGCATAATATTCTATAGTGTGTCATTGACGATGCTAGCCGCGGCACGATTCCCTTTGTTCCATAACCGCGAGAGAACAATGGAGCGTCAGAATTAGTCGAGTGGACGAACGACCTCGGAATAATCGAAATATATCAAGATCTTATCAGAAATAATGTATATCTATGCCTCGCGAGATAGCGTCTTCGCTCTGATGCTCGTCCGTTTACAAATCCGTTAGTCATTGATCAAGTTTAAAGAAAAATTAAACATTTTACTCGCTGTCAACGTGTACAACAGCGAAATCAAAAAGACGGCATTGCGTCCAAAATTTCTTTCCAATATCTTGCGAAACATTAAAACAACGTTTTAGATTCTCGTGATGAATTTATCGATGCCAGAACTTATTGGCTTCTTTAACTACGATAACACGAGTTACACGGATCACTTTAGCATAACGAAACGCGAATTGATTTACGGACGAACGAGGTTATGTACGATGCGATGAATGGCGATCATTTTTGTCGGATGATATGGTTCTCGTTTTTGTCGCAAAATTCTCAAGTTATTCAAGAATGTCGTCAAGACAGACGCCACGGGTATTCAAAGATAGTTGCAGAGACTGTGAGAAATTATATTAAACCTATATTGTTTAAAATTCATCGGAGAGTCAATGATATATTTCAATGATTACAAAGAAATATTTATGAAGAAACAAATGGAAATATTATTATAACGAAATGAGAAGTAGAAGAATACAATGTCGCATTAACAGTTCCACCTTTAACTACAATTAGTACAAGCTTTTAAGATCCGCTAAACGATCACTTTTCGGAAGTAACATACTCTAACGGTAAATGAAAAAAGGCCAAAGATAAACAGGTCGAAGATAAATACCATTTGAAGGATACTCAACAAACACAAGGTTCGAGTAAAATTGAAATTTCAAGTGTGAGAGAAAAATGCTGTCATCAGTCGTAAATCTACTTTTCGAGCAGCAAAAAATGAAGAGAATAATAATGCACGATGAAAAATAAGCGAAAGTACTATGCTGCACGAGATCTCAGCGAAAGCTACATGGTTGAAGGAAGAATATTAAGTTCGAGTATGACAAATTTCTGGATGTAACACGGAGAACTTTCTGTTCTGGTTAAAAGGATATAGTGGGCGAAAGTCCCTGAGTGTTGTTCCAAGTTACAACGGCACAGCCTCCGCAGTCACAGGACGAGTACGTGCAGATCTATATGCTGCATTTCAGTCCAAGTCGACCGGATGCTAAACCTAAAATTAGTTTATTTAATTAATTCTATTCAGGGATTTATTAATTTCGTCAACTCGCATGCCCAAGGATAGCTTCTGGTAAGATAAAATTGAATTTCTGGTTCGATTCAAATGACAATGGACCTCAGTGTCGTAACTGCCAGGATATATCAGGAGTACAAATTGAAAATGCGGGATTTTTTTCTATTTTTGAACGTTTATTCTGAAAAAATGGTAACAAATGAATTATTGAAAGTATTGTCCATCGCTAGCCACAACTTTTTCCCATCTTTCTGGCAATTTACGGATACCGTCGCGAAAAAATTCGGCCGGCTTGGCTGCTATCCAGTCATCGACCCATTTTTGGGCTTCTTCGTAAGAATGGAAGCGCTGGTCAGCTAGGCCATGTGTCATCGATCGGAAAAGGTGGTAATCGGAAGGAGCAATATCTGGGCTATACGGCGGGTGGGGTAAGACTTCCCATTTCAGCGTTTGTAGGTATGTTTTGACCGGCGCTGCAACATGTGGCCGAGCGTTGTCATGTTGCAAAATTACTTTGTCGTGTCTTTGCTCGTATTGTGGCCGTTTTTCTTTGAGTGCGCGGCTCAAACGCATCAATTGAGTTCGGTATAGTGCTCCTGTGATGGTTTCGTTCGATTTCAATAGCTCATAATACACCACACCCAGCTGGTCCCACCAAATACAGAGCATGAGCTTGGCGCCGTGAATATTTGGTTTGGCCGTCGATGATGATGCATGGCCGGGGTAACCATATGATTTTTTGCGCTTCGGGTTATCGTAATGGATCCACTTTTCATCACCAGTGACAATGCGATGCAAAAAACCCTTCCGTTTTTGCCGTTCGAGCAGCAGTTCGCATGCAAAAAAACGGCGCTCGACGTCTCTCGGCTTCAGCTCATACGGCACCCAATGTCCTTGCTTTTGGATCATTCCGAGGGCTTTTATACGATGGGAAATGGCTTGTTGTGTCACTCCCAATGAATCTGCGAGCTCTTGTTGAGTTTGACACGAGTCTTCATTGAGTATTGCCTCCAATTCAGCATTCTCAAACTTTTTCACTTGGCCCGGCCGCTCTTTGTCCTCAACGTCAAAATCACCACTTCTAAACCGCACAAACCATCTCTCGCACGTTGAAACCGATGGAACATGACTCGGATAAGCCTCGGAGACCAATCGATGTGCTTCAGCAGCACTTTTCTTCAAATTAAAGAAGTAAATTAAAACTTCCCGCAAATGCTGTTTTGTTGGCACGAAACTCGACATATTGAGAGCTCAAAAAAACTATGAATTTGACACTGCGACAAATTGACACATACTGAAAATTAAAGCTATAAGACGTAGCTTTGACATGAACATAGTCACAGTACTGCCTGATGCGTATAGCGTTAGTAACGCCATCTGTTATCAAACCCGCATTTTCAATTTGTACCCCTGATATTACGCCATGTGAAAATAAACAGAAAATATCTGAGCCACAGTTGGCAACGATAAAATAAATTTAAAAAATACAAATAATAAGAAAAGAGTCGAGCGAGTCGGATAACGAATACAAATGTATCGTTTAGTTCCACGTATGAGTATGAGGACTCCCATTTCGAGGAGTTGAACTATGCTCGAGCTCGAAGTAACTGAACGACGAGGACCGACCATTTGAGCCAACAAACGCGTGACTCTCGCGAGAAATTACGAGAAGAGGGAAACGAGCGTGAGCTTAATACAGAAGATTAAGTGTTCCAAAGGCAAACGCACGGTCGAATAGCAATTAAAACTTTAGTTCGTAAAATGAATAACGGAGATAGAGAGACAGATAAAAAGTCTCTCGTGTGAATTATCTGTGAAGAAATGAAATAATTCGGGTTGCGGAGGAAGCGTACAATTTTTCTGCAATGTTTGGCAAAGGAAGTATGCTCATTCTGGATAGCTGGGGTAAAGAACATTGGCAAGTTTGCTCGGAATTGCTCCGAGGGATCTCGCGCGCTTGTCTCGAACGTGATTGTAAAAACGAGGGGTACGAAAAAGGCCGGTAAGAGATAGCAAGAACGGTAGGGTAAAGGGAGAAGAAGAAGCGAAGAAGCCGGGGACCGAAGCGACCGAACGGGCTTGCAGAACCGGAATTTTATACAGTGGCGTAACGCGCACGAATAATACACACCCCGGAATCTACCGATGCGGTGGACCAACCTCGTCGAGGCCACGTCCAAGAATTCTACTTCCTTGTTCTCTCGTTCTTTCGTACTTTCGTATATGTTTCTTCGACGAGAGAAATGTACCGACATTTCTGTGTCGTCGCACACACCGCGATATGCTGATGTATACGAGAGAAATAAAGTATTTCAACGTATCTGTCTAACTTTGCAATTGATATAAATCAACGTTTCTTTCGGAAGAATACATTTTATCGACAGATTTGAGAATTTAAAAAAAGTTTATTTATCAATAAAATTGTAGAACGTAGCAAGATATTAAAAGTATTTATTGTTTCGTTCAAACGTTAACTTTTATTCTGAAGTACCGTAAAGTACCATAGTTAAATTTTTTCAACTTGAAAAGCAACCACTTGCATATATATTATTAAACAAATGATTCAATTGGTAATTAAAATGTACTATTATCGATAAGGAAGATATACGGCAACGCGATCCAAGTTTCGAAGCGCATTGACGCATCGAAAGAAGCAAAGAAAGGAGAACGGATATACACGATGGAAGTCCGCACGGTGGCGACGCGTTCTGGCCGTGGCCAGAACCATCACTGACCTTGACAAGGTCATCTGCACGTCCTAACAATTCATGCGAAGCACTTCCCCTACCGAGTCCCGTCCTACGTCGGGGCCCTTATTATTATAAAACCATTCGGCCTGACTCTCCCGTTGGAGGAGGAAAGAGGCCCACACCGTCCCACCATTCATTCGACCTCGTTTGGGACCACATACCATATCTTTATTTCTTATATTTTGTTTCCTGTCACGCTTTATCTTTTATTTCACTCAAAGGCTTATCTTTTTCTACTTTTTAATCATAAAAATATATTTTTTATCTTAAAAGAAAATTTTGTATTTACACGGAGCAGTTAGATTTATTTATTTTAAAGATGGCGACTGAATATCGAATGTTACTTAATCATTATCGGTACATTTATTAATTCGTCCGCATCCAAGGTCGACAAGGCTATCGATGAAATAAATCTTGTTTATTTCGCGCTAAATCTTCGCCATAAATTTAAAGAAAACTCATTCTCTCTCTCCTCTTTTCCGTTAGTTTTCACATTTCGACTTTTACTTCGCGGCAATCTCATATCGTTACACGCGCAGCGTTCTTCTTTTCTCTGTGCTAATTACCAGTTGCTGCTGTCAACGGCAGAGAAACGAGAGAATTCAAAGTGCGACACGAGACCGTACAACAAAATCAGAAGCATCGGCTTCAATACGGCAACGAACGTCTGTCTCGCTTCTTATTCGATCTCTCGGGAAGACCCTGTCATTGCGTGCAACCGTTGCCTACGCGACACGAACGACGACGATGACTATCTTTAACGTGAACGCGGCCGAGATCCGCAGGAAGCAAACACAAGCAACTTCTCGTTTTGTTTTAAAAATTTGGAAGACACGCATCGGGCCACTTGTTCCGATTGTAACACGGTCACGCAATGATACGCAAGTTTAAAAATTTTTTATTTCTTCACCACCATCATTATATGCGGACTTTTGTCCCATTTCTTTTTACCCCACGACCTTGTCATTCGTCTATCCGTGTCACACGCACGTTCGATACACACCGTATACTTACGTCTTTTCAAAGAGTTTGAATAACAAGGATAATATTGATTTTATTTTTGCAGCAATAAATCGAGCGAAGGTCAGACGACGGCCTTGGATGCAGACGAAACCGGAGGGAACACCGGTGGTGGAGGGTTTGGAAAATGGCTGCGCGATCATTTGGGTGGAGGATCCAGAGGTAATCAAGATATCGTTCCGTCGATCCCCTCGAAAAATCGAAGCTGCGATGCTTCTTACGATCTGTCTTTCACCAGAAAAGACAAGAATCTTACCAGGGCGACTTACACCCCTCAAAATCTTTACTGCAGTCTACCGCGCGAGCATCATCGAAGACATTTTCATATCTGTACGACGAGCATCAGCAAGTCGAGTTACGAAAGTACACGGGAACGTTCGCGTTGCTTGCCGAGTGATGGGATTAATTTTCAAGAATGGAAAGTCTCCAATGATATTAACGGCATCGCTAGAGGAGAACCGATCAATGTTAGCGAGGTTAGAAGTCACAGAAGGCGGGAACGTGAGAGAAGGAGACATTCGATTAACGAGACAAGGGAACACAGTCGACAGAAGCGAATAAGGTAAGTGGAGAATCGATACTTTTCTAAAACATTTTCATGAAACTTTTAAGATCTACGTCTCGAGTCAACTTGTTGATAAGTAGTTCGATAGATCGGGTTAAATTGACTATGTTAATTAAGTAATTGGCATCCTCTGTAATTAAAGATACAAAGTATTTTTGTATTTTCCATTTATAGATATAATCTTGTATAAGAGTGTCTTTATTAGAAATTCCACTTTTTCTTTTTTCTTTTCTGTGTTTCCTCTGGGAACTCGAAGAACTAGAAGATCTCAGGGTTGTTGGGCAAAAGAGGTCCTCCCGGAACCTTCTGGTATCTTCACAAAGTATACCTACGGTATGTACCTCTGTAACGCGACAAACACACACTCGCAAGAGAGATGGAAAATCCGTGGTGGAAGGTTTCATCCAACGATAGAGGCGCACAGAATGTTTGCTCATTCGTGCGCGCGCGGGAGCTCTTGGCTCCGGGTCGTGCGAGACCGACGAACGAGCTCCTTTGGGCTCTCAGGGTATATAGCGGCAACACGCGCTCCGGAGAGGACCTTACGACGGTTGTAAGTGTCCGCGTCTGGTATGCGGCCGGTGTGTAGGGCCGGGATATATGGACATCCCTACCGTACTTCATTCTCTATTTCTCGTTCTCTTTCCGCCTCCTGTATCTTCCTCTGTTTTCACCACCGAGCCCTTTCCCTCCTGCTCCTTTATCCTTCGTCTCCTCTTTCACGATCTCGCGAGGATCGCGACGTAGCTGTACGTAGATTCTCTTGCCAGCGATTCGAGTTCCGTCGTGCCATCGTCACAGAGTCAGAGGAGAATAAAGGAATAGAAATGAGAAAAAGCAAAATGAAACTGCTGAAGATCGTCTTAAAAAAGTATTTAGACATCTACACAGCCATACACGTATGCTCATACCCCTCGTCATCCCTTGAAACAACAAAACGTAACCATGGACGCTTCTATACAACCTCTACTATACTATGCTGTTGCTTTTATACTGTGCAGTTAATATTGTTATAATAGTTAACCATCAAAACGTGAAAGGAGACTACAGTTCCGTTTATTAAAAAAGAATTACGATAAGAAGATAGAGGTATGAAAATTACAGCGGGCGGCAACGGGAGAAACAACATCGACCGCCCTCTTTCGGATCTTCTTCTTCCACTTCCATTTATTTCTTTTATTTCTACTCGTGTCGTATCTCTCCTCTTGACTCGTATGTGTATCCATGTGATGCATTAAGACTGCATCTCTGAAACGCGTGTATGCGCGTGTAACTACGGCTGGAGAAGCGAATGAAGGAATGGTCTGGGTGAAATGAACGCGGACATTCAGAGTGTTCGGACACGAGAACGAAGAGATCAGTCCCCTCCCGCGAGTTAATCCGAACCTCTTTTCTCCTTGCATCAGCACTTCCGCACCTTTTAGGCCCCGCGAACATATCTTTGCTCTCCTCTTAACCCCACTACTTTCCCGCAGGGCCCACAACGCATCGAGCTAAATATAACTAACCGAGAGATATAAATAGGACGTAACCCTTTGGGCTTGGTTGAGATGCAGTACGGGGTCAGATATTCTGCTGATCCACCGAGGTTTACGTTCATCTTCTTCATCATCATCATCATCATCATCATCGTCATCATTATTATATTTTCCTTTCTCTTCTTCTTCTTTTTCTTCATCTTCAACCTTATCTACTTCCACTTCTCGTCTTACTTTCCGCTATCCTCTTCAACTTTTCTGTTTCTGAAACCTTCAGGCACATTCCTGAGATTCATATTTCATCATTAACATGGTTAAGATAGTTTATATTTTATAACTTTATTCAATTCTCATTTCCCACGATTCTAAATGGTGTCTTGAAAATTTGTTCTGACTGAGAACGGTTCCGAGTGACGCGTGATTAATTATTAATTAACGATATTGAGTTAAAAAAAGAAGATGATAGAGCGAGAAGGCGAATGACTGGTAGTATCAGAGAGGTATTAATGACAGTGACGTCCCACTCGTGCATACGAGAGAGGATGAGAGACTCGAGGGACGACTGCAAGATACTGCAAGATGCAAGATACAGCCCCCTCTCCCCCTCCCGCTGCTGCTGGGAAGTGGAGAAAATGCCGAAGAAGGAGAGTAAGAGGAGACGTGCGCACAAGCGATTGCGCTCAGCCAGGACGTTGACCTTCCAGGCTTTCGTTGCGCGTCCTTGAGGTTACCAACCAACATGGCGGATTTATGCAATCGCGCTCCTTTGCGACAATGAATCCAACTTCATTCCACTCAAGATGATGCGAGTAAGACCAGACGCAGACACGGAAATCTCAGCAGGAACAGGATTTCATATTGCGTTCTATTAGAAATTATCTTTCATGCGGAAATCCCTGCACCGTACTGTCTCGCTAGATTTTTTTTCCGTATGATCGAACGGTCAACGCGGGTGCGAAAACAGATCGAGTATGACGGAGATGACGACGATGAAGACAAAATTCAGATAGAACTAGAGACAAACGAATAGAAAAATGTCCTATCTCCTGGCCTTTCTTCCATTAGACGAAGAAGGTGTTAAAGATGAAAGCGAGCGTGAAAGTCCGTTTTACTCTTTCCTTGAACAAATTCCAAGTCCAAGTTCAATCGTAAGACGATAACGACCTCTTGGTGTGAATACTCTCTCCAACTTGCAGCTTCCAAGCTCTCTCCACAAGTATTTGTATACATACATGCACCGGGTGTATAGCTATACGCAAGCATAAAAAGAGATGAAGATACGTATAGAGTGACAAGTCCTATGGTTGTACGTATAGAGTGGAAGACGCGAGTAATGAAGAATGAGAGTCCATGCACTGTTCCGTGCTGATGCAGCAGCGATGCAACCAGCAGGGATCCTTGAACCTACAGGAATGCAGCGGTTGCAGCCCACGCTACGGCTACAACTCTGTTCTTCTGTCCTTCTCTCTTCTCATATCACTATATCTGTGGATGCTCTACGTATACATACTTCCCCACGCGTCGTTTCATCCCCGCGACCTAATCCCCCGTAGGCCGTCAGGGCATCTTGTTTGTACGGATACCGAGGAGCATGGCTACGTAGGGTAAACGGTACAGTGATTTACTTTTCAGAGGATATTAAAGCACTAATGATTATTGCTATTCTTTTAGCTATTTTCAATCTATGGGATTGAAAGTCGTATAAATCGTCACCATAAAATGGTTGTATAATTTGCGTTTTAAGACTAATCGTCAAGATAAAAAAAAATGTATAAATTTAGAGTTCAAATACGTTTTCTTTTGTTTTCATTTGTGATTTTCAACTTTTTCATTGCCACATTTCATGCGGTTTTGCCATCGTAACAGCTCCTTCTTTTTATGTTTTTTCATTGAACGACATTTATCATTTGAAGTACTTTTTGCTGGGTGCAACTTGATTTGCCAGTTTCGTTGTCAAGATGGTAGATGGATACGGGGAGGCTCGCACTATGGAGTCTCAAAAGTCGAGTTTTTCCAACAGTAAACCGGATATTCGTACTGTAATAAGTGACCAGGAAATGATTAGGGCGTCGGAGCTTGAAGAAAGTAATCAAAAGATCTGGGCCACGGAGTTAACTGACGAAAATTCGGATACGGGACTCGAAGAAGACCTCATCGATGAATCCAAAGTATTTAATGGAAGGAAAAAAAAGGACAACGATACATTGTCTTATTATCGGGAGCTATCAGATCTGACGGAGGAATCGGAACACGAACAAGATACTCCGGAAGTCTCAGAAATTCATCGAACTAGGAAATACGATGAAGATAATCTAGAAGACAGCAATGATGATTATGACAGAGTAGATCAAGAGGAGGAACTCTATTCATCAGTGTCAAGATTAACAGGAAGGGAGGAACTTGAAGAGGAGGAGGACGAGGAGGAGGAGGAGGAGGAGGAGGAGGAGATAGTACCTGAAGAAATTGATCGAGCAGATGAATCCGATGATAACTACGTCGACGTGCTTGCCGATATTCCCGCAGAGGTTTGCAATTACCTCTTCTTTCTGTTCATCGAATTGCTATTAAACGTGACTTAGCTGATTCCTTAATAGATTCTGAGAGACCGCCAAGCAATACTCGAAAAGATTCGAGAATTGAACGAGGTCTCTCCAGAGTTGAGAAGAAAAAACAAACTTTTGCAGTACTGGGTCGCTAGAGTGATGACCAAGGTCAGCAGGTCGGTTTTTCGATTTAACAGACAGAATTACCTGACAATGACATTTTTTATTTATCGGTTTTATTTGAAAATTTTCATCGGTTTTCTTTATCCGGATACCACAGAAGCAACAAACGATGACGCCGGAGAACGAAACCTTGAATTCGAGAGAATCTGAAAGACGTTACATAAAACGGTTAATTGGTTGCAAAATAACGATCGACGAAATCGAGGCTCGACAAAATCACATCAAGATTGAAATCAACAATTTGGAAAACAGTCTAAAAAGAGTTGTCGAAGAAGATGACGAGGTTCTCGGTGGACTTGTAGACAGAGAAAGAGAAATCGGAGTTGGATTAATCTTCGAAAAGTCCGGACGTGTAATTAACGTTAAGGCTGTGGAGACGATGATTCGTCGACAGGTTAGATTATTTCTTTTATTCAATTTTAAACAAAAATTACCGATCGAAAATTATAAATATCATCACCGTCAGGTTCTTCGTCGTGATTTGCTGAAACGCGATCGCTTCAAGTACACTTTTCATCGTCATATATACGAGGATCTAAAGATGAAATTGCGACTCGTCGAGACAGTGAGCGAAGGAATTACCGTAATGGATTACGAAGAAATTCGTTTTCTCAACTATAGTTACAGGGACAAGCTGGAGGAACGTGAGAAGGAGCTCGAGAAGCTTTTTGTCAAGTAGTAATTTAACAATGAATGCTATTAATGATAATGCGATGAGAAAACAAAACAAAAATACCACAAACAGATTGGTAATTTAACGTAATTCTAATCACCAGAGTCCAAGAGCTCTTAAACACACTGAATCATTACAAAGAAAGAGATATCGCCAATCAATCCGAGATTTATCAAGATGAATGCCAACTGGAAGTTATACGCTTCGAGACTATGACTACTCGCGAAGAACTTAACCAAGTTCGCAAGAATCTTTTAAGAACTCGTCAACTATGTATCAACCGCAAACTTCAAGGTGGAATGCTCTTTGCAACGTAAGCTGAAAAAAAATCATCAAAGTGAAACTGTATTACTAAAGTACCGAGTTAAATCACTTGAATTGATAATAAAAAATCGTAGACCGGTGATTCGGGAGATGGAGAAGACGATCAAGAAACTGAACGACCTCAATGCCGAGGTCGAACGAATGGTACCGCAGGTGCGGTCTCACCCCGAGGAGCATAGTCGTGAGGTGCGAAGCCGTGGGACAGCTGTACCAACGCCAAGCAAGCTGCAAGACTCCGGAGCTTGTACAACCGTGACGAGGATGACTAAGGTCAAACGCTCGGGACCGAGAAATAGACCTGGACGTTGCTGATCGATAAACGACTGTGGATGAACCGCAGTTTTTAATCGCCTATTTCCTTCCCACCGCATTACTCATACACGCACACAGATGCATACAATTATATTCGCGTGATTTTATCGAGTTGTGTAGGCAATCTATTTATGTTGGAAAATAATAATCGTCGTAAGTCTGGCTGGTGATTAACTTTTCAGCAGTCTTCTCCTCATTATCATTCCTGGCAATTTCTTATACTCCTTGCCTATTATAATAACTTATTTCCATCGAGTCTATACGTTATATTAGATAAATATAGTTGAGCTTCGTACGGCTCAGGCACTAGGCGCTCTCGGAATCAACCATTAGGAACCTCCCTTAATTAAAAATAACAAACTAGAGTCCACCCACTCGGAGATTATATTTTAAAAAATGTTATTATCCATACATAAACCCAATTTTTTAATCCCAAAACAATAGAATCGGATAAAAATTAAGGGAAATACGTAATTAAAAAAGCTGTAGAAATTATCAAAAATATTGCGGTTGTTGTATAAATTTTTATGCAACAGTCCAAAGTTTCTCAGGAATCGGTTCTATTTTCTTCTCGATTTTTCCAAGTTTTTTCCCGTATAAAGTAAAAATAACATTTGTATTTCACTCATAAACGATGATAAATCGTCTCAATGATACCAATGTATTTGACAAAATAATCTGCAGTGACAAAATTCAATACTAAAGCCGACGGTTTGTCTCTGAATTAAAGATATTGCTCAAAGGAAGCGCATCGCTAAAGTATAATATGGGACAAAGTGTACTTTAGTCTGAAAACGTTGGCCATTGTTAGCTCGTGGGTCGTTTCCTTCCTTCGTCTTCTTGTGCTTCCAACGTACACAGGATGGCGTGTCCACCCACGTACCGAGAACCATACAGGCGTCAGTTAAAAATTTGCTGGGCCACCCGCGCATAAGACCGAGTGCACACCTTGCGTGGTGAATTGTTCCTTCAGGTATAATGTACACCAAGCTATATATATATACACATATACGGGATATATATGTATATATACGAGGTATATATTAACTTAACTGTACATGATCATCCGAGAGGAAGAAGGAAAAAAAACAGGTAAGCAGTAACCGAGTGGGGCTACATTGACGAACATTTTTATTTTACAAGGTACATATACTATACATGCAATTTCTCATAATAAATCTAGCGCTATGTGCTAACACTCGGTTTACAAAAGAAATTATCTAGAAACAATAGCTGTTGTGAAAGGACAATGGAACTTAGCCAGCGAATATTACGTTAAACAGTGTAATGAAGTTATTGAAATTTATGTTGCAATAATAAGCAGGTGTTTGCCTGACCCATTAATCTGTATTTTGTGCGGTAAAATTTAGGCAAGAAAGAAGATGAAAATGATTTGTCTCGATGAGTCGAGTAATTCGGAAAATTAGATTAAAGTGAATTGTTTTTTTTTTTTTTTTTTTTAGATATAACTAAAAATTAGATCAACGAAAGTTCAATCGTATTCGGCGGTTCTTGATGCTGAGTTTGGAGAAGATCGACAGAAGGGTCAGAAATTTGTGGGTTTTTCGACTTTTAATTATGTTTCTGTTCTCAATTTGAAAAATTGATAAAGAGCAAGCTGAAACTTTGTACACATTTGTAAGTACATTGAGGGATGTTTGATCATAAAATTTGATCAGAATCAATGGAGTCGTTTAACATTTATAGAACATTGAACTTTTCAATTCAACATTGCAATAGTTTGAAGAAGAAAATGTCAGAAATATGAAAATTGAACAATCGATTTAAACTGATAAATAATTAGGAAGCAATAGGCAAAGTTCTGCTTTGCATTTTTGTTTCTTATAATGCAAACAGCGAAACAAGCAAGTGAGATATTTCTCTATGAATATTAGCGATTTGAACCTGACACACAACCCTTAAATCTTAAGTAACAAGATGGTAGAACAGCGGAGAACAATCAATAAAATGATTTATTCTTTGGAAGAAGAAGAAAATGATTTGTCTCGATGAGTCAGGTAATTCGCCAAATTGGATTAAACTAAATAGTTTTTTTTTTAGACATAACTAAAAATTAGATCAACAAAAGTTCAATCGTATTCGGCGGTTCTTGATGCTGAGTTTGGAGAAGATCGAGAGAAGGATCAGAAATTTGTGGGTTTTTCGACTTTTAATTATGTTTCTGTTATCAATTTGAAAAATTGATAAAAAGTAAGCTGAAACTTTGTACACATTTGTAAGTACGTTGAGGGATGTTTGATCATAACATTTGATCAAAATCAATGGAGACGTTTAACATTTATAGAACATTGAACTTTTCAATTCAACATTGCAATAGTTTGAAGAAGAAAATGTCAGAAATATAAAAATTGAACAATCGATCTAAACTGATAAATAATTAGGAAGCAATAGGCAAAGTTCTGCTTTGCATTCTTGTTTCTTATAATGCAAACAGCGAAACAAGCAAGTAAGATATTTCTCTATGAATATTAGCGATTTGAACCTGACTCACAACCCTTAAATCTTAAGTAATAAGATGGTAGAACAACGAAGATTAATCAATAAAGTTATTTGTTCTTTGGAATAAGTACAGAGTTACAAGATTTACCGAGTACCGTTTGTGGCGTTGTGAATTGGTTCATCGGAGGTCATAGCCGCGAAGAGACGAGTGGGAACAGAGGAAGCCATTAGTCTACGAATCGTATCTGGTTCGCCTCGGATTAATTCGTAGCTGCCAGCACGTCGTTCGTGGGTCAAGACGAATGACCGGCAGTGGCAGTTGCTATCACGAACGAAGAATAACGATTACACGCGTCGTCTGTTCACTTATACCCCCGTGAAGGAGTTTTACTCGAGGGTTAATCGGTGTATTCGTATTGCTTTTGTTGCTTCCCTCTTAACTGTAAATGGCTACTCTCCTCGCTAGTCAACGATTATCGCATTCGGTTGCTACCGGATGTCTAATTCCTTATTACTTACTGCTCCGCCCTTAGTTTCATCGAGAGATAGGCACTCATGCGTGAATTTACGTTAAATTCATCGAGACCTCTGCAGTTCCATTAAATTTGTTAACAAATATTCATTTGTTATTTATAATTAAATAATTAATATGTTCCGAATAATAGGATATCGTTAAAAAAATCCTAAACCACCGTAAATAACATGAGAAAAAAAAAGAAACATGAGTTTCTAGGTTTTGTAAATGGAGAAAAGGACTTGCGTATGTCCTTTACCTGACGATCCTATTGATCAAATTCGTCCAAATGTCTTTTTGTCTTTCGGTCACTGTACCGGAGATCGCTACTAAACCTGTAACTGAGAGTATCTACCTGAATCTTAAACTATTTTACCTGGAAAGACGTTCCACTTACCACGAAAATGTTTCCTCTTTAGAGTGAATGAACAATTCAGCTGAATGCAGACGGTCATTTATAGAAAAAATGATTGCATTGAGCTGTAAATAAAATTAGATTAATACGGTTAAATATTAGTAGCAATGCCTTCGACGAAGAGCGATGAACGATCTATTTTCAAGTGGCATTTGGAATAAGAAAGCAGAACCTTGTTAATTCCGGCTATTTTACTCGCCGCAAAATCGTGACATCTCGTCTTGAAGTTTCATTGCCTCTCTATGCGATAAATGAAAGAAGTTCGCGCGTTGAAGGCCGGAACAAGTATGTCAAGACATGCCGAGTACACTGAGCACTTGAAGAAACTTTTATCGTAACGAATTATGCAGATCTCGAAGGGGGAGAAGTTTCGAAACGAAAAAATAAACGTAGCATTTACATTTGCTTTTGCTTAGAAACAACCTCCAGGAGCGCATAAAGTTACAACGTCGATGGATTCAAGTTAGTTGCTGTCTCAACGAAGAACAGAACATTGAGAGCTAGATACGGAAAGTCGGACTTTCATCTGTTTAACATGAGAAAAAAATTAGCTCGCTATCGTATCGCAATGATCGAGTCTCACGCCGTTCAAGTAGTGGCAGTCGTCGTCGTCGTCGTCGTCGCCTTGGCAAGGATTTAAATCGCGGCTTCTCCAACGAACGAGGACTATGGAAGAATCGCGGTCGCACTCGAATAAACGAAATGATTGATCTATCCAGAGGCTAAATCGATCTCTCACGGGATCTCGCAATCATTTTTCGCTCCGAAACTTGGTTGGCACGATTCTAAGCAAATCCTCCCCGCCCTCCTTAAGTAAAGCGGCCTTGTTTCCAATCTCTGGATCTATCTCCTTCGTCACTATCAGCTTTGATTTGATTCTTGTATGGCAGTGAGTGAAAACGAAAACTCGAACAGAGCATTTGTGATAATGTGTTGAACGTTTTTTTTTTTTTTTTTATCACAAGGGATAAGAAATTCATGGAAATTCGAAAACATCATTTAAATATCAACATATCACGATAAATAGATTTAAAACGTTTCAAGATTCTCGGCGCATCGTGTACGTGAATATGTAAAAGCATCGAGACGTTTCTCGAGTTGAGAAAATAGCAATCCGCACGATTCAATATATATATCACCTATAGCATGCTACGTCGACTCTGAATTTTTCTGTAAATTCTGCGCTTCCCATCTCATCTACCAGTATCGAGATGGTTTTGTTTTTTTTTGTTTTTGAAAAGCGAGAGTGCAAAAATGCGGGCAAAAAGCTTGAGCCTGAGATCATGCAACTTGTACATATGTAGAATCCTTTAGAAAAGTTCTACGCCGTACGTACGAATGGAACAAGAAGAAGAAGAAGAAGAAGAAGAAGAAGAAGAAGAAGAAGAAGAAGAAGAAGGAGAAGAAGACGAAGAAGAAGAAGAAGAAGAAAAGGGAGGAGAGGGAGGAGAAAGGAAAAGAACGAGAAACAGTCTACCTACCTACCTACCTACCTACCTACCTACCTACCTACCTACCTACCTACCTATCTACCTACCTACCTACCTACCTACCTACCTACCTATCTACCTACTTGAATCGTGTGCGTGAATATGTATAACTGCGCGTTTCAAATGGACCCTCGTGCATTCGCGATTCGACTTGGTTCTTCGAGTATCGTCTTTCATTCCTATATATTTGCTTCCTACCTAAGAAAGGTAGGCAATCCAGAACTAGCTAACTATTAAAAAATCTATCGCTCGTCTTATTACTGAATTTCCATTCTTACCTTTGAATTCTACCCTCGACGATCTCAGGAATGGAAGTCTTAAAAGTGGAATTAAAAAATCTATATCTAAGGGCATCGCATAGATCGTCAAGGGCTTGGGTGATCGAAAATTCGCTGATTACGAATTTCAACAAGTTTATCTATAAATCTTAGAGAGTCGTAAAGCAAAAGAAAAGCGTGCAAATTTGAAATTTACGCATTGCTTCCTCGTGATTCTCGCTAACCAACAGAATCTCCTCTACGGATAATGCTTATCTCAATCTTGACTTCCTCATAGAGGAAGTGATATTAAAATTTTCAATAAAATTGAAAACCAAGTAATATGGCAATTTTATAAAGTTTTAACCCTTCAATCTATTCTCACGATATTCAAGACCAAGTATCCTTGTACCTTAGCCAATTTGTATGCCAAGTTTTCATTTGACAGATGAAAATTTACGAAAGCTAGTAAGCGTACCTCCTTTTTTTCGAAAAATTCAAACAAACTTAAAATGAGACACTCGTTAATCATTTGGCTAAAAATTGCAACAAACTGACGGGAATTGCGACCCGACTCTTATGCAAAGTTTCAGGATGATCGAGTAATCCGTTCTCGAAGATATATCCATGAACAATTTTGCAAGCTCATTGCACACAAAGCGCGCGCTGGTGCGTTTGCTTTTATTTATAATCAGCAGGATATTTGCAATAAAATATGCTCTTGAGATGTTAAAAATGACGAACAAAAAAATTCTTTCTTCATCCAAACTCTCAAAATCATCGATTTATTTTATTGAAATCTCATTTGTTCATAACGAGCAAACCATTTTTTAAGTTGTACTACTGTTTCCATTATTTTTTGTCCAATTGAATTGGTAGGTAACAGATAAAGTGAACATCCTCCGGTGTCTGATGTAATAAAACTAGTGTTGAAGCTGTGAATGGGCGCGTGCTCGGGGTTTGGGTTCGCCGCATTAGACTCCCTACTTTGATGTTTCGTGCTCTACCTGTACTTTCTCTGCTTTATACCTTCTTTGGTTTTCAATACCGACTTACCAAAGAATCTAAATTAAGGTGGTTGCTGCTATACACTACTCGTTTCAACTGTGTGCTATGTTAATCCTGCGAATAAAGGTGAAATATTTTTTCCGAGGGTTCATTATGTCTGCACTGAATAATACCGACGGTTTATTTTTCACATACCTTCGAGCACAACTTACACAGCAACAAAAAACATATCAATACGTTATTATTTATCCATAAAATAGAGTTAAATAAAGAATATAAGGTATACGTAAGTTTAATTTGATAATTTGATTTTATGAAAAGTGATATACCGTGGCCGAGATAGCATGCATCAGGACCGTAAATGGGAAACTCGACATCTCGCAAGCGAGGAATCGTGTACGATTCTCAAGGTCGACCGGTTAGCCCTCTGGTACTCAGCTACCAGGTACCGTGAGTACCACCAATACCACGACGACGATGACGACGACGACGACGACGACGACGACGACGACAACGACAACGACAACGACAACGACAACGACGACAGCAACGGCGACGAAGACGACGAAGACGACGAAGACGACGACGACGACGATGACCACCACCACCACCACCACTATTACCAGAGTAGTGGCAACCGGCCTACTGCATAACTGCGCTTCTATTACGCGGTCAATTACGCTGTACAGCGCGTTGCATGTCGCTCGAGATTTTACTCCTTTCCATTTATTTATATTTTTATTTTTCCTTCTGCGTCTCAGCTGCTCTTTCTTTACGTTGTATACTCGTGCTCTCGCGGCAAATTTACCACTCGGAGGACTCGTCTCTTCTTAAAAAGTTTTGAATAAACGAAAAACGAGTGTCGCAGGCTCTTCTGCCACAGACGGACTACACACACGTTGTATATGTATACTATATAGAGAACGTTTCGCGAAACTTGACTATATTTGGACGTGCTCAACGATGAGCCCGATTCATTCTGCTCGTCTTGGTAAAGCTACGACTCGTGTGGCTCGCGAAACCCCTTCCCATCGCTCTCTTTCTTTCTCTCTCTCTCTCTCTCGCTTATGAGTGCAGATTCGTTGAATCACCGATTTATTATGCCATAACCGGCTCATACCCGTAATTTCTATGATATATTGTTAAATTATTCTCGTACCTATTACTAAGCAAGTTATTTCAATTGACGACAGATGCGGCTGAAATGACAGTGAATTTTGAAACGATGACACACGCGCACCGATACTTTCTTATGGCCAGCGCACTCTTCTTAGTCTCAATTGTGTAAGTTCTCTATACATAGATTCGTATGTATGCCTATATATAAGTATGTAGTTTCGCTTATACAAGTTGAGAAGATTTTCGGCGCTGTGATCGACCGAATATTCTCGGAGCCGGACGTGACGTAGTAATAATGAAACGAGAAGGAAGAAGAAGGCAGAGAATCCGGCAGGCAGTCGTTAACATTCACGCGAGTCGATTAGATGTACAATGTGACCACTTTTATATAAATAAAGGACTACTCGTATTTCGATAACATTCTGTGTGCAATGTTTCTATTAAAATCCTTCAACTACCATAAAGAGTGCATCTTACAATTGCTTTTGTTGTACTACACACAGAACACCTCGCATATATTTATCTTGGTTTTATAACAACCAGATATACAGATAGATCGAGAGCCCTTGCACGTTCACTCTCTTCACCCAAGTTCTCTATATCAAATCAGCGTTGTGTCCCACGCAAAGATGAGTCCGCGCTCCCTTACATCGTATACAGATCATCTGTACGCTAATTACACCAACTGCTTATATACGAAGGGTCTCGCTCAAGTGTGAATCATCGTTGTTACCAGGTTTTACTCTCGAGGTAACGTTGAGCCTCGGGTAGAGAATAAGTCATTGAGACTCGTTGGTACCATTCGATATACGTAACTTCTGTGGCTGCCAAAAGTAAGCCTTTTGACTCATGCCGGCGTGGCTTCGTAACTTTGAAGAGGTCGGGACTTTGTTCAATGATAAAAAGGGCTAGTTATCATCTAATGGACGACATATTTAAAGAAATCTGGGTTATCGAGCAATTGGCAAGATGTTTTAATTCTAAATATAACTGAATTGAAAGGTCGAGAACAGATAAGCCAAGTGTTCCTCTGGCCCCGATCTTGCTCTGTAGCGAACGAACGAACGAACGAATGTGGTTGATGGAATAAGGAACGAATAGAAGGAACGAACCAACTCGACGGCCTTGGTTGAGGAAAGCCATGGATCGAGATGCACCGTGTGTCGCTGCTTTACCACTTGCCCTTACGGCAGATGCTCATTCCGGCGGGAGTTTGCTGCTCGGTACGCGATTGACTCTGTGTACACTTATATATAAGACCTACGTATTTCTATATAGCACCAAGTAAGCGCACGATCATAGTTCATCTTCTTTTAATTTCGCGCTCAAAAGCTGCATCGGTGCACTTGACGCGATCCGAGTTAACGACTATAAGGAAGCGAAGTGAAAAATAAAGGCAGCGCTCACGCAATCGGAGGAATAAGAAGTAAAATATAAAGATCTTCCCCTTTTTGTGACTCGTACAAATAATTTTATTGAAGTTAGGTGCCTAACTGTTACAGTGTCACCTTTCATATTAACATTTTATCATTGATATTGAAATTAAATAATTTTAATTGACAATCGAGTCTCTGTTGGTACGCGACACTCCAAGAGCTCCGGACTGAACAATTCAAAGCATTTCGCGCGCTTATCTACTCGCTCACCGATCATTCTTTCCATTCATATAATTTCTCCTTTTAATATTCAGCCGATTATACTTTAGCTTGAATTTTTCTAACGATTACCGCAATCCCTAGAAGTTACGGAGATTCTGTATTTGAATTTTTATTTTCTACATTCTATGGGAAAAAGCACTTTATTTGCGTATGTTTTGCTGTTGCATACTCGACGATAAATAAGAATAAATGTCTGGCTTTGTAGGAAATCTTGTCAATTTCTTCCCCTCGGTGTCCGCATCGCAGCGAGAAAATTGAAATGACTTTGAGGACGCGTAACAAAACAAAGGACCTTCCCCGACCCCGCATAAAACTGAAAGGGAGAAGCAGAGAAAGAAAAAAAAAATTGAACCACTAGCAAAAAGAGAGGTAAAACATTATTTTTTAAATGCGGAGGCCTCGGATAGACGCATTCCGGTAAAAGATTGTGTAGCATAGCGAATGAAGCGAACGAGGGCGCGACGAGACGAAGAGTAGAAAATCATGAGACTGAGAGAAACCAACTGCAACTCTCTGCACATTTCTGGCTTGTCGCCGTTGTACCGTAGGTAAAAGAAAAACGTTTCTGCCGGCTGCTGTGGATAGCAGGACAAAAGCAGAGACGGATAATAGAGGCTAGACGCGCGATAGCAGCTAAAGGGAGAAAGAAAATCTTCTCTGTCCACCTTCTTTTCTTCATCTTTTTCTTATTCTTATTCTCCTTCTTTTACTCCTTCTTCCCAGGTATACTATGCGCGCTCGTGCCTCGCCATAGTCCCTCTGCGGAGATTCTCGACCCGCGAGAACGACGAGAGACGAAGAACCGACGAGTGAGAAAGGTAAAGACTCGAGAGTCGAAGGAGTGACGAAGCCGGTAGAGCGGTCGTTTGCCTTGGGTTGCCTTCGAACTCCATCGAATGAGCCCGTAGTGCCTCGGTTCCTAGCTTATACTTGCTGTATTATACCTACAGACGCACACATATGAATATATATAGAGATGTACACGTACAGGGTGTACCAAAACCGGCAATTAACAATCAGGGGTAGTAGTTCCGATTATAACAAAAGCGTTGTAATTTAATATTTCGGACATTCTTTCCAGCGAAGAGGGAAGAAAACTTTATTTTCTTTGTACTATTTTAATATTTCTTTCACCGTACGTGAAACTTTTACGAGATCTATCTCCACCGTGATTGGTTCAGCAGTAAACTTACACCTTATACCTCTGATGTATCGTATTCGCGAGCGACTATAGGGAAACTGTGGAACATACCTCTTCCACGTACGATTGTCCCTTTCTCGGATATCTCTGAAAAAAAAAGTGAATAAATATCATTTTATTTCAATACTTTATGAAACATCCGCACAATTTAAAAAACCCCTAAGATCGTGGATAGAAATATTGAAAGAACGGTCAACGCGTCGACAGCGAATAAAAATATTCACGGTGACGAACCTGTGGCTTTAAAAATAATATAAATCTCTTATAAATATTGAAAAACGAATGAACAATTAAATAAATAAATAATTATTTTCAAGAAAAAAATCATTCGTTCAATCGATTTTTGTCAAAGGATAATAAATTTATTAATTAGCATTTTTGGTCCACCCTGTACACGTTTGTATAGGTATAACGATAGATACAGGTATACCACGTATGGTCGTGGTATCGAGACTCGATCCCGATTCCGATCCCACCCGGTTTCCGCCGTGCGCATTCCATCCCAGCGTTACCACCGAACACAGCATCGTCGAGCGAGACGGCAGCAGCAACAGCAACAGCAACAGCAACAGCAACAGCAACAGCAACAGCAACAGCAACAGCAACAGCAACATCAGCGCTTGCGCTGTACAGGGCTGCGGTAAGTAACCGAGCTCAGTGCCGAACCCGAAGAGACGATCGGCCAAGAGCAACAGCAACGATATCTCGAAACCAGTGAGCGAGCATTCGCCGGAGCTCACTCGACTTCGGTTATTTCCGTGAGCGTTCGGTCGAGACGCGATACGCGCAATGCGCGCGGCGTCGGATAAATTCGGCCCCAGTCGTGCATCGGCGTTTGCCCGGAGCGGTAACGCGCGTACACATCTTAAGTAAGTTGAGTGTATCGCGCGCGCAATTACGATACAATGTCGGGAAGATCGTCATCGTCGGCATTGAAAAGAAGAAGATAGCGAAATGAATGATCTCATAATATTGTTTAACGTAATTAATTTAAAAAGAAAAGAAAACAGTTAACGAACGTGAGTTTTGTTGGATGTCGTGTGGATTGTGAACGGTCAACTTTGCGAGACAATTCTTACGTTATAATCGTGGAGTTGAATTAAATTATTTTATTTTATTACGTTCCATACACCGAGGAAGGAATTTAAAAAATAAAACCGTTTGTTTGTTTTATATTTTTTTTGTCAATTTTTACTTAACATTTTCATGTTTCGCGGTGCACGTGTGTCAAGTGTATATATATATTTGTGTTGGCTTAAGCCGGTATTGCCCTCGATTTATTGCGGATGCACGCACTGATTGTGAGCGGTTTTGCGCAGGCTTTTCGGAGCGACCAGTGTCAACAAACGAAAGTCAACGGTTAATGGATATTCATTGGATACAATATAAAATAATTGATAGAGGACTCGAGGAATCGATTATTATCAAAGTTTGATGCGCTGAAAAGACGACGAGCAACTGGAAGAAACCTGGCCCAGCAACAGGTGGAATCCTGCAGGCTTACAGGTACGTTTCTATACGCTTGTCTCGCTCCATAGGTGACTATATAGATATATATATATATATATATATATATATATACATATATACATATATGTACAGTATACGTAGAGTGTACTCTATAGTCAGAGACCTGAAAAGTTCACAGCCTTGCTGGGTGTGTAACGCAGGTGCGCTTAGGGCAATCTTCTACGAGAATTTATTCCTGCTGGGTTCTCGGACTTGGTCAAGCTGACTTTATTACCGTTTGGGTAGGCTCTTCCAACAATAAATTCAGATTTCAATGTAGCACTGCGCAATTTTTACGTTTTAAACGAATTTGTTCTATTTGAATTAAAAATCTTTTCGTTGTTTTCTACATATATCTTGATAAGGTTGGTCAACGGACATCATCATCAGTCGATACACTCGATTAATTGAAATTAACAACTCGTTTCTATTCATAAAAATAAACGGAGTTTTCAGTAATTTAAAGATATTTTTATGTAATTAATTATCAAGACGCAGCAGGCGTGAGTCTATCGGATTGTCATGGTATATGGAACTGGGAAAAGTCGGTTTATTCGTTAATAAATACAATTCATGGATTCATTAGATGCCGGAAATGGCGATAAAAGCGATTGCGGTGTGTGTTTCTTGGCGGTTGGTATTCGTGTTGGTTAGTTTCGTGCATGCCGGTTAGTTCTTCTTCTTCTTCTTTTTCTTCTTCGCCTTCGAGACATAGCTTCGCACGCTGAAACCGTTAACGAATTCGTCGTGGAATTTTCTCACATCCATGGGGCAGAGCGAGCAACCAACGAGCCAGGAAACGAGACGACTGCGAATCGCGGGTGGCGAGGGGAACGGTGCGGGAAGCGGGTCGTTATTTTCCGGCATCGCCAGAAGAAGCCTCATTGTTTCTTTCCATCTCGTGTGCGTTCGGTGGATATAAGAACGTCGCTTTACTTTCTACTAAAAAGGTACTCGCACGCTCAGCAACTCTAATATTCTTAAAGATGCGCGCGAGCGAGCAACCGTACGGTCGTACCTACCACTTGAAACAGGAGCGAGCGTCAGGAAGAACGCCTCTTGTACGCGTTCTTTCTTCGTCGTCATCTTCCATTTCCCCTCTTTATTTATTCCGTTTCCTCACGCTGAGTGAGTAGCTACGTATAATGTTTATAGCGTGATTCCATTAAAAATTAAGCGAATAAGTAAATATCGAAGCAACCTTGTAGAATATGTAGAAACTAGTACAGTACACTCTCACCTATTTGACCGATGGGCAGCGAAGAAATACCTTTTCCCCCACTCTCGGACAAAACGAATTCTGTCGAGGCGCCGAGACGGAAAGAGCCCTACTCCGCGGGTCAATAATTTTTGGAGATATCTCAAAAGGTGGAATACACGATGACCCTTAGTCCTGACTCCATCGACTAGGCGAGAATTTACCGTATAGTTTTCTCTACGAGAACGCTATTCGTTACAGCTTTGGTGCTAGAAATGTGATAATTTATTGCGCATGCATTTATAAAATGATTTTATTTCTCTTTTATTGGTTGTTTAAGGTAGTAATGAGAGTCAGGAAACTTTCAACCATGTGCTCCTGGCTGCACGTACGTGATATTCTTCGCTCGAGAAAATTACCGGGTAAAATAAAACTCGTGAAGACACAAGGTTTCATTATCGGTTGGGCGGTTTTAGTCTCATGCGAGTGAGATGTAAATACAGAGCGAGAGGAAGATAAAAGGGCACTTTTCCCAGGCTTTTCTTTGTCCGATGCACTTGTTCAAATAATCCAAAAGCACTCAGGAGAGTCATTCGGTCTATTGTACGAAAGCATTGAATTTCGTTGAATTTTTCATCCGTTCGGAATAGATGAAGGAACGGACCGTTTCTTTGACGTTGTACTCTAAGAAAATACATGAAGGGAATTGAGAGTCTCGATTCTCTTCAATGATGATCAAACGGATACTTGTTTGCCTCCACACGCGCAAGACCTATATCTACATCTCGATAGACAGCTCTTGTGTAAAATATATATTCTACACATACACTGAAAAGAAGAAGAGTATTGGATATAATTTATGATCTATTGATGCTGATTAGAGGATTGGGGTGAGTAACTTTGGAGACTTTAGCGGTGAAAGATAGCGTGAAATCGAAGAAACGTTTGAGAAAAAGATCGAATCGTGTACGGCTTCGAAATTCCTCGAACCGTGTTGCTACTTTATAGCTTTTTTTTTAAATTCAATAAAACTTGTCTTTCTAAGCAACTATCGGATGCTACTAATGCTGTTAGAAGTTCTCGTTGATGATCGTTCCGCTGATATAGACGCGTGGCAAGACTCTGAATTTATAAACCTACGCAAATATACCTTCGGATGTATCGAAGCATGTGCTGAATGTGTATGACAATTTATATTCAGTCATACTGGTTTTTCAGGATAAACTAGGAATCGATAATCTTTAAGTTATTTTGTCGTAACCCCCGAGGCGAGTGGGCTGGGCAATGAGCGAGGGAGGTGTGGGTCGTCCCACACCTTGCGGGAGCGGTAGCAAGACGCTGTCATGGACCGTTGATGACGCTAGAACTGGCAGAATCATAAGCCGTCGCTTGTCGCGAGCGTTGCGTCTGCCAACTCGGTTCTGTCAGTTTCAACGGAGATAGTGGCAAGTCTCGTCATTCCAAATCACGTCAGTGTCAACTCTCATCCTCTTCTCTCGTCGATTACAACTTTCGTCATTCCCAAGTGTCATCAACGAGAAACCGTTCTTTCAGGGTTGAAGCTAACTCGATCGAGCATGTCAAACGCGAAGGGACTTGGAATGAAATGAATTTGAAGACGACGGGAGCCGAGATCAACGGGAGTTGCCCGATTCCCGTGGTAAGCCGATCATGATTACGCGAGTTAAGCCGTCAACGAGACTTGCCCGCAACGAAAGATGATCGTTCCTCGAAATCGAGGTACTCCGATTGGTTTCTCCGAGTCTTGAGAGTTGACACTAACGTGAATTGAAACGACGAGAATGTCGCACTTGGGCCTTAGCATATAATCGTACGCAGTTGTCGCGTTACACGCGGGAGACGCGAGAATGTAAACTCGTCACCTAGCGGAGTAGTTCTCCACTATTTTGCCTAATGATCGGTTTTTCACCATTCGTGAATATAATTCTTCGGTGTTTACATGCAGTACGGAGAACTTTAGAGTTTCCTGATGTAAACAAGCGAATATCTCCAGAGTGTTCAAGCGAGTGCAAGACTAAGCGGTCACCCACCTAAGAGCTGGACAGCAAGAAAGCATTGCTGCTTAACTTAGGGGTGCCCACCAGACCCGTACGCCAGTTTCATACCTTCATTGCCGGTTAAAACTTATTGTTAGTTTTGATATATCCTCGAAATCCCAGAATGCCAGCTGCCCGATGCTTATCGATTGTACGTCGATAGCAATGTTGTGACAAAGATGACGCTTCTCCATACATTCAAATACAAACATTGCTTCCTTATTTATCCTGTTTATCAATTCGATAATCATCGAACTTGTACAACTGGTTAACAGTCAATTTAATTATCATAATTTAATCTTTTCATTTCAAATTTATTATAATAAACTGAAATAGTCTGCACAAATATTTATATATTGTTTTGGTATAATGTTGAAAAATATTTTTTTAATGTGACTCAACCTACAGTAAAAATACGTTCAATACAAAATTTTCGTTTGTCGTTCGTATATTTTTAATAATTTTGAGATGTAAGAAAATATATAATTTTAAACGTATTTTATAGATTTAATATAAAAATGTCAACACCATGAAGTTTCGCTTCCTCTTAAGAGGATGTTCCATACAACAAGAAAAAAATCAGTTTATCATGAAATTTCACAGACTGATACAAATAGAAATATTCCATAATGCACGAGCCTAGAAAAATTCAAAGGACATTAAAAGTCAATGAATTGAATATCAAGTACGTGTTGGCAAGCACATGTCGTTTCAATAAAGTTTAATACATCTAAGTCAATTACTAAAATTCGAGCACTGTAAAAGACTCAGTCGAGAAAAAACTAGATAAGAATGAGTCACATGTTCAAATATTTATCGTTATATCTAAAGAATTCAAAGCGAGCACTGAATTGAATCGATGCCAATAGATTAAAGAATACTGAAAATTCGTCTGATTTTGATATCGCATATTGATAATAGCAAGGAACCGGCGTGAGTGACGATTAATCGGGTACACTCGCACATATGGCAGTTAACAGTAGCGTGTCACGATAGTCCGGTGCCCAGTTTTTACAAATATTACTCAGTAATATTATTATTAACACTTTATAAGTAACACCACCCGAAGCCGTCCCGGAATGAAACTATGAAGAGCGGAGTGGGGGTTACGCTTTCCTATAGTAGAATCAAGGGGTAGGGATATTCTTGTGACTTGTAAAGGGTTAACTAAAGAGCGGAAAGCTATATATTAATCTCATTTTTAAGACAAAGATTGAACAAAACGACTATGTAAAATCGGAATATCGATGTAGAGTTACACATTTTTGAGGTTAATACTTGGACAAAAAATATATTTACAGTAATTAGTGATAACAATTTCATGGGAGTGTGATAAAAATAATAAAAGAAGAATCTTGGACCATGTAGGTGGTCATTTTTAAATTATAATTTAATATGAAATGTAATGCGATTTGATACTTCAATCGTTAATTATACTTAGGATTTCTATGTCAATTCTATAGTTGACTGTTTTTATATTAGTTTTTAATCTCAATCGATTCTCGAATAAGTATTTTCAATATATTTTGGTGAATATTTCAAATTTCTACGTTGTCAAATTTGATATTGAGGTGCTATTCCATAACGTATGTTGATCGCATTGCGTGTTGCGTATCAATGTGATCGAGTGAAAAACAGTCTCAGACTGTTTTTATGTTACATTATTCTAATTTTTAAGTTTTTTTTTTGCTTCTTTATAAAGAAAGCTATGTTTTAATGAAAAAAAAAATCTGTGCGTGTAAGTGTGTGATGAGCTTGCAAAATTCCAATAGATATATCTCGAAAACGGGTGACTCGATCATCCTGAAACTTTGCACACGGATCGGGTCGCAACTTCCGTAAGTTTTCTGCAATTTTTCCCCAAATCGCTAACCGTCGTTTCATTTTATGGCTGTTTGAATTTTTCGAAAAAAAGGATGCACGCTTTATTACTTTCGCAACTTTCCATCTATCAAACCTCAAAAAGGCATAAAAATTGTACATGGTACTTGGCAATGTACTTTGGATATTTACAATTTATTTCATAACTTATCGCAAGTATACAAGACCTCTCAAGTAAATGTATTTTTTAATACGTTGCATCTTCGTGGGATTGAAATGATTGGTTTGAAAAATCTGAAACGAGAATCCAGATTTTACTCGAGAAAGAAAATGAGAAAGATGACAAATTATACGGATGCGTTAAGATAGAGAATATTTTATCTTACTATGAAATCTTATCTACGGTTTGATCATTGACTCAGGCAAAGCAGAGGCTTAAGATAAGGCAAGGTCGTGAACACAAGCTGGGCAATTAATTTTACTGTATACCAGCAGGTAAAGCAATACAGGTTTTACCGTGTTTTTCATAAAAACTCGTCAAACATCATCGTACGCTTTGAAGATGTGAATGTTTTTGTTTTTCATTCAAACTCAAAAATGCCATGAACTTGACGAAACTTTGTCTGCAGGGAATAAATGGTTTTAATGTGACAAGTTAATGTATGATGGGTGCATGAGGATACACACAGTGGAGTGATAAAGTGTATTGCACTATCATAGAAAATGGTGTAAGGCAAAAATGAGGAAAATAAAGAATGAAGCGTAGGAGAAACATTATTATCTCTCGCGGTAAGAGTTCAGAATGTAAGGGAGAAAAGCCGGTCGGGTTCTCTCTCTCTCTCTCTCTCTCTCTCTCTCTCTCTCTCTCTCTCTCTCTCTCTCTCTCTCCCTCTCTCTCTCTCTCTCTCTCTCTCTTACTCTCTCTCTATAGAGTTGCGCAATCGAGTTGTGCGAGTCTCGTCTGGACTATGCGAACGCGGTAGTCACTAGTCGCACGTTTACTTCCAACCGAATGTGGCCTCGCTCTAGACGTGTTATCACGGAGTTGAACCGGCGCTCTTTAGTCACTCGTTTGTCGCTGCTTTTCCTTTTCACTCTCTGTCTTTTAGCGCGTTCTACTGTCCCCATTAATTCTCCAGTTTTATGCTTTAACAAAGCATAGAACCTACTCTGACCTTTTGTTTTGGTGCAGTTGGCGTTGTATCGACTGTTCAGGACGGAATAAAATGTTGTAATGATGGAATCGATGAAAACCCCTGGAACATAAAAAATATAATCATTAATAATGTTATTACGTACAGTTAAACTTGAACATTTAAAAATGAGCACTCAAGTAGTTGGAGATAAATACATTTTTCACTGCTAGCTTTCTTGTTTTTTACTTCGCATCTCTACTCTGGACTCATTTTTCATACAACATAAAAATCATACGGAGAAATTTTAAAGATGGCAACTTAAGGTACACGCGTCGGTTGCATCGTCCAGGTTGTCTATCATTTATATATTGCACACGTTATCATCATTTGTATGAGTTTACGAAGTACCGATCTACATAGACACGGTAGCATGTATACATAAATCCATTGATGTGCATAGGGCAATTGTACGCATCGGTACTGCAACTATAATCGACCGGCAATAATAACCAAGCCTTGTAAGCGTCTCTTCTACCGGGCGAGAGCATCATTATTGCTTTCCCAGTGCCATTTAAGATGATTCGCTTCTCTTAACGATCGAACAGTCAAGATATATCTACCATAGGCTATAGCTTGGGGTATCTCCAGTAGGATCCCACGTACAACTTTGTTGCAGATATATTGCATATGTATATATCTATTACCTACTTGCACGCAACTATAAGTTGAGTGCATACATGTACATCGATATAGAATACACAGTTCAAGTGGAATCCGCGAAACGTTGTCGACACTGGTTAACCAGATTGTACGAGCGGAGACTCATGTAGATTGCGTAGCTTTGATAAAACCATGGAACGACTGTTATAAAATAGCGCGGCAATGAATTCTTCATTCCTTTCAAGAGTTATGCCCAAGATTTAACTTCCTGCTGAACAAGGTGCACAACTTATAACACTTTTGTTACATTACCATGCAACGTCTCATTAACGTGCACCTAGTTAAACATCGTCTATCCGGTGCTAACTTTTAAGTTATGTCTCAACTAATTTCACGAAATAGGACTTGAGAAAGTTTTATAAGAAATACGTATTCCAGTTAAACGTTTGCCGATCTAACAAAGATTTAATTGAGGTATTACCTTCACGGAACAATTTATTTAAGTGTTTGTTATAACTTGGCATACGTATCATTGAATGTATTATATTGCCTGTGCAATTCAAACAAGATTTATCATTTTAAATTGAAGATAATTACGATTCGAGTTGATACGATTAGCATATATATCTCCTATAGCATTCACGCGCAAACGACACGGTTTTTTTTCTACCGTCTGACTAACAATCAAGAATTAAACAACCGAAAGTATCTCAGAGGCGAATGAAACGAATTTGTTATAAATATTTGAGATTCATTTATCGTTTAGTTATTGAAATATCGTTATGGCTAAATGGAAACGTGGAGCGTGCGAGTGGCACACGTATCTCTCATACATATTCCCCTCTGCCCCTGCACATCTCGCACCTTCGTATCTTGGTCATCGCTGCGATGCGGAGGTAATACCTTAAGGTCGACACCGACAGTTCACCTCAAAACATTCCACATATTTTTGTCGAACCCAGATTTTTGTCGGGACATCAAAAGAGTAGGTTTCACTGCGTGAATGTGGCACAGAGTGAGCCACACAAATCTAATATTTATTAGATAATCGGGTCAAAGATAAATGTTTTAGAAATGTTAAGCTCGCTCTCTCTCTCTCTCTCTCTCTCTCTCTCTCTCTCTCTCTCTCTCTCTCTCTCTCTCTCTCTCTCTCTCTCTCTCTCTCGTACTTGCGGATTATCGGACCCTTTCGATAACCTTGATGATAAAAGATGATTATTGATGCGTCCGGGCAATGACTTGACCTTTGGAGATTCCTGAGGAGTATGTAATTGTCCTAGTGACATAGACAATCATATATTCTCGTAGAATCATCACGATTGCATCACCTGCATAGCTCATTACCAGGATAATCGTTAATCATGTAATGCATGCTGTGAAAAATTCTTTCCCAACTTCGTTGCATAGCTGTAATCACGTCTGTCCGTACAGGAACGAACGATTTGATTTAGAAACGAATGCTTGTTGTAGTTTTTGGTAGTAGATGTATCACGTACACGGCGGGACCCAATGGGATACCCGGATACACCGACGATGAAATCATACAATTCTAAAAGCAGCAAGATAAATGAATATAAGATGTACAAGCTGTTAGGTGGCTGCTACCGATGAGTAAACGTTTCTGATCTCTGAATCATTCATTTATCTTGCGGACAGACCCTATACACACCACGTGCTCGTGTGTCAGATTATTTTACACGTACTCGGCTGGATAACCTCACTATTCTCCTGTACATTCTCTTTCGTGTTCTAGATTCTAATAGATATTTCATTCCGGCTTTCGAGCAAACTGTCGCGATTTACACAATTCGCTTAATTGGCAATTCGTGCGAGTATCAAAAGATTGTAGGGTAGCGTAACAGCAATAAAGTAAATAAAAGCATTACGAATTCATTTTGGTGGCAGAATTTAAATGTTAATTTCGCCCAAGAAGCCGTTAGGAATAAAAAAATTTTGAATACGCGAATCTATAGTTGTACATGGAATTGGTCAACCTTCTTCACCTCCCAGAACCCTCGTTTATCTCAGTACTCCGCCACCGTAAGAAAATCGACGGTAGTTGCACAGTTCACCATCGACATAAATTAACCGAAAGACTTTTATCATTACAGAACCAGCGGCAACTATTGCTACGATTCTAATTTATATACTTCATGAATGTAGATCTAGATTTGTATCGCGGAACGATTGTGTATCAACCTCCTCAATGACAAGGGCTATAATATATTCATGACTTCTCGAAACATTTTCACCGTGTTACTCTTACTCATTGCTAAAGAATCCACAACTCCCTCAAGATTTTCGCGCAGGTACTTTCGGTAGAGAGACCATTGCATTATCTGCACGTGGCTGTTGCTTGCCTCGCGTTATTAGACGAACGTAATTCGCAATAGGCGCAGTAGTTTGCAGAGTTCGTAATATATCGTAGCAATCCATTGTACTCAAGACCTTCATTATTTTTACAAAGAAACGTAGCTTGTAACTGTAAATTTATAATCGTAGAATTAAAGGAAAGGTGTCCCCTTGAAAAAGAGCTGATCAACGATAATTGTTGTGCGAATGTTGTTCGATATTGCTTTAAGATTTTCGAGGGCAATAGTTTAATGAACTGCGAATATCCAACATATAGTGAGACCAATACGGTCAATGAATATTTTCGCATTTAGAAAAGATCTCGCAACCGTCGATGGCACGTTATGCTATGGCGGAGATCCAGCTGGAGCTTAAAGCGTTGTAAAACATAGCAATCATGGTCATCGAAAGAGGAAAGACTCGAAGCTGTTTGTTTGTAAACCGTGAAACGTTTTTGAGCAATATCGCAGCTTTTCTCTCGAGAGTCAACCAATTCTGCTGTATTTTCACAGTACGATACAATATAGAACACATAATTTGTTCCAACACAGTTTGCGGTAAGCTTTAGCCAGAGAGAATTCCATTCTTATGAGTCAATGTTACAATCTTGTACGGTTCTGATATCGCACGGATAAATCGATCGTAAACTCTCTAACTGTCGTTTTTCCTATACGTTCACGTATCACCTTTTTGTCTTCTTCATTAAGAACGTCACATGATAGAAATTTATGTAGATGAAATACATCTGAAATATATATATATATATATATATAGAGAGAGAGAGAGAGAGAGAGAGAATATGTAACAAACATGATATTTTGTAAGAGATCCCGGTTAACCTATTACTTATAAACCTGACTTATCACACCACCCAAAACCGTTTCGGGACGTCCCGGGACTGTGAAGAGCAGAGTGGGGGTAACGCTTTATCAAAGGGTTATCAGAGGTTCTTTTCTATTTTATTTATTTATATACGATATTCTTGGTGTTATCCAGTTTGTTTTTATGTTGTAGTCGTTAACAATTATTCGCATAACGCCATCGCAATCATTTTAATATTAGATGGAGTGTTTGACTAGCCACCATTCAGGGCCTGAGTCAAGCGACGCCTAGTTTCCTACCTTATCGATCATCCTTTACAGAAAGATATTTTATAATTATGTCAATTTATAGAACCATATACACTTTGATGGCTAGAATTTATATCTCAATTTTCTTAATTCACATTCACTTTTGGTGCAGTGAGAGATGTTCGATAATCAATCAACATGGCGCTGTATCTAGGGGACATACCAAGTAGACGCGAACCACCTTATGAGCTTCGATTCTAGACGGGAATATTTAATATTCCTATTTGATGTTTTTATCTAAAACATTTGAGGACAATTATGAATTAAATAAATTTGTTTCAATTCTCATGGAGGAAATAGTTATTATATAAGCCGGACACGACGGAGTTACCGTTGAGAGGGGGGGAACGGGGGGGGGGTTAACTTCCTCTACCTTTAAGTTCCGCGTGAAAACGATATAATCTTACGGCGTATCATTGTGAGAGTCGAGCCAAGTCGAGTTGGTTGTCCGGATCGATTCATTTATCATGACGAGGGGTAATCCATCTTGGCAGGCAAACCCGTATATAGCGTTAGTGGTTTCTTACAGTAGATAGGTGGTACCTTCACATTTACAGATCTGTATTACACACCTACATGATACTTAAATATATATGCTACACCCGCGTTTACTGTGAACGCTATAAGCATCGTCGACTGTGAGAGACAGTTGCAACGCAGCATCGGTCCGCGGTCAGCTCGTTAAATATTGCTCGTTGCTCAATGATCAAAGCCAGCTCTTACGAAGGCTTCTGCTGCTATTGATCTCATCCTGATGCTGTGTGCAGATCTGTCGGGATATCTCTTGGTGAACTCGAATGCGCGTCGTTTATGCTTGCTGGGATATAACGGTGTGCCATGGCGCGCCATTGAATTATTAAAGCGAGGATCGGCGTGACGGAAGAAGGATGGGGGGGGGGGGGCAAAACGTCTCCAACTCGGCGCAGTTGGCTCACTGGTTATAGTATTGCTTAGGTAACTCTATTCAATTCTCGTTAAGAACCGATTCTTGGAGCGATCGACGAGGGCCATTTTTTGACGATCGAGGAAGCGCACTTTCCGACGATATTTCCAATCTAAAGATCAAAATACTTTCCACCGATTTCAGCGAATCGAAGGAACCGATCATTCGTTTGTTATTTCATTCGCACTTCTCTGAAGCGTAAACAAATATTTCATTCAGTTGCCATTATTAATTTCTATTATAATGTTACTCGATTGAAGGATCAGAAGCATAGAAAAAAAATAATTGACAAATCGTTACAGCGAACGACACGATGCGATTTTCAGCAGTAAAAGATTTACAAGTCAAAAATAAAGGTTGTTACCAGTAACGAGGGAATACGGTAAGGTGAATCCTCCTGAAGCAACCTTGAACTGCCCCCTTCCCTCCTCATTATGGTTCGCTCACCGATGCATGGATTCCGCTACACGTTGATTCCGATTGGTATTCAAGCGGCGTTATGCCATTATTACCATAATTAGAAATTATATGAGCGCGCACAAACTCACCAGGCGGATGAGCTCGACTCATTGCTACATAACCTTCGATCGTCGGTTGACTGTAGGTTCAATATTGCTGTTTCTCTTGCAATCATTTTGTTACTTCTGCTACCGGTGTGCTAGATGGTATGTGACTTGCCTCTTGGCAACAAAATATATATATAAGAACTAAAAGAAGAACTGTAACGGTCATGTTGCCGTTGCAGTAATCTCCGTCGTCGGATAGTCGCAGTCGTATACACGGTGTACGAGAGACCGTAATTACCAACTGCACTTTACGATTAAATTCTTCATTTTTTGCTTATTGAAAATTATACGAAAATTCGATAATTCAACCGTGGAAAACGGGAATGCATTCCGTCGTTACATTTTAACGATTTATAAACATTTATTTTTGTATATATTAACAAATATTTTGAATAATATTTTAAATGATGTTAAACAAAAACTCTTGCTGCGATCTTACAAAATTTCATTGTCTATTAAGATAGTACCTAGGTGCCGCATCGATGAGGATGTACGCGATGGTAAGTCGTGTGCAAAGGAGGGTTATGTATGACATGCGTCTGCCATTCGCACACTACCACATTATGAAACTTTATCACGAATATCACACTTTGAACATTAATATCCCGGAAACGTATGATTGAACGGTTCTGGAAGCTGATCGAGAAAATTCTGAATATATATAAAGGGTGGTTAAATTTAAAGGGCCGATGTTGAATGTGAACCACACCTAAACGTCAAGTTTTTTTCTGCATTTCATTTGACATTTCTCAATTTCAGACTAACTCAATTTGAACCATGGAAAGATACACAATCGAGCAACGCGTTAAAGTTATTCAGGCTTATTATGAAAATGGGCGTTCAAATCAAAATGCATATCGTGCACTTCGTGATTTTTTCGATCAATTTAATCGTCCAAATGTGCGTACAATCGGAAAAATCGTGCAAAAATTTGAGGAAACCGGGTCTGTAGGAGATATTAAAACACCAGTGCATGCTCGTACAGCTCGTACTGCAGAAAATATTGCTGCTGTTCGCGATAGTGTGGCTGAAGAGCCGTCCACCTCAACTCGTCGTCGTGCCCAACAATTGCACCTCTCACGCTCGTCGTTGATGAACATTATGCATAAAGACTTGCATTTACACGCTTATAAGGTGCAATTGACTCAAGAACTAAAGCCTCTTGACCATTCCAAACGTCGTCAATGGTCAGAATGGTGGCAAGAAATGGCAACAGTGGATGATCAATTTTCGAAGAAAATCATCTTCAGTGATGAGGCACATTTTCACCTCAGTGGATTCGTCAATAAGCAGAATTGCCGCATTTGGGCGAATCATAATCCAAGAGTGATTGTCGAAAAACCAATGCACCCACAAAGAGTGACTGTTTGGTGCGGTTTATGGGCTGGCGGCATCATCGGGCCGTATTTTTTCCAAAATGAGGCCGGTCAGGCAGTTACTGTGAATGGTGTTCGCTATCGTGAGATGATAACGAACTTTTTATGGCCCGAATTGGAAGATATGGATGTGGGCGATATGTGGTTTCAACAGGACGGTGCCACTTGCCACACAGCTAACGAAACAATGGCTCTTTTGCGCGACAAATTCAATGGCCGTGTTATCTCACGCGGTGGCGATGTCAATTGGCCGCCAAGATCATGCGATTTGACACCGTTGGACTTCTTTCTTTGGGGTTATTTGAAAGAAAAGGTGTACGTCGATAAGCCAGCAACAATTCAAGAGCTAAAGGATGAGATAATTCGGCACATTAACGGCATAGAACCTCAATTATGCCTAAGCGTCATCGAAAATTTGGACCATCGGATGGAGGTGTGCCGCCGAGGTCGCGGCGGCCATTTGGCCGATATTTTGTTCCATACATAATTGAACCATACCATATTATCCTAATAAAAAGAATTGACAATAATTTCCTAAATAATTTGTGTTTTATTCAAAATCAACATCGGCCCTTAAAATTTAACCACCCTTTATATTTTTTTAAAAACATTCGTTTTTTATAAAAATCTGTCTCGCGATAGAAGCTTAATTAAGTGAGAATGTTACAGTAATAGTAACACGGCATATATGCGATACATGTAAAACAACCGAGTTTTAACATAATTTATCTCCGGATTGTGTGAGAGGATCATTCTAAAATTTTTAAAAGATTCAGATCTTATTGAGAATAAAACTCTATTCAAATTTTTTTTTAATTTGTCTCAAGTGGTTCTACCTTATTAAGGTATAACCTTAATAAAGTTTTTCTTTATTATAATTAAATTTCGATATTCGGAAGCGTCTTGCGTAGACTCGGTATACAAGAATAAAAATTGTGATAAGGAGAGCCACGTGTCAACAGCTGCAATTCTCATTGCTCGCAAGACCATTGCTCGGATATGTCAAGGATTGATTCTCGTGTTTCTATCAAATATCGTACTAGAAGTAATACACAAGAATAAATCTCATTTCCACGATTCACGGCCTTGTCCCAATTCCTGAGGTTTCATATAAATCAACAAAACATCATTCTGACCTTCTTCTCAGTGGTTTTCTCACTTTATTTAACAGACGTTATTTCTATCAATTTATCTTGTAATTTTCCATTTCCCACTGTACTATAGCGCAGTGAGAATTCAATCTTCTCATTATTTATGATCCTCCGTATCATGAGTTATGATAATACTGCTTGTCTCTCTTCCGTTCTCAGGCTTCTCAACCAGAAGATATTTCAATAGCTCAATTCGACATGTGTAGAGTCAAACGATTTACAGTACCGAACATAATCATTGCTCGACTTGTCCATTTATATATTACGATATTATTTATTTGTTGTTTATCAGTCTTGTTAATTTTCTTCTGTTTGTTCTCTTCCCGATTTATCATCGACGTCACCTACATAACTACCAGACGACTGTTTTTCAAGATATGCAATCGTCCCAATTTACAGACAAATAACGAGGGTGATATCGAACAATTGGACTTTGAGAAGCTATTTACGATTCCGATTATTCGTACACGCGAAACGTACACGTATACATACACGCACGGCTGCTCGCACTATATATTATGCGAGTGTATTAGTAGCCAACCAACTATACAACGCGCGATAACTCGTCGTACATATCTACTTTCCCCGTTACAGTGTTCGTCGCTTGCCTCAATCATCTCCGTCTCCTCTTTTACAGCTTTAATTCGTATATTGCCGATCCTGTATACAGAAAAACGATTTGCTTCATTTAAATCTATTTATTGAAATAAAATATCTTTTCTTCCTCAATGTTAGTCACTTTTTTTTCAATATATTCAAATGTAGCCTCATTGATTGTCTATCTAAACCTTAAATATAACAATTTCATTCACACTTGGATCTGAATATTACGCATGAAAAGTAATGGAGCGAGCGAAATCTAAATCTAAACGATTCAACGGGAAAGAATATACTCGGTGTCGAAGATAGATGTTGGGTGTTATCGTGTCGATGACTCACCGCGTACATTGAGCAAAAGTATGCGCTCGATGAATTGTGAAAATAAAATTGCATTGGTGACTAATGTGACGTACGAAAGAAAAAGATAAAAAACATAGTAAACGATAGAATTGATCACCGGTATGAGTCGATTTATTCAGTACGAATTGAATGATAGTGGACGAGAATTGAACTGGAATTCATACGGAAAGAATAATCTTCGAAATGCCTTGCGTGCAATCACATTGCAACGAGAGTTTACCGAAAACTTTTGGACAAGAAAAATTACGCGAGGAATCCGAGAACTTAAAATTGCGTTTGGAACATTCTTGATTCACGATTACTGGTTGATAATTTTTAGTATATTTTTTTGTTTTCATTCCCTTCGGCATTTGTATTATGCAAAAGTCATAATTTTCTTTCGTCGCGCTCTTTGTGGATCGGGTTGTACAGATAATATTATGCGAACGTCGATATATGTACAAAACAATATATTTTATCCGATTTTATTCTTTGCGTTTATGCTGCTACATATAGTGCAGCGGTATACATATGCAAAGAAGATTCTTATTTGTCAATGTTCGTGGCAGTAGTATTATGCCGATATAATCGTTACGACAATTTCCACGAGATTCGAGGTACGATAACTGCATTCCTTCTTCTTTCTTTCTTTCTCTTCTTCCTTTAGCTCGATTTGCTCGCTTCATTTTACTCTCACTCGGAATATATTATTACTATAGCGTATATAGTAGCGAAATGTTCTGCTGGAATTGAATAAAACTTTTATTTGGCCACAGAATTTTTTATTCTCTTAAGCTTACGCCCGCCCCCCTTGCCCCCCCCCCTCCCGTGACTTTTATCCAATTTCAATTGTACTTTATTATCATTTAATGTCCTTACAGGGAGACTTTATCAGGTGTAAGAACTGAAGATATCTGATTCCACGTTGTGAAGCACTCATCGGTATTTGCAAATATTGGTCCAGCGTCACGAATCTCGGTGAATTCAAGTTCGTAAATTTGATAACTAATGTTCATAGAATTGCCTGTCGAGGACTTTTATCTCAGTTCGATGATACTTGATCGCGTGACTATATACAAACCAAACTGTGGGTTGTACACAGCGTGGGTACACCAACCAGTTGGCGAATCCAATTTCCAATGCTTAGATATGAATGTTTAGTCGCTCAGAGTTGTTGTTTTTTTTTATCTCAAAAGACAGAAGATAAATTCACAATTTCCCTCTCGTTAAACGTTATGTGTAGAATTGAAGAACGGTTTTACTAGTATTTCATAGCTACCGATGTATATTTATTTGGAATCGTCACGCTGCTTAATCCAGTTAAAAGCCCGCAATGCTCTATAATACATTAAAACTTCTAATAATATTCGGAATAAGTGTCGGCAGTAACCTAGATAACTTAGCGATGGTCGGAGTAGTCAACGCGGCTATCGAAAGATCCCGGATTCGAATCTAGTTCAAATCTACATTTTTTAGCTCGTTACTCAGATTCGTGGCAGCTGTCTTTGCCATTTGTCTGACTCTTCGTTTTTATCTTTTTCTTGTTACATTCGCGATATAACCGGACATGTTTAAAGAAGGACGTAGCTATATGGGATGTACTCAACAGGTTAGGATACTTTCTCAAGCACGTGCGTTGTGCTTCTTCCGATGTTGTTGAAAATGCTGCACAGTCTTGGACGATAGGAACACTGATAATGCATATTGCTACGAAACTGCTACACTATTATACACTCGTGTTATTTAAATTATTCTGCGCTATAGATATACTCAACAAACTTATCAGGAAACAAGTACATTTACCTACCTTACCGATGACGGTGAGACGCCACAAGAATTCCTTTTCGCAGTGGCAGACTCACTTTAGCCATATTTTGAGAAGTTAATATCGCAATATTAATTAATTTAGAACGTTGTGAATATATTTTGTGCTGCATTTAGATGTATTAGCTCAAAGTATTTCATTTAGGACTAAAATGAATGCTATAACTGTTTAGCATATCGAAGATATTGTGGTTTCAACATTTTAAATGAACAATAATTTTTCTATTTTTCACCGTCGTCGTCGTCGTCGTCGTCGTCGTCGTCGTCGTCGTCGTCGTCGTCGTCTACTAACGTATTACTTACAACATGCTTGTTGTCAACAAGATTATCTCAAAGTTACGTAACGCTCACCCTACTTGATCGTTGATTCCCAAAGCAATCTCTTTGATCGTCTTCATTTTGTCAGTTTCCGGATCGTAACATCATCGTATCAGACGCTACTTGGCAGTGACCCCGTCGTTGCATCGTTGCATCCAGGTGGTAAAGCAGCAATAGTATATGTCGTCGGTGGTGTCATCTCACTAGTAGGGCATCCTCTCGAGTAACCTTTTCAACAGTTGACGAACGACACCCGAAAGGCTTATACAGAAGCCATATGGAACAACCTCCCGTGCCAGCAGACTCGCCTAGCACGCGAATCTCTTTTACATTTACCTAGTGAGCTTTCGAGACCTTGACGATGACGTATGCGTCTACTGATAATCCATTTCCAAATAACTTTCGCTGCTACCGATATCACTATCTTGTCTATCTTTCATATTTAATCCCTGCGAATGGAAATTAATCCTCCTCGCCCAAGGAGTTAATTTTATACGTATTTTTAACGTATTTTAACTGCAAAATATAAAACGTGAAATATAAAGTTAAAATTGTTGTTAAATTTCGTAATTTCACAAGAATCATCGATGGATCGATTCTCGCAAATATAATTATGTCAATAACTAAAAGAAATCCTGTGAGCCATCGAGAACCTTCGAGATTCTTTAAAACCCAAAATCTTTGTATTCCTGTCGTAAGATGTACTTGAATCACGTGAAAAAATTATTATTACGTGAGCGTGTAAAACGAGAGCCGTGACATACGATGCGAAAAGAATACGAGAGCTGGATTGGGCGAGTTAGTTTCGTTCGCTATTACAATTGCATCAGTGTGAATGGCCTACATACGTGTTTTCAAGTGAAAAGAAGCCACAAATTTACTACTTTAAGGCCGTGTGCTGCTACGAGAAAAGAAACGTAAATAAAAGGAATAAAAATAACGAAACCGAGTTTGCAATATTAAGTAGAAAGGAGACAGTAGATGTACTGGAAATATCCAAGTGCATATAGGAATAATTAAAAGTTGCAGTAGTACCAGCAACAGAACGAGTCCTGGGTCGTTATCCTCGCGAGAGTTCTCGCGCTCAAGTATGCTAATCGATCGTATTCTACATCATTCCTACGTTTTTACTACTTTTTGTTTGTTTTTTTTTTTTTAACATCGTTTTCTTTAAATCGTATTACTTATATGTTTCTTCTCTCCTCTCTGCAACGCTTTTATTTGTATCCTCTCGCGCAGATTTTATTATGAGCGAGCGAGTGGCCGTGGCTAATTTGTGGAGAGACATTAACCTCCACAGAATTCTCCTGGCTAATAATTAGGAGTTGTAAGATATTTCCTTTGCACGTACAAGAATATATTACCGATCCTTTGCTTCTACGTGAATTTTTACAAAATATTCTTCCTCGCCCGAATGACTTAATTCCTTAATTAACAATTCTAACGTTTCTGGGAGTGAACACTTGGAATTCTTTTTTTTTTTTTTTTAGGTTTATTATAATAAATAATTCTTTGAGATAAATAATTGACAGTTGTCTTAACGAAATAAACATTTGTATGGCTTTCGACTATGACAAGAATATATTGTATCAGGGTGTTTGAAATACTTAAAAAGTCTGTTAAAAGTATATTGTCGGGTTAAGGATGCTCTTTTGCCAATATGTGTTCTCGCGAGTATAAACGCTATTCGCGTCGTGTAGAGTCGGGGTTAACGACTGTGACAACGTACCAGGATGGCCCCGAGGGGGAATACTGACCAATAAATCGCCTCGGGCTAGCGCGCGAGCGAACAATGACGGCGATGAAGCGTCTCAGTGGTCTCGAGGGACCTCGCGAGCAAAAGCGAGTTTCCGATCACGACGTGCTATGCTATAGTTGTTCGTGTTGCGAAAAGTCGTTTCTCGAGTAGACAACAATATCGTCTCGACCTGGTGAGTCCTGTAAACGATTCATAAAATTTATTGTTGGTACACGATCGTACGGAAACTTGAAATTGTTTTTCTCAATTAATAGCATTATTATTTTTCATTTGAGAAAGCTCGAGTCTTTTGAGACTCTTGCGTTCTGGTAAAAATGCACTTTTATCGACGACTGTTGCACCCTCGAGAGTTTTCTCCGAGAATTTTAATGTAAAGTCAAGATTAACAGGCCTCGAACGCTTCGCAGGTTAAGGCCTCGGAATTCAGGTATCGTCGATCCCTTGCCATCCGAACTATGCTCGCTAGCAACAGCAGCTCATCCGACGACTTCGTGTCCTCGACATCGAATATCGTATGGCATCGCTCCACGCGTTTGGTTAACTAGTCGGCTGACATTCCGACTCATTGACTCGTGTAGAATTATGCTAAGCGAAGCGGTTAGCAAGCGTATATCACGAGCTTGAACACTGTCCAATTCCTCCGCGACTCTCATAACTAACATAGATAAAGGCGGCATCGCAATTTAGACACGTGAGTACAGTCGATCGAAATATATTGACCGCATTCACTTTCGTAGTTATCTATTTAAATAATAATAGTAATTGTACATCGACGTTGGTAATTGGAAAAATATTTCAGATCGATTATAGAAATGAAATATTGTGAGAATAATGACTCACATTAGAAAGGCAATCGAAGCGATATTTCTAGGCAACGATTTACAGCTGCTTGACCAGTTTTATCCTTCCTCTTTGACATGTTATTTAAACTCTATCTTTCTGTTAGCTTCCTCATTAAAGAAATGTTGTTTTCGTGTAAAAAAAAAAACGTGTTATTTAAAAGTTGCAATTAAATTCTACGTTACTACCGTTACTTCTGAAGTAAGATGATAATAATAATAATAATATATAAGTACGAAGGGTTTACCAATGACAAATTTTTATTTCGAAAATGCGTAAATTTTCTTCGTCCCTGCTCGTTTGCCTCATTTTTTTCCATTAAATTTAACGATCTTTCGTTGTAAGATGGAGCGACAGTCATCACCTGCCTAATCTCCATCTGGGACAGCGAATGACTCACACCCCACTACCGGTTTGTGAGAGAGACAGGACCATAGTTGTATCGTGAGTGCGAGAAAGACAGAGCGCGCACAAGGTGTCACGCGTTATACCATCGTGCAGTAAATTTTTCGCATCGTCTCAACATCATGCATCGAGATTTTTCTTCTATTTTAATTCCATTTTGCACATTTTTTTTTTTTACTATCCCAGGAAGCACCTGCTCTTCGTGGGCGTTGTACAACCGATATTCTTGTCAGCAGTCTTGTTTGTTCGAGCTATTATCTGCCGCCAGACACTGCAAGATTCTTTGGTGATGCTTTTGTTATTTCTTCGTACCTACTTGTACAAAACCGGTGAATTGAAGGGTGCTTCGGAATTAGGTAAATCTCTCTCGTGAAAGCCCACGGGCGATGGTGGTTTTTTGTAGTCTATGCGGATGTGCGGAACTCAGGACGACGGATGTCGGGGCAGGAAATTTGGGCAGACTCTCTACGACCACAGTCAAGTTCTCACGGGTTTTGTAGGAGCCATTACCAGGAGACTAAATACATCTCCGCCGGCGGGGCCGATTCGAGACCTCGTGGCTTTTGAGCTCGATGTATACCAGTGCGTATACCGATATAACATACACTCTACCCACGCGATTTCTCCCGTTTCTTACAGTTTATCTAATTTCTTCGGGGTTAGGTGTTCTACAACGTCACGCGAGTCTACCGAGATTGCTTTTGCCCGAGGCTAAAACTAATTTCTCACATTCGCTCTCAATTCCAGCAACGTGCGCAATTTTGAATTTGTTCAAATTTCCTAAATTACTCGTCCGTCCCCCGCAATATTGACGAAAAAAATAATAAATTTTGCGAGGGAATATAATTATTTTTTTCCTCGTATTTCATTTTTTTCAAACTACTTTGGCACGTTTTATACATTGGATGCACAGGAAAGGCTGTCGAAACTCAAAGACTGGTCATTTATTTATTTTTTTCCCATCATTTCTCTGTATTCTTTTTGACTCAGTCGTTTCGTAGAAACTTATTTTGTTTATGTGTATAAGTAGGACTCTTCTGCAAGAAATCTCTTGTAACATACACGATTAAGGTGCACCGATAAAGTAGGAAGGACGATCATTGTGGCAAAGTATAAATGTAAACTCGAGGCAAAGTTAATACACGGATCAAAATGGGATATGGAGATGCTTCGTTAAACAAACAAGAGCGATGACAGGAAGTAGCCAAATACAATATGTCCATTAACGTGTATTATTATCAATTATACATTATCGTCATCTATTATACATAATATTATCGCTTTTGAATATTGTCAACTAGCACGATATTTATATCTAACAAAAATCGTATTCAAATTGAATTAATTCATTCGAAACAACACTAACTGTGTATAAATGTGATTGTTCAGAGTTTGGGGATGTGTGGAATCGCGATTTATAGAAACGATGTATCGCTATCGAACGTGACAGAGATTTGTGATCGTTGATGCGCATTGACTAAGAGACAAAGATGCAACATAAAAAAAACGTGTGTGCGCAATGTTCTGACGTCAAAGATTCGCGGAGGCGGTTGCCGGGCGGAAAATGCGCCACAGTTGCATTTCTACTGTGGAGTTGCTGCAATTTCTTATGCTCCACACTGATGACCCTCTTCTTAGGAACAATCTTCCCACCAAGTTATACGAGGAATATATTTCTTAACTTAGAATTACACTCGACGATACATCCAAAAACGTTTTTTATTTACATTTCTTATTTATCATTTAAAAAGTTGATATCGTAGTCCTTTTACGATTAACAATTATCCAACAACAGCGAGCATGTTTGATTGAGATGCAGCTAATTGTTGATAATAATTTATTATGTTGGCGGTGGACTCGGGGGGGGGGGGAAGAGGGAGTGAACCATGAAATCAGGATCCAAAGTTTTGTTGAGAATTCAAGCCAAGTTATAGCTAGTTTAGTGGTATTGAGTCAAAAGGAAGGAAGGTAGGAATTCCATTGCAGGAATTACATGAATTAGTTGTTAAAATAGTTGATCTTGTACAATTGGTACAACTTTCATCGAAAAACACGATGAGAGACAGCTGGAGCACGAAAATGGCTACTCTACATATACCGACTCGTTGTTCTCAGCATCGTCTCTCGTAATTTCTATTTCATAGAACGAGCCGAGACCCTCTGAGCCTGGTCGATGTACTCCAAGTGCATAAGATCTCCGTAGTTGTCGGTTTACGGGGTACATAGGTGCGAGGAAAGAACGAAGGTACGGCTGAGCGTCGCGTTTCGCGTTCGATCACGATAAACCACGCTGTCAGAGCTCGAAGACAATGCCCAATGTGGAGACATTATGAATACGTATGTACGTATGTACGTATGTACGTATGTACGTACGTACGTACGACTTTATGTACAAGCCAATGCAGGAGAACCGCGTGCAGGTCGCACGAATATCGAAAGCGACGCGTGCAACGACGCCTCTGCCTCGCGTCCACCTTTCGTCGTCACACCATCGAGGTGACTTCTTTCTGTCGCCACATGCATCATACACGGCGAACTTGTGCACTCTCGAGAACAAGTATCTCGAGATATTGACACGTGCGATGAGTGGCTTCACAGGGCTATCGATATCTGTCAGCCAACACTCGAATGTACCACGATAATCTGTCGCACTATTTCTTTGTCTTTCGCATCAATCAACTTGCACGAAACAAAAATAAGATAAAAAAAGGGCGCGAATTTTAAATCTGTATATTGCTTCCTCGTGATTCTCGCGACCAACAGATTCTCCTCTACGGATAATGGTTGTCTCAACTCTGGATTCCTCATAGGGGAAGTGGTATTAAAATTTTTAAGAGAATCGAAAATTTATTTATTTAAATATACAAATTCAGGACCTTGTATTCTTATCACTCAGCCTATTTTTATGACAAGTTTTAGTTTGATTGATAAAGATTTACGAAAGTTAGATAAAAAAATGATTTGTTTTTTTTTCGAATAATTACTTTAATTCATGGTTCAATAAAATCTGAACGCCTCGATCGATTAATGCCAAACTCAATACCGAATATCCTTGTCACCTGGCCTATTCTCGTAGGAAGTTTCAGCTAGATAGCTAAAAATTTACGAAAGCTAGAGAACGTACTTCCTTTTTTCGAAAAATTCAAACAATCATAAAATGAGATACGCGTTAGCGTATTGGAAAAAAATTGCAGTAAATTGTCGGCGGTCGCTATCCAACCCGCACGCGCGTACACACTCACACACACACTCACACACACGCACGCGCGCGCGCGGTCATTTCTTGTAATATGATTTCTCGGCGTATTGGGATTTTTTAAATACTGCGACATCAAACTTTCGTTAAAAATTGTTTCATGAAAACATAACTTATTCTATAATATGAGTAAACGATAAGAATTTTTTCTCACTTATTTTTCACTCAATTACACTCAACAGTTTCATGAAAATACATAAATAAATATTTAAAATGACTCGTTGAAGGTCCGGGCACGCGTAACTTTACCTCTCGCGTACACACTGCGTGGGTTATGCGCACCTCGGTAATCCGGCCTCGAGAGAATCCATCCCACGTACGAAACAAGCAAATCAAAGCAAACCTGGAGAGTGTTCTTGCAGCTTCTTACATCGTCTATTACGTATACGTACGTATCCCTATCTCAAATTAATTCCAACTCTGACTGGTTCGCTGGTGAGTGAGTATGCTTAAAAGTGCCAATTATTCCCAAAAAGGAAGTCGCAGCGCAGTTGAGTTATACCGCTATATCGTACCTCTCGCAATTTTTGATAAGAAGCTAACGCAATAAAACCTTCTCTCTGCACCAATAACTAAGTAACATTTATACTTTAGTACTTTAACACATCTAAATATACAAATACGATACAAAGACAGATCATTTTCACTTGAACGTATTCGATTCGAGTGAAAGTTATTTAATCCTATAGTTGGTATAGTAACAATGTTTCTTTTATTTTTTTATAATTCAATAAATATTCATACAAACAGGTACGCATACAGACACACACACACACACACACACACACACACACTCTCTCTCTCTCTCTCTCTCTCTCTCTCTCTCTCTCTCTCTCTCTCTAAAATTATATATACATATTTATAACAGAAGACGGTACATTAAATTGCAATCGTATTGGTTGCTTTAAGGCGATATTCAGAATACGTACACGTCATACAATCTTCCTTGAGCGTTCCATCGCTTCATCTTCATCTCTGAACGATTCGCCTCTTTCTTACCCTTCCAGCACATAGCGTTTCTCCACTGAGAAAACGTCTCATCTCTCAAAATTAGATTTCTCGGGCGCAATGTTTATCTATATGTATGGTCACGGAACAGAGTAGACTCTATGCAATATGAATAGAGTATAAGAGTATTAGGCGCGTATAAACGATGCACGCATCCAACCACGTAAGATACGACGGTACACGTATATATATATATGGTAGATGCATTCATATAGGCAGGGTAGGTATTAAATGCGATCCAACGTAAGATAGCTTTATCGGGTCGTGTGGTACGCGAACCGCACTCGCTCATGCAATCACGGAGGTCGGGCTCTAGGGAAGTGCATAAGCGAGTGCACTATCGCGAGCCAAGTGCATATGAACGTCACCTACACCCTACAGCGGTACTGCTGTACAGTGTTGGGCTACGCCAATCCATGCGCGTTAATGATGAAGCCCGAGATATACCTCGAGAAACGAGACTCGAGTATTTCTGTAGGAAAAAGGAACACGAAGAGAGTATATATGGATGAAAGGTACGACACGGAGTTGTAAATAAATAGCGCATCGAGCCGGGAACGTCCTCCATTAACTCCATATGTGTATATATATATATATATATATACGATTATACCATTATATGTGTATGCAAGAAAAGAGCGTGCACAAATTTACCGAATGCTTTAACGTACTTGCATCGACTTGCGTCGAGGAGGCGCTTCACGCCCTCGCATTACATATACGCATCACAGCGCCATGTTAGGTACCATTATGGTTTGCGCCATATCCTCCTTGCTTGATGGTTGGAAAGGTGCGACGAGCTATATACGTTGTCGTGAATCTAATGATTCTTTGATTTATCGCATTTATGTTTACTTTGTCATTGAATATTACTAACTAAAATCATATTATTTTATAAAATTAATTGTAAAAAAAAATGATCGATTGTCGTACTTGGGGAGTTAATATGGTTTAATGAACATTGTACAAAGTAACGATGGTTCGTTGCATGGTAACAAAGGTACAAATTGCTACAAAATATAAGGAAATAATAACGAGTGAAGCTTCCGGTAGATAGAGGATAGGGACGAACGAATGAGATTATGTTTAGTATCGACTTGAGCATAAATGATGGCATATGCAGGATGCGCGGAGAAGCCATTAAAACGCGTAACCGCGTTGTTCCGGAGATGAAAAAGAAAATAAAAGAGAAGAAAATAATCGAAGAGTTGGGAAATATATTCGGGCCACGATCAAGAGCAAGTTTCTCTTTGGCGCTAATCAAACCATATTCAACAATCTTTCACACGCGCCGCACAATACCAAAGACTGTATCATCTCTTTCTTTATTCGTTTTTAATAAGCCTGGCTCGTTCATTTGCATATCTGATACTAAACTCATCTGACGTGCCACGCGAGCGTGATTGATCGTTCCACTTATTGTTTTTTTTTTTTTGTTCTATCAAATTACTCTTACAAAAGAACCAAACGCCTTGGGGAGAAGCTGCCGAACGAGTTTTTTTTAAAGAGTTTTTTTCCTCTCAAGGGCAAAGAAAAAGGGAAAAAAATTTAAGTCCGATTGCATCGTCAATCGTTAAATGACAAGCCCGGATGAGGAACGACGTTCTCTATCCGGATCAGCGAGAATTCAACAGAGTGAATCTCATATACGCGTTTGTCGTCTTCTCATCATTGAGATCCATGAAACCTGCCGTTTTACTTGTTTCATCTATCACGGACGACTGGACGGACTCGGTGTGCACACAGTACGATGTCGAGCGAAATCTATTCAAGTCGCGGAGGATCTCGAAGGAAATCCTCGAGTCTTTGCGGTAGTGGCTGATTGCACGAGTACAGCAAAGTGCATCAGCCATCTTTCGCCGTTGCAGGTATCCCCGGGGCGAGAGCCGTTGCATCTAAAAGATTATCGAAGCGAATAATAAACGAGTGATACTCGTTCGCGACTTCTCTGAGCCACGTACTTATCTTGTCGCGTTTTATCGAGTCCTCGAAGCTTTTTGCATTGACTCGAGTCGTCTATCGTGACTTGCTTATCGATAGAGTCCGCGCGTCATATTGCTTGACGTTTGTATCAGAAAAGGCTACTTTGCTTGTCGAGTCAACTCCTGTGTTGCGTCGAAGACGAGCGATATCGATCTCGATTGATCTCGCATAGAAATAAAGATCCGAAGGACTCGAACATTGGCTCCTTCGTTATTCGTGCACGATATGAAGGAGACACGTGATGCGGTAGGTCGCGCGGTGAATCAAATTTAATAATGAATTTACTCATTACGTCATTTACATATTTCGAAAGAGTCTCAAACGACTTGTTTAATTCTCGGTTGGCATAATAGCGGAGGTACCTAGCGGGACTTGCACGCGCTGCCAAACAGAGTAGAAACGTCGAGTCCGTGCCCATAACGCCACAGCACCGGGCCTTCCGTTGACGTGGAATCTGCAATTCAAACACAGTCACTTGGCGACTCCACGATGAGTCAAGCCCGTTCTCGCGTTTGCACAAAGGTTTAGCACGTGGTTCTATTGGTTCCGCACGATCAGACGATGAAGAAAGAAGAAGAAAAAAATCAATTAAACGAGTCAAGAGGAAAGTGATCGACGAAAGGGAAAATAATATTGCGTCGAAAAATCCACTTCAGCTATGACTCACAATACGACGCGAGATTATTTAATCTTTCATAATCAACTCAAACCTGCTTTTTCTCGTTTCCGATGGCTCGTTCCTCTATTTTTTCTCGTTTTATTTTGCTCTCTGCTTGCCTCTTCGCCGGGGCCTTTCTCCATACTCAACCTCTCTTCCGGTTCGCTCGGATGCTTTCGAGCTGAATCACATCGGACAACTCGGTTTTAACCCGCCTGCGATATTCACTTGAATCACCCTATAAAATATTGTTGGAATTACAATATTTGTACACGACACTGTATTTTTCTTCGCAGATACTCGATAAACGTATCTGACGACAAAATCTTTCATTTATCGTCTAAAATACTCGTGAGAATTCATGGCAGCTATTGCTCGCGATCGCTCGATTATTTTCATCATCGAGATAGCGCGAGGCTGGCTCGTTCTCCACTCTGAACAAGTTTATTCGCGTCAAACGCATTAAAGAGATACGATGACAATGACAAGTTCAGAATAGAAATTTTACTTTTTTAGCTGATGAGATCTGACTCACAGTTTCCGACATATTTTTTGTAATAAAATAGTTACGAGATTTTGAGTGTAAAAACGTGTCAAGAGGTGGACGCCTTTAAAAAATATTGGTCTTCAAAGTTATCATTATTGTTTAAATATATTTTATCGAACGGACAAATATAGCGAACAATTTTTATTTATCTTCTAACCTCCCGCCTTCTCTATAACTTTCGAACGACAACTTGACACGTCGACGGAAACGAGATTCACGATGACGAAGGTCGTTCCTTGATCTCTTCTCCGCTCGAAGTTATTCTCCTTGTAAAAAAAAAAACTACTGGTTATTTAGGAATATGCTCGGTGACTGTGCGAGTACAACTCCGGGATGTCTGGTTATCTATAGCGTGGATGTATTTATTTTTTAAAATGTTCAATGAACTTTCGAGCTCTTCAGCATCTCTCGATATCACTTGACTGATTTTCTCTATTATGTTCAGTCGTCTATGGACAGCGTGGATGTATATCTTTCGAAGAAAGATCATTGATCCTTCGCGCTCTTCAGCATCTCTCGATGTCTTAACCGATCATCCACATAACTCGTTACTCAATTCACAATTCAATACGCCACTCGTCCAGTCGTTTTAGATCAGGTCGAAACATATTTTTATTAATATCGAAAAGTATCATCTTGCAATTAATGGCTCATTATTCGAGCAATTGTCAACCGATTGAAATTGTCAAAAAAATATCTTCAATTCTAACCGGGTGTACCTCTCGTTAAAAAATTTCTTCGTCGATTTTAATTGACCGCCGAGTGATCCCAGACAATTGCCTTACGGCGCAACGCGCCGTATCACAGCCGTTCAGTTTTCTTTGAACCGTGACAGGCGCGGATCAACGATCGACAGATCGAGAGAGGGCGAGAAACTTTGACACGCTGCTAATAATTGCCCTCCTCCACGCACGCGAGTAAAACCTTGAAGAAGGGACTGTGCCGGGGCGTGCGTATCCTCAGGCACGCGAACGCGCGTGGTCGGTACACCCGACACCCAAACAATGGTAGATTGTGTTCGTACAGTTAATTTAGTAGCTCGTTAGCGATACAATTTAGTAGCTTTACTCGTTGCTGGTAGGCCTCTGTCGTACGTCGTTGCCATCACCTTTAACTACTTGCTACATTTTTTAAAAAATTTCCTTTCTTTATTTTCCACGCGTCTCTTACATTACTATTATTATTGTTTTTAATGTCCTCAGGGTATTATTAGCCGTGTACATGGGATATTCTATGCCAAAGTCAGTTGTCCGTGTACTTGACAAGCAAAGGACGTGACAAAAACGAAAGGATTGTTCCAAGAATTAGTTAGACAATGTCAACCAAATATTTACAATAATTGGAAAAAATATATAATACATTTTTTTTATTCCGTGAGATCTTACGAAATGTTAATTGTTGAATAACAAGGTCGAATTAACCTAGAACGTCCCGTATACAATGGTAGATTTCGTTACTCGTTACTCCGCGATACACTAACAATTTTTATTTTTATCACGATCCAAAGCAGTCGATATTACGTAGCTTTGCGCTATATATTCGATTAAATTAGCATAATGTCGATCCGAAGAATGTTGCATCATTATAATTTACATATATTTTATTGTTTCAGGTAAGGACTACGTGCCATGGACTTTTGTCGTACGTACATCTCCGCCGATTCTTTCGTCCAGTCGTAATATACTCGAGGAGGCAGAGTGCGGTACTCAACTTAATCCTTGTTTAGCGATAAATTATTATCTCGGTATTACGCGTGGTGATTGAAAAAAAAAAATTAATTCGCTTCGATCGATGGCCGATTACAACGATCGTGTTTTCCCGACTCGTCGGGCGCATGTCTATTCGGAATATGTAACTTGTTACTTTCACTGTCACATCGCGTGTGGGTTTGTCGACACGCGATCCGACCCACTCCTCGGTCCAACATTTCGCTCGTTCGCTGATGTGTATTCCCTCTTTAACTATTTCGCTTACCGAGTATACGCATTGTCGCCGTGGGAGTGTCTCGCAGTTATCGCTACAGTCAATGCTATACTTGAAACTCGTATCTTTCCTTGGGCAGTATCCTGGTTCCACAGAAACCATCTCTGTCCACAGACCAATTGGCACACGAGTACTTGGACAGAGATTTTTTGTTACGCAAATCCAATTGACTCGACACTCAACACGTCGAACGTAGATACACAAAAATGCCGGCACACAAAATTCGTTAACGGTGTGTGGACGAATTTCGAAGAAAATTTGACTTGATCGGATGAGACACGGATCTAGGAGACTTCACAGATCGCTGAATACGAATCTGATTAATATTAGTCGATAAATCACATTTTTTAAAAATATATGTGGGTGTGCATGCGAGCATAGGTATAGTGTACTCGAGATTGTACAATTGCGTGCATGAGTGTATGCGAGATTGTACGAGGGTGTGCAAGTGTACGCGAGTGCGCGAGACATAAATAAATAACAAATAACACTCATTTATTATATATCATTCGAATTTATTCATATCATTACATAATTACATAATTGCAAAGTCCGCGATCTAATTGATCTGAGGAAAATTACCAAGGCACCGAATCGCATGCCAAAGCAATCTCGCGAACCGATGAGCAGTAAAGTAATGTACGTGATATCAGCGTTAACTAGGCCTAACGCGACAAGCTTAGATTTCCCGAGAATATCGCTAGTGATCCCGATATCGGTACAGATAGGGTTTTCCATACATTTCGACCACTGATCTTATATCGGACAAATCCAGTGTCATTTTTCTATTTAACTTTGATTATTTCGATTTTAACGTTTTACTTCAATCCTCCGGGAAGGAACGGTCGGTACTGGACTGTGGTTGCACATTCATCGTTGGTTACACGCGTGCACCATCGTGGACTTTTCTTTATGCTAGCCACTCTCGATGCTCCAAAGAAAATATACCCCGAGATCCTGAGAAGAAGTATTTAACATACCTATACCGACCGCCGGCGACGTTCAAACCCCACTGTCCCGTCTACCACAAATAACGAGTCGCCTCTGTTATTACGCACGATATTTCATCGACGCGGCCTTTTCTCCGTTATTCTACTTGGTATCTTGCTATGCGCGGTTCTTTCTTTGCTCTTGCAAACGCGCCTTCACTATCTCATCGTTCGTCGCTCGCACCCCACAGTACAATCCTACGCTTAAGAACGTTTAACCATTTAGAGTTGTAATCTTTATAATATTTATTTTTTAATTAATTTGTCGCAAAAGAAAAAAAACACGATACGGTTACATGAATTGCAACAACAATCGATATTTAAGTATCGATCGTGTTATATCATCGTCGCTTCGATCATAAAAAAAATACATGAAATTGCATCGTCTCGTGACCGGCTACTCGGTAATCTTAATTACGTTATTATTCGCATATCGTGCTACTGCACGGAGACTTTACGGAAAGAAATCTATTCGAGAAATATAAACACCGAGGTAATGAGAGTTCGAGATACGATCGTTCTGGCTCTGGATATTACTCTGTTAACTATCAAGGCTCGACGACTTAATTAAAGTAGTCCATCGGTAAACACGTAGTAACTTGACTTTACTTTATTTCTTTTTCATTGCTAGAATATATTTATCTACATCGAGTAAGATGAATAAAACGGGACTCGATCGTAATATTTGAAACATTATTGGAGTTAAATTTGTTGAATTTTTACGTTGGCCTTATAGAAAAAGAGATGGCAGCTCTCTCGAGTAAACGCAATTTGTGTAAAATCTATGTGCTTAAGGGGATAAAAATCAACTACAGTTGACGAAAGAAAACTCTGATGAACTCTGCTAAGGATTCTCCGTATCATTTGCAAGATTCAAATATACTCGAAAGTCATTAATTCCATTATTTTTACTTATATACGACGATCAAAAGATTATTCAAGAGATTGGGTGTATCGATCGATGTAAAAATGATGTCAAAGCTTTATAATTTTAAGTCAAACATTCCAAATAAGAAAAACACGAAAGAAAACTTCAACATTTTTTTTTTTTTTAATTTGATGAATAATATTTCATTATCTCATTGTTCAAAGAATACGAAAGTAAGTTCAGAGACTCGTTTCTCATTTTATTTTCCATCAACATTGGCAATTCATCAATTGTGTTGCGTGTAGCGTATGTAAGCCAAAGTAGTTTATGCAATGAGGCAAGGCAGTGCCGTCGAGTGAACGAGGAACCGCGATCCGTTACCCCCATACAGGTCGATCCATGTGCCATTAAATGTATTGACTGCGCGACTCTAGAATGCTTTCTAAGTATAATACTACCGGCTTAAGTCGTGGCTAAAAGAATCCCCCTCGGTCTCGTAGTATAGTCACAGAAGGTTGGTACCTCGGGAAGGAGCATGAGCAAACGAAAAGGTGGGCATGGTCGCTTCGAGCTTGGCGCTGGACCGAGTTGACGCCCTTGGCAGCGAGCCTTGCCCCGGTCCCGACGTTGCTTTTCCCCTTCTGTTTCTCGGCGTGCCCTCTTTGTCTCGCGTGACTCCTTGGTTACCACTACTCCACCTCTTCTTCTTCCTCCTCCTTTCAACTTCTTCATCGGGAAGGAGCCACACTCTTTCTCTTACCTATATCGTATCCTATAGTATGGGACAGAAGCTAACTTGCCACCATAGACCTTCGATACCTCACTCGAAACGAGGACGACGCGTGTATTTTGTAAAGAGGAATTTCTCCACTTATTTGACCAATTAAATGTGTAATGTATGTTAAAAAATCGTTTTTTTTAATTCAAATTTTCGTTGAATTGGTTATGAAATTTTCTGAACAAATAAGTACAAATTGATAATCGATGATGTACGTTGTTTTTTTTTTTTTTCTTCTTCTTTTTTTTACCTTCTTCGCTCGAAGACTCGAGACCTTGGACACGTTTCGTGTTTCATAAAGTGGCTGTGCTAGAGTCACGAAGAGAAAGACGGTGTTGTTCTTTCTCTTGTCTCGTGGCCGATCGGGCTCCAGCCGAGGAGAACAAATGACTCTAAGAACTCGAGTGCAGAGTCATAGCCTATAGGTCTTGCGTAATTTACATGTTTACTTTATCGATGACTACTGATTTCTTAGTTCGCACATATACGGTATAAGTATTTCGTACTCTAGATAATCAGGTCGATTACAACATAGCAAATACACTGCACAGTTACTAATCTTTTTGTATTTTTTTTTTTTTTTTTTTTTTTTTTTTTTTTTTTTTTTTTTTTTTTTTTTTTCATATCTCAAACTCTCGTTGTCTTCAATACCGTACGTAATTTGTTTCTTGCCGTATGTCATTCTTATCTTTAATCCAATGACTGGTGAATTGATAGTTTAATTTTAAGATCATTGTTAATTATTCGTAAAGGAGTGAAGTATTTTTTAAAATTGCGTATCAGCTTTTGAATAATAAATATGTTTATTTGATAGATAACTCCTGTAAGCTTGTTTATAAATTATGTAACGAGGTCGATCACATTTAATTTTGAGATGATCGTTAATTACACGTAAAGAAGTGAAGCATTAAAAAAAAATCAAGTGTCAGATTTTTAATCATTTGTATGTTCATTTGATAGATAATTCTTATAAGCATGCTTATAGATTGTCTAATGAGGTAAATCACCTTTAAATTTGAGATGCTTGTTAATTATACGTAAAGAGGTGAAGCATTTAAAAACACCAAGTGTCAACTTTTAAATAATTTATGTGTTTATTTGATAGATAATTCTTATATGTTTGGTTATAAATTGTCTAATAAAGTCAATCACATTTAATTTTGAGATGATTCTTAATTATTTGTGAAGGAGTGAAGCCTTTTGAAAAGTCAAGTGTCAGCTATTGAATAATTTATGTGTTCATTTGATAGATAATTCCTATAAGCTTGCTTATAAATTGTCTAATGAGGTCAACCACAGATGTACAAGCTGACAAAACAAAATACTCATCGATACAAGTTTAGTTAGAAAAATTTGCCGAGTATTTTTACTTCCCGAAGTAGATTAACAATCTTTCGTTGTATCCATCCCTGCGAAAAAATTCTAACGCTCTTGAAGCCCTTGTAAGAGTTTTTTTAATTGTCTTACCGATATAACGGACTTTGTCTCCAGCATTTTTAATTTTATAGTCTACTCCTGATTGCTTAGTAAGCATATATGTCATTGATTCAGTGATTAATGAGGTTGACGGTAACGTAATATAATATTACTTTTAAATCGTCATCATGAAGAATAATTTGCGGACTGTTGTATTATTCAACTTGTATAAATTGGTCGACTGAATAGTATAGTGACCCGTGGGTCACTTTTTCTTTCACCGTCTCTGTCTACGGACAAAAAAAATCCTTCGCCACGCTCTCAGTCCTCGGTCAAAGGTTCTTCATTTATGACGTCATGGTTATTCGTCGACGATGACTCAACGAGACCATTATGCCTACCATCTAAGGCATTTTTGTATTATTCATTTGACTCGATTATTATTTCTTTTTGAATAATCGTATTTCGATATTGACCTTGATAGATTGTTGGTACCTCAGATTCATAGATCGATTGGCATATTTTCATTAAAGGAAAAGTGAGAGCATCGTGTGCTTTTGTCTCATCTCCGTTGTATTCTGCTCCATCACACTCTATCTCGTTGGTTCTATGGTTCTCGGTGGTCCGCTAGGCTAAGGTTGTCGGCTCCGTACCAGTCACTCGATCTTTCTATATACCGCAAAACGTCCGCGAAGCCGGTGGTCAACTCTGATATCTTTATCATCGTGTTAGAACCCGTTCCAAGACCGCAAACAAGATTCGAACCGACTATATCTAGTATTATGGTTTCGTACGGCTTGGGTGCTACGCACCGTCGCACCCATACGACTCAAACACGCCTTGTCCATGACTTCGTATCATTGACCGCTCTCTTGTTCCTATTTTTGACCTCTTTCCTCGTGTACGTGCATGTGCGTGCGTGTTAGTCAGGGACATATATCTTCCCCTCCCCCACAATCTTAATTCTTGTACGCGGCGCCGGCGAGATCTTTTTATTTTATGTACGAGGACAATTCGGATTAAGCGTGGTAAGCGGCCTGGCGTAACTCAGTAGTCAGAGGAGTGGACCCTCAGTCGGATGGTCCCAGGTTTGAATCCTGTTTCAGACATCCCGCATTTTGTTTGGATTGTTCCTCATATATTTCACTGTTTTTGACTTAAAAAGTGGCGTTGAGCGTGGGGTTCGAACCAACGATTCTGAGATTAAGAGCCTCAGGCTCTACCGACTGACCGGCCCCGTATTTTTTTTTTCTTACCGTTCCTCAAATATTATATTATATATATATTTTTTATTCTATAGATTAATTTTCATTCGTGACAAATACATCGTATTATTTTTCTTTGATCCTTTGAATCTACATCGATCGATCTATAGATCTTTCACACCGCTGGCAACTCGTTGAACGCGTCCCATGTTCCTTGCCAAGAAACAGCTCGTTCGAAATAAAACTTGTTCAACGTACAGCGTGAATCAGAGGCGATCTGAAATTTTTCAATCGACAAAACGTGCATTTACATTGTCAAGGTGCACTGCGATCTCCCTCTCTCTCATCCGATGTCCCGAAAGACTAATGCTACTTGATGAAAAAATCCATTTTATAATTCCGTACTTAATAAATTAATTAATTAATCAATCACATCGACATCTCGGATTAAATTGGCAATTCTACCAAAACATATTTATCTTTTTCTATTCTTTGTGGTCTAAATATTTGCAGCAATTGCTTAATTATTGTTTAGAGAATTAGCGATTTAATTACAAGATACTGCGTCTTAAACAGGGTGTCCCATTTAAAAAAGAAAATATTCAACTAAATTCTTAGTTTCCGATATATTTGAGAATATTTTTTTAAACGGGACACCCTGTATAAAAATAGTAGGCATTATCTTATGCAGGATTCCATTGGATATTAGCTCGTCCGTGAATCAAATGTTCGAGCTATTACCGATTTGTGGTCACATTATAATAACGAGTTGAAAAAAATGTGACGAAATGTAATTAAATCGTTGAATTGAGTCTGTCGACGGAGAATAATTTGCAGCAACGCACTTACTGCTGTACATTTCATGAGTACACAGGAAGCCTTACTCATAGTCTCAAGATCTACACGTTTATATGTAGAATTTCTAATATAAGTGTAATTACACAATAGGAGTAAGATTCGAAGGATCAGACAAGAAACGTGTGTGCCTCGGTATCGTTCATACCGTAACGATATAAAACAAAAAGACACTAAACCGTCGGTGAGAGAATGGAATCCTCGGACAAATAAATAGCCGCGATTTATCAGTGGCTATGATCTCGCTATCCGGGACTCTGTATAGGATTTTGTCAGAGAATGTTTATCACGACGCGGTCTCGTGTATCGTCTTCTGGTCTAGCAACTGCCAATCTAATGGTTGATCTTACGGTTTATCCGATTACGATTTATTTTTCAAAAATTGGCGACGCGTGTCATTTCAAGATTGGAGGGAATATATCGAGAGATCTCAACGAGTATTTGCTTAGTCCCGTGGTTGCCCAGTTTATGCGAGGCTCTTATACTACTGCTCTGCAAACTCAAACTACCGCTCTGCTTGCGATATATCACTTTCACGAGGAAGAAACTGTGAAACCATCGTTCGCACGCTCCCACGGTGCGGTTACGTCTCTGTTCTATCTCGAGCAGCGAAGAGTCTTGAAATGCAATGTTATATACACTGCATACTGTACGAATTATGAATACCTATATTGTATAAAGGAGGATCGTACAAAATGGGCTTGCACCGCTAGCTGCTAAGCTGCTTCTGTTGTATATTCGTGATGAGTGGCGCATGCAACTTCCCTCGTGTACGTCTACCGCCTTGAAAATAAGAAGGTGGCGTTGTGCTCGTAAGAATTGGAATTACATAGAAGGCGGCGCGAACTCCTTGTACTACATTAAGAACAATCGTGTAACTGGTAGATTATATCTATAGCTTGCGGTGGGAGAGCAGGCGAATCTATTGTTTGATAAAGGATAAGTCGTGAAGCCCGAGGTTCCGCGTCGTGGTCTCGTCGCCTCTTCGTCATCGTCATCAACGACGAAGGATTCGAAGGCGTTCGCGTGGGCGTCTGTACGTTTGACCCTAACTGCACTATATACTCTGCACTTGTACTTATATTATTGTATTTAAAGGAATAACCGAGTTCCAAAAATAGCAATCAACCTTATTTATATGTTTCATTTGTTCAGGGGAATAGAGAACTGAACAGGGGGACGCAAAATCCTCGGAAAGTTGTCATTAAAATGACTCTGCAGGCTCTTGTTAAAATTTTAAGTAAGTGGATCAGAAGTAGGCGAGTCCAAAGCACATATTGCTCTATTTCTACATATTGTTCTATTTTACTTACCGAACCGAAAGTATCATCGATATGCAGTAGGACCTCGCTTATCCGAGATAATACGAGGAGAGCGTACCTCGGATAAGTGATATCTCCGATAATAAAGAAAACAGCCATCACGATGTTCTCCCCTTGACTCCGGAATCGTAACTGTCGCGTTTATAGCTCGCGATATAAAAAAACAAGTTTTTACAAGTTTATGCGTATTAAGATGAGACGAAATCTATATACTTCACCTTTGAGTGCAAAAGAGATAAGTTGGATATAGCGCTCACAGCGGAGTGAAAGAGAAGCAGGATATCTGTTGTAAGTATGGAGGTTTCGTCTCCCCTTAACACAAAGTAGCGATACAGGACTACTCCACGCATAAAGCGTATATCGGATTCTTTCGTTTTATCCGAGGTTCTCCGTATTATCCGAGGATACACCTCGGTTAATGCGGAATGTTCGGATGAGTTGGGCGTCTCGGATAATGCGGAACCTCGTTTAATCGAAGATCGGATAAGCGAGGTTCCACTGTAATCACTTATATATGCATGTACGGAATACTCCAGAACATAGTTTGCAGCGATAGATTGCCGAGAAGTAGGCAAATGTAGAGATAGCAGTGAAGCAAAGCAGGTAACCATGCCGATCGAGTTAAATCTACCAACTTCTGTTTCCGTTGTTTGCCGAGGTCGCTGGACTAGAGCGCTCGCTCCTCTCGAATTTTCCTAGCGGTAATTCTCACGCGCCTCTTTCGTTCGCTCGTCTGTCCGCCACCGCACGCTCGGTAAAACGTCCGTTACTCGAACGAAGGTACACACACACATGTGTGTGTGTGTGTATATGAATATATATAAGTGTACTCAAAGCTCTCGGTACAGCTCGCGACAAGGCAAAGTACTGCATAGCAGTTCTAGCTCTCACAGCATCACACGGTGTACACGTTGAAGTACACGCGGCCGAGTTGGCGAAGCAGAAGGCGATCATTGCGAGAGGCGTTACTCCATGAAAATCTATGCCGTCAACCACCGATCTCGCGGAGACTTCGCTCTTGCTACCTCACCTTTTGTCGTCTATGTAAGTTTTCCGTTTTAACTTGGTACAGCTTGTCTGGTACCTTTTGATACACGAGATCGACGTACTGAAAATGTATCGTAGGCGGTCGGCTACAAAGCTCCTTAATTTCTGCCAGTTGGTATGAAAGTAGCCACCAAAACTCGGGATAGGTGTGGCAACGTAGATGATGTATCGGAGAGTTTGATAAAACTTGCTGAATTTAACAGAGAGCACTTTGATTGTTAAATTTCGGGAGTAATAGTCGAATGATGATTAATTAAACTTGGAGTGTTTTACGTTCAACGATCCGGCAAGGATTCTTCATCGTGTCGCTCCATTATTTCTTTGTCCTGACTGAGCCGAATGCGCTCTCAAGAGAGAATCATCCGGGAGAGTCTCGGTGGTGGTTCCCGAGGTCACTCGGCCTCGAGAAATGAAATCCCGTAAATCTCGAGTGGTTAAGCTCGTAAAAAGTGTATTCGTGTTAGTTTGGACTGTTGGTATACAACGCGATGGCATGCAAATCCTCTCGAAACGGCGCGCTTCGAGTCAAAAGATCTGCTTCCAGACGACGCACGGTGCTATCTAACTCCTTCGTTGCATTGCTAACTTGCAACCAGATCCGGAAACCTGATTCGCTTTGCACGACGTCTAAAGAACGAGACCAAGCGAAAGAGCGAGAAATTCCGGCAAACACACGGGAAAGATCGTCAAGAAAAATGATGGACGAAAGGAGTATCGGGCCGCCACGGGGTTGCTTTATCTCAGAAAACATTCCATTAGCCTCAACGACCTTTCGAGACTGAATAAATGAGACAGAAGGAAAGGAGAAAATCCAAAGGAAGCGAGCAAGCGAGAGAGAAAATGGTATAATATTCGTACGAGAAGTGATACCTAAAAAAAAAAAATCACAGAATAGTGTTAGTGCGGTGGAAAAGGCTTTGGTCCGTGTGTATCGGTGAACCAAAACTTTCGATTTCTCCGTAACGCTCACTCGGTTGCCTGGTCGACGATCGACATTCCATTCCGTTCCACTGTATCCTCAACTGTATATATTCGTCTGTGTGCGAGTATTCCCGTGCTTCGGAAGGATCATAGCAGTTCCTGGTAGCACAATTGGTTGGTTGTCTCTGGTTGTGCATAGGAAGAGTTGTACAATAATGAGTGGGAAGTTGAGCAGAGCGCCTCGGGCACGAGGGCAAGATCGATGCCTTTCGTGCTGAGGTCATCGCTTCGAGATATGTGAGAATACTCTCGGTCCTTCTCTGTTTCTTCTCTATCGGTGTTGGTTCGTTGTTGGCCACCGATAATGAGACTCCGCCGAGGAAATGCGAGGAGAACTGTTGCAGCTGTGCATCGATTGCACGTGTCTCCCTCGTGGAACATGGATTATCTATCGCCTAGTTAGACTTGTAAGTCACTGGAGCTTCCTAAGCGACTACTTAGAACTCTCCTTTCATCGTTTCTTCTTCATCCATTTACCATTTATCGTTACATCTTTATTCTATAGATAATAAATCTCTGAATATATCAAAGCTGGGCGGTATTGAAAGTACACGGTATGTACTTTATTGGCACTTGAAATATCGTACTTTCGGTAGTAAGTGGTACTTCGTCTACCGATTTTTAATATTTTGTACTTGGAGTACCTGATACTTGAAGTTATTTGTACTTTCGGTACTTCGCCTACCTCTGAACAGCTCTATACCGATCACGTTGAAAGTTCCAACGGGTTGGTATACTCGACAAGTTAAATTGGATTCTATTTTTCTATGTTACTCCGAGTTTATTCAGAAGCGCTATCGCCTAGCTTGATGTATGGTACGTGATTTCGTACACGATCCGCAATAAACTTTCTTTCACGACTCTAGCATCGGATCGTATCCGTTTCTCCTACTTTTTCGAGTCCTTCATTCAACTATTCAACGGGGCATACCTATTGTACCTTTCTCGAATCAATATTAAATCCATCGGTATCCTCAAACTCTTTATACATATATGCGAGTTCGTGGACAAACCATACGAAATAATGAAACCCGAGGTGAGAGTATCAATCCATCGTGACCGATCCACCGAAAGTACGTCGTTAGCCTACGAACTTTCTTTCCCCTTTCACCTTTCCATCGTCCTCTTGTTCTTACTATGTTTTTTTTATATCTTTATACGTATACAACCGAGCGACCTTAACTCGGAATTGTTCAAATTCACTCAATGTCGGATTATCGTAGAGCTGAAACTTACCTTTGTCCAAATCTTATAAAAATGGTTTCAAAATGTTTACAACGATGCATCAAAGTCTTCTCGTTAGTTCCACACCAATGGTATCGCTATAATTCATCGTAAAAACACTCATCCTCGTCTCTCTGTTAACACAAAAGTTAATCCACAATGTTATGTCTCGTATCTTTCAAGATATTCTCAAGATTCCGACCTTTGCGAGTCTGATGCTTTATGGTATTGAAAGTATCCTTACCGACTTACTTTTCTACAGTAGCTACCGTACTACTGTCTACTGCGTACGAGTTGTTTAAATAAAAAGGATTCAAACGGTACACCCTGTAGCATCCTTCTTCATTCTTCTCCATACCTGTTGGCTTTCCACGGAACAGCACTGTACCTCTTGTATACTACGCCTCTTGCGTTGATGTTTTTTTTTTTTTTACAATCTTCTTTCCTAGTCGTGCTCGTTGGTCCGGCCAATGATATCATGGCGAGATACCGTCTCGCCCTAACTCCGGGTTCAGGTAAGACCGGTCGCGACTTCTCGACAAGTTTCTTTAATCCGCGCGGTAACCGTCGGAAGATGAGAAAAACGAGTCTCGATACGGATAATAATATTCATAACAATATTGAAGCTTTTTTTTAATTTACGTAACGGTATAGCAACTTACCGGAAGACAAAATTCAATACAAGGCAAGCGACGTAATATGAAAAATCAATGTAAAACTGAAAAGATACCAAACGCTCTTCACAGAGGGCATCTATCTACAAGGACTGCAAACTGTTCACTCGATTATAATGGTTACGATGCATTCTCAAATTTGCCGTTGCCTTTAACGTTCGTGTTCTTTATTCTGTATCGTCTTTGGTGACTCGCGCATCTCGCAACCCTAGCTCTCTACCGTCAGCCACCTACTTTGCTCGGCTTTACCCGCAATAACGTTCCATATTTCACTGTGAATGACATAAGGAGGGAATGTGGGGGCGCGGGGGGGCCATTCCTGGAGGCGAGATCCTGCTTGCCTGCCGTTGCTTCTCTGCCTCAATCCTCTTTCGTGTGCCTCGAGCTAGCTCACACGGACAGCAGACATCGTGTCTGCAAAGCGGCTTCTTGACTGCGGGACCGTTACCTAACCTTCCTCTACCTCGGCAAACTCTTCCCTCTTTGTCGCGTTCAGCTTCTTCGCCACCTCCATTGCCATCAACCTCCACCTTCACCGCAACCGTAAACGAAATCTGTGTGACCTTCTCTCTGCCCTGTTTCTTTGTCCGCCAGAATCAGCTTCGTTATTCTTGAGAAGCGTCGTATGCTTCAACATTCATTTTGGATATTGCATCTACGGTTGGTCACTAAAGATAGAAATTTGGAAAGTATAACTCGAATAGGAGCACGTGATCGCTAGATTCCCTAAGCGCGGGAACGAACAGCCTAATTCAAATTTTTGCGATACGAATCCTTATAAATTGGTTCTAATTACTTAAATTGATTAGTATTATAATTATTGAACAATCGGAGCAAACGAATTTTTGACAAAGGAACTTTGAATAAAAAATCCTCAACGGAACATCAAGAACTTACTGTCTTTGGAAGATTCGTAGATTTTTTTTCGCGCAGTCGTTTAGTCGAATCACCGAGCTACGTTCGGCGCAAGATCGTAAGATTTCTTCTTTAATTATTGCTTTAAAAACCGCTAACTTGTGATGCTTTCAGCCAATATTTTACGGCTTCGAAATATAAAGATTGTATAAAACATTTCTTTCTCTTCCCGACCGAAACCAATGCCGCCAAAGATTTTTCTCAATATTCTACGGTTTCAACTGTAAGGTGGTTCATCCGGTTGTGTAATCAGTTATAGAGAAATACTAATCCGTCTCTTGTTCTTCGTGATGTAAGCGCGGTCAACGCAAGGTTGACACTCATTATATCCTTACACCTCTAATATTAAATTTGTAAAGCAAGAACCGAACAAAATTGCGCTGAACGCGCTCCGTTGAATTCGCCGGTGTTGCGTAAAAGGGGACCCAGACAACCGAAGCATACTCAAGTATTAGCGGACCAACTAAAACACGATATAATACCTTAAGCGTCACGGTTGAATAAAAATCGATAGTATTACCGCCTGGTGAAACCCAGCATCCGCATCGTCTTACCGCAGACGATCGATATATACTGGTTAAACAAAGAGATTACAAGTTAACAGAACGCAGAGGTCATTAGCAGAATTTTGTCGAGAGCACATTAGTTAAGATTATAATTAAAGTTATAAGTCATCGGGAAAGTTCGTACGAGGGGAATAACAAAAACTTGGATACATTAAGACTCAAATTATTAAGCACACGTCAATGAGAGTCGATGGAGATTGGACTTGAGCGGCAGCCAAGTCATCAAAGCTACGGATCACGCGGTACATCTTTAGATTGTCCGCGTATAGAAGAAAGTTACCATTTAAAGAATAATTTTTTATATTGGTCAGAAAGAGAACGAACAGTAAGAAGGGAATTAGGTTGCAGCGAACGCTCTTGACGTGATATGCGTGACTTTGATAACAAGTTCTCTCTTCGATACAAACGAAACGATCAATCGTAACAGAACTCCGGAAGACCCAAAATGCGAGAGCTTTTTCGGCAAAAGTGATTTTTACGCCAATTAAATTGTGTTGTAGTTGCGCATATCGAATCTTGTAACTTCAAGTGAAAAGTACCACTTGAATAGCAGAAAAAAAATGAAAGATTTTTATAATTTAATAATTTTATTTGTAGCGTAAGTTCATCGATGCCAAAATTATTTTAATTTTTAACTTGTCGTGGTGTTCAGGTTGCACCGATAGATCAAATTGACTTTGGAAGATTCCATTCTCTTTGTACAGAGACTTTGTCTGTTCGTAGTATAAAGATTTTCATCGAAAGCTCTTACGCGGAAGGTTACGGTCACTTTTTGTCGTAAATTTTTCATTACGCAGTGATTTTTCTCTGTTTCCTCTCTAACTTCTGGCTCAAAAAAGCCAGAGAGAGTCTTTTTACAAAGAAAACGACACCTTGCAATGCCAATTTGATCCATCGGTGCAACCTGAACTCTATAACAAGTTGAAAACCTTGTACCCGAGCCACAAAAAACTACTTCGTTTGAAAAATGTTTTATTTGTCGTAGCTTTCATGTTGCACCGATAGATCAAATTGGCTTTGGAAAGTTTGTACGAATACTACGGTTGAAAACCTTGTACTTGGGCCACGATACAAATATTTCATCTTTTAAAATGCTTTTCAAGTGGTATTTTCATCAATTTGCAAGATTTCATAGTTATATGGAAATTTCATTTTAATGATTCTCAGGATACTCAGCCGTTATCCGCGTACCAGATCGCAAATTGTGTCTCAAGCCCCGGTAATATAACACAAGCTTAATAATATACGGCAGCTTACTAACTATTTGCATCTCTCAATCAAGATTGAAGTAATAGTAAAGCAAAAAATAGTAAAGAAGAACCGTGATCTTGATCATGGTTCTTCTTTACTACTTAGTCAAGGTTACTCCGAGACGAATAAGTCTGAACCGAGAGTGAACGACTATCAACAGAAGCAGCGGCGCGATAATAACAGTGCAAGCGGTAAAGAGGAAAGAAAAATAAAAATAAAGAATCAAACGAGTACGGCAAGACGATGGATAGAGAGTAAGAAGAAAAACGCGACACCGCAAACCTAAGATAATATTAATACCATTCCTCTTCGAGTCATTAAGCCAATTAGCCTTACTTAGCGGCAACAGTGGATCCCAACGAATGGCAATTATGAGAGTTTTATAGCAGTGTGTCCGACGGTTGCCAGCTACTCGGGATTCTTTAACCCTTCCCGTTCTCAGTAGCGAATGCATCCTATCCCTGTACTTATTGTAGTTATAAACCCGCTTGTACTTGCACCTAGGTATACATACATAGCGAAGTACCGAAGTTACTACTACTGCTGCAACACTAGTAAAACGAGGAGTTTTAACTTGTACTTCACCAGTCGGTAAACTCGTATTTACCAGCAGCGATATTACTCACCAAGAGACAATTGTAATGGGTCACTTCCTCTTGAGTTGGTCCGTTGAGCATGCAGCAGGTAACACAAGAATTCTCGACGAATCAACGAACAAGAGCTCTCGTCGCGTCTGCACAGTGGGTACGCTACTCTTGTCGCATAAAACTATAACATTGCTCAAAGATGGCGGTGATCTTTTCCTGGGCAGCAACAATTTTTACACTGTGAACAGAAGAATAGAATAATAACGCGTTGTTTAGCTGTTAAGCGAAAGAAAAATAGTGGCATCGTAACGTTCGTAAGCAAAAGAACTCTGGAATGTCGTTGAATTAATTGAAATCAGCATAGAGAACGTTTGCTTCTCGGAATGGGAAGAACGATCGCGATCGTTGATGACCCTTTCAAAAGTGCCGGTTAGTTTAATCCATCGTTGGTATGGCCGACGAATCGACTGTCGGTTGTATTTCTCGAAAATCGTGTGACGATCGGTAATGGCGAATCGATGAACCGGTCGCCGCAGCAATTCGATGCAATTTTTGCAGAGGACGCGTTCCTGTGACTATTCTTCTTTGATAAGGCGCTACTTATTACTCTTAGCGATAGCCAACATGATCGTCCACCGAAAACGATGTACTACAGTTGTATGTACATTACAGCGTACTATCGGTACGGACCTGGATATATATAACTAAGTAAGATATTTCAACGAAAGAAATACACCGGGAGTCACTTTCCGGTACTTTGTTACGGACAGTCTTCCACGTATTTTATTATCACAGCTGCAGGATGGAAGATTGATAATTAATTAATATATTTAGTTGGAAAGAATAAACAATGAATACATTTATATATGGGATACCATACGTTACTCGTACTAGTCAGCGTGAGAGTATTTTACTTCGATATCTCGTTTTGTACTCCAAGTAGAAATGGTATTCCTACAACCTTCTTATATTGGCATAAGGTATAAGGTATAAGATCAACTTGGTACGCTATCTCACGGCGACTCGTTGCGCTCGAGGCCGATCCCGTGACCTTTGCCGGGGGCCTGAAACGTCGCCGACGACGTCGTCACGCAGCTTGGTCGTATACGTCTGTGACACTCCCGGTGGACGCGTAAGCGTTCATGCGGCGTCAACAAGAACGAAGGAGTAAAGAAAATTACGAGAGAAGAACCGAGAGAGCCGATCCAAGATATAAGATGCGTCGGCCGTCGCTGGGCCGGAATCGAAGCAAGAAGTGTCAAAGGCGAAGATACCGGGATTCGCTTCCTGGAAGGTCGAGACCGGCCGTGGAGACCAAGACAACGTGTTTGCCATCCTTGTGCACGCTTGCCGTTAGACATTCGTCACTCGTATGTTGTCTCTCGCTCTTTTGCAATTCGTCGTTTTTTTTTTCTACGTTTTATAAATACTGGTGACGATATTTGTTTGAAATTAAAATTTTTTAGTTAAGGGTCAGGGACTAACGAAAATGGAAGAATCAAGAAAGAAAAGTTTTGTAGAAATACAGAGGAGGCAGGAAAAAAAGAAGAAAAATAAGAAACGATGGTGGTGGTGGTGGTCATCGTCGTCGTCGTCGTCGTCGATGTATCAGTAGTGGTACCAGTAGCAGTCGACGATATCTCGTGTACGGTGTTGAGAAGCCAAGGGATAGTTGCGCATTCCGGGGAACGACATCTGTTCCCGATCTTTCCGCGTTCTCCGTTCGACGGAGAATCCGTGAAGTTGCTATCGTTCTGAAATAGGTATGTGCGAGCAATGTACAGCATCTTCGACGCGCCCTCTCCCCTGAAAATAAGCCGCGAGCACTACTTATTGCCACCAAGTAATTGCGCTATCGATACACCAGTCTCTTGTATAAAGATTCCACAGTTATTGCGGATACTTGTATCGTACAATGTAGAGATCCGATAGCGTTTGAAAACGGTAAAAGCATAAAAATCAATATTACGGAGAGTTAATTGTACTGAAAACTTGATAAATTTATTGAAGTAAATATGTGCTCAGGGTGTCGGGCATAATACACTTTTCCACTAATGCAATTATACACCAGGCATAAGTTTCCACGAGATCTTTCTCACCAAACATTAACGTCAAAGTCGTTGACCATTATATATTTCAAATTAAAAGTCTAATCTCACTGGGAAGCAAAGATTATGACGTAACGAACCTATAAATTCATGGAAAGTTTCTTAAATCAATAATTTATAATTTTGAAATATGTTATAACGTCGATTAAACGGAAATGTAAAGGAAATTGAGGAAACCTCTCGGCATTTACTCGTTCGCTCGTGACCTCGTCCTTCGCGTCCTCGGAACTGAAGGATCGAGAAGAATTTCTTTCATCGAAGCGCGAGCGTATATTGCACTCGGTCGTGCGTATATATCAACCGGTCCTCAAGCATCTACTATATTATACCTTCTACGTGTACTTGGCCATCAGCAGGAGGTTAACCGTAATGTACCTCAGGAAAAAACTCGTCCCAGGCATTCCCCGATGCGTGGACCAGCATCGACTGACACAACCATGAGCAAAGAATTGACACCGCTGCTGGTGCTACTGGTGCTGCTTCTCCTTCTTGTTTTCTGCATCAGGGTATTGGCTCGACACTCGTCGCACCGGTATGTGCTTTCTCACGTGCCTCTATGTACATTTTTCCGAGTTACTACACTTGCTGTGGATTATGCGCATATCCTCTTGTGGATTGTACTTGTACCAGAATTACACGAGTCAACTACTCGTTACATTGCGGATTATATATTTCTTTGAATTGCTGCTTAATTTTACGACATAATATATTATATCTTTCAACTATCTTGTAACCAAAAACTGTAGTACGTGATCTGATACTTGCACTTTAATTATTGCAATGTTATACTGTAGTTAAGCGGTACAATAAAATGTTGGAAAAAGTAGAAAAGACGCTGGGTAATATCACCGGCGTAGAGTAAATGTATGCGATGAACGATGATTGGAAGTCTATGAAAAAGAATCAATAATGTCGCAAGTTTAACTATTTTTTTTTTTTTTTTCTAGATAGTAGAAGATAAATTTCTTGCAACAAATATTCGGTAAACCGTATCATTAGTTGGTAGTTTTAATAATATTAAAAATCGATTAAGTTTATTCGTTGATCCGCTTACTCGTAACCTATATTACAATACAAGAAATTTTTCTTGTACGAAAGTATAGTTGAACGTCAAATCGAGGTGAGATGTCAATGTTGTTAATCGAAGAAAAATGTAACGTTCGATACATAGGGATTAAAAAATAATAAAATATCTGGCGTGGATCTAATAACAACGATGAAGACAAAAACTTTAGAAAACAATACTTGTGCAGAGGTTCGTACGTTCTTTCCGAGGTCGTAAAAAAAAAGAAGGCTGACCAAATCTCAGTGTCTGCTGGGTATACACTGTGCAATGCTTTGGCTGAGTGGCAATACCACTTTTGGGTATCCACATCTGAATTGATATGCCGTTCTTGAAAGAAATATACCGGTATCGTTGCACGCGATCGTTTCCATCACTGACGCATTGTAGGGCGGTATCTCTCGTGTCTCGGATATAGTGGACTCGTTCTTTATTTTTCAGAGACACGGATTTGAAAATTCTTCTGTCCGAAGGTCTGTAATTTTGGTGAATTTCTCTCTCTCTCTCTCTCTCTCTCTCTCTCTCTCTCTCTCTCTCTCTCTCTCTCTCTCTCACACACACACACACACACACTATACTGTGATGTATAGTAATGTACACTTAGCAATGCACCCTAGTGCAGTGCAATTTTCAGAGTCGTTAACCATCCATGCTCAATATCAAATACACATGTGTTGAAGCAATATGCTGTCATATTTTATAAATCTGAAATTTTAACAGGTTTATCATAGAATTCAATATGCGTAGGCAATGTGGATACGGGTTAACTATAATGTAAAATGTTTTCAGATATAAACGAATATACCGATATATAGAAAACCCGGATGCCTATGCTATATATTAATTTTCAGAGGCGTTTATCGTCCATGTACAATATATAAAATACATATGTGTTGAAACAATATGCTGCCATATTTTTCAATTATGAAATATCGAAATTTTAACAGCTTTGTCGTGGAATGCAATATGTGACCCCTTTCACCCTTCTGCCAGCCCATCTGTTCGGACAGTAGCTCTTGCTTCGTCGTACTACTTGTGTTTCTTGTGTCAACGATACGCGCACGATCAGCCGTACAAGGGATGAACGAAGCATCGCGACCTCGAAGCATGCAGCAGGGACACCATTCGTTTCTTGCTTGTTCGAGTTGCGTGTCAACTTGCATTCCTTCTGATCATGGCTCCGGTTGATCTGTGTTTCGAAATCGTCGTAGATGCATTTTCAATATTTCGTTAAATTCTTGAGAAACACAAAATATATATAAATTATCCAAGTTAATACATTTTTTTTTTTTAATATGAATCGTCAAACCATTAACTAAATCGTCCAATATCAACATATTTTCACCGTCCATTCAACTTGCCCTGCCAAACTGGCCTAAACAACTTGACGTTTTTCGACGTGGGTTGCGGAGAAGAGACTATTGCCGGTGCCAATCAAATGAAAAGAACAGAGGGAGTTGGGGCGGCGAGCCGATGCGCACGAAAGGTGTATCGTTTGAAACTTAGGATTGCGCATCATAAATATTAACTAAATCAGACGCACAGCCGGTATTTCATAAGTTTTTTTGTGCGACACGATGTCGAGAATGTTTATGTAAAATTTTAAGCACTCACAACCTTTTGTAGTTAATTCTTTCGGTCGAAATTCGTTTCCTTTCGGTTAACGATCGCCGGCTGCTGTAAACGCCGAGTGCGGTACGCGCGCACCGGGCACCCGTCGAATCGCTCAGTTACGCCATATCGATTGCCATTTGAAAATTAAATAAAAATATGTAACCAATACGGAGAACGGATTGCCATATACATTTTTTATTCGTTATTGTATGTAGAATATTCGTGTAAAGTTTTAAGCCCTTAAGAGCACGCGAGGTCGTCCGCCATTTGATAAACTGAGCGCGCGGTTTTACAAGTGGTAGAATTTATTTACAAAATATATACTTGGAACGTGGTTGACTATTCAATGGATATGACAAACAGAATAATAGAGAACAGGAACGTGTAATAGCACTGTAAAGAATTATTTGACTATGCGTCGGTACGTTCCAACGGCAGACGCGTAACCAGCAGCTACGGCCCTCTTGGCAATGGTACAGTCCAATTGAAAACCTCGGCCGCTGGTTCTCTAGATCCGTCTACCAGCGTCATGCCTATCGAACGAACGTTTATTTCGAGGAAATAAAATTCGCTCGTCACGGTCCGAATACAACGAATTATTTGAATGAAATAAATATATTTTTCTACATGTATACACGCGCACGAAATCGTATCTGTCGTACACCTCTCCGTATTGTCCAGCGAAGCGTTCGAGAGCTGTGACTCGTATAAGCGCAGCAAGACGAGGAGATGAAGGCTGAAAATAATGAGGAAGAACGAGGCAAGAGTGAAAGCAAGATGGAAGAAGGATCGACCGTTGAAGAGCTCTTCGATGGCACCCACGCCTCGCGAGTGGACAACGGTCAACACTACGCCTATGGAAGTCGTTGAGAGCCGAGAGCTCGATGCTGAGCCAACGAAGAGGAGGACCGGTTTACCGGCTCTTTTTCTCGTCTCTTTCGTCGGATCTCTGCGGCCTCCAGTTTCCTTTTTTATTTTTATTGCTGTTACTCTGCTCCTTTAACCGCTTCGGCATTTATTTCCGCCTACCGAAAATTCACCAAATGGTAAACTCGCTAAAGCAATCTCGTACTTGAGAAATGTTCAGTCGAAGGACGCTCTTTGATTAAAGTTCATCAAGGGAACGTTCCGTAAAACGAAATAATGATTCATTGCGAATATTGTTTTGTTAGAAAAACTATTACATGTGTTCACGATGAAAATGATAGCTTATGAAACGTTAATTACCAGCGAATGTCGTTCGCCAATAAGAATCAGGTAGGTTATTGTACTTTTCTTACAACTACGCATTGCAAAAACCGTCTCCTGCTTCTGACGATGCTGCTCGAAGCTTTAAAGCATCGTAAGCTGCTGCGTTAGGACCAGGAAATAACGTTCTCCTTGCGTAGATGATGCAAGAGAATACTTTACTATACTTTCCTGACATGTAGCGACAAAAGCCATTTCTTGTTCTTAGCTCGGATGCTTATGATACTTGATAATCGATAAAGCTTTCGCCATGCTATCCGTCATCAGGTGAGAATTCTTTTCCTACAGTTGCACACGGAGACAGTCCGGTCCTAATGCAACTACTTTCGATGATGCTTTCGAGCTTTGGAGACAGCTGTAATCGTAATACAAGATGGCTTTAACAATATTCAACGCAATACGTTTAGATTTTAGTTTCGTTTGGTATGTAAATTGCCACCAAAAGTGTAAGCAAGGTCGCTAACTGTAAAGCAACACGTATTTGCCAATATCTGCTTCAGTTATTTTCAATTTATTTCAGCGCGCATAAATTCAATTGTCTAAAGTTTTTAAACGCGTTGTATTTTTATAGAAATAAATTAAATCGCAATAAGAATAATAACGAAAGAGCTCGAGCTTCTTTATGAAAATTTAATTTAATGACCGCTAGCATTACTCACGGTTTGAATATGTTCAATTTGCAAATTTTCCAAGATCGCTTTTATTTCTTTTGTATTCTTTCACTTTTCAATACTGCATCGCGCAATACCAACAGCCGCACCCACTCCCCTCTCGCGAAATTATCCGGTCGTGCGAGTAGCCATGATTCTGCGCTTCTGATATATATTCGCCGATACCCCAGCTCTCTTTATGCTCCTTCTGTTATGCACTTACAAATCGGAGGACCGTAAATCAGGTTTAACTGCACTTGGCGCGGGCACAACGTTTGGAACCGGTAAACGGGTGTCGGAGTAATAGCCACCGCGGTTGGGAACACGAGCAAACTTTTATAATCCGGGAACCGCGGCTCAGCCCCTCGAGGCTTTGCGCAGCCCCCGATAAGGAACACGACATTGCTTAAACTTTTTCTTTAATTTCTAAATTATTCGCACGTCTACTAATTACTTTTTAACTTTGCTAAGACTTTTTTTTTTTAATTAAACGAATCATGATAATAGTGTGATCATTTATTTTATGAAATTTATGTATATAATGTAACAATACATTCGTGTAAACACGAATACTTTGCGTTGGGCCCCGATTATATTGATTACAGTCGCTAATATTAATCCCAAAACGCGATAAGTCCGTACTCAACGTTACGTTCTAGCTGAGCTAGCCTAGCTCTATCTTTTCTGTCCGGATCGTCGCAACGCCGTTTACAATCGTCTCTCGTTTTTTCTGTCAAACGCAAATCAGCGTTCACTGCGTCGATCGGTATCACAGTCCATGTTTATTTCCTTATTTCCCAAAAAAAAAAAAAAACAAGAATCTTAAAGTAAATACGATTAGAGTTTTTGAAATATCTACCGAGTGAGTATCATTACCTTAATACTATACATGCTACACTTTATATTCCGCTAGAGGTTCATAATACACGCATTCACCGTTTACCGGTGCTCAAACTCGTGCTCGTAACTTTGTCGACGTCCCGAGACGATCATCCTCTGCTGCCCACGCGGTCCTTGCTACTCGAACAACTTCTTTTTTCTTGGTAACGTCTGTTGCTATCCTGCTGCTACGGATACTTTCGCGATTTTTGCTCCACTGCACGCATGCACGTATCAAAGCATCGGACAGGGTTGGGTACGCGACACGGCTACCGGTCGTAACGGCCCCGGATCACGCGGGGCCTCAGACCCACGCGTTTCCTCCGAACTCTCAGCAGTCTTTCTGCCGCTAGTTCGATCAGCTCAGCTGAGAGTACTTTTGTCTTTTGCGAGAGATACTTTAGATACGATGGAGATAACATCATTCGGTGATCGTAGATGTAGAGTGGAGAATAAACACGAAGGAAGTCAACCGTGTTATTGCTATTGTTAATTACAAAAATAGACATGTTAAGAGAAAAATTGTTAACATTAGAACGAAAATCTCCAAAAAGTTTCTTGAAAAGATATATACGGGCGTCCGAAATCTATCGATTCACCTATTCAGATTACTTTTTGTTTAGATCGGTAAGAACAATGCAATCGGTGACAACAATGCGATCGGTAGCATCATGCGAGGACTTGAAATCAAAAGTAAATTGCCTCTGCACATATCTGCTGACAAGTGTTAACGTACGTTGACTGAGCTTCCGGCTTGCAAAAATCGTTGATCGAGAGCGCACCCGTTATCAAGTTTCTATCAAGTTTTCCGTTTGAAAAGAAAGAAAATGGAACGAAAAATTTAAGAAATTGACAAAAAAAATTCGACTGTATTGCGCCATAAATTACCGTCAACTGTCAAAGTTGTTGATTCGGGTGGTTAGTCGTTTGAGCGACCATTAACGATACATTCACTTGAAATTAAAATTCCCTGAAAAGCGGTGTAAAAAAAAATCGTTTCTTAAGCAAATAATAAAAAATTTGTTAAACATCGAGCGAACGACCGTCATCCCTCTTATATCATTTTTCACTTTTGATACTCTTAGCTTTTCTGCCTGATTGCCTCATGCATTCTCCCTCGATGACTCCCCCTCTCGTTCGTTCCTTCGTTTCGTCAGCGTCACGATCGCCACCCGGAATTACATACGAACCATCGGTATAATACTTCCAGCACCAGTCAACGAACTCATCGCGCATTAATAACGTGATGCAATCCGTCTGCTGTACCCTATATATATACCATACAACTACTACTGTACACTACGAGTATATATATATATCTATATTATAAAAATATCTCGCAGCCGCTGCCATCGTGTAGGAGGACCGAGGATAACTTAAAAAAACCTCTTTGTGCACTCTCTCGTGGAGACTCTCCGTGGGAGATCTCACAGACAAGACGGATAAGGAGGAGAGTAAGGGTTATGCAGGATCGCTCCTCTGAAGGTCCAGGGACAGAGAAGGTTCAGTGATAAATTGCGAGGGTGCATAGTGCCCGAGGCGTACAACTCTCGGTATAAATATATATATATATATATATGACAATATAACCTCGCAAATATCGAAAATATCCAAGCTCATTGTCACTTCTTTATTTGTTATATGATTAGTTGTCATGAAAATAAAAATTCTCATGCCTCCGAGTGTATTGAACATTATATACATGACAGTGTAGGAATTCATGTACCTTTGGAAAATTCACACGATCGCTGGTCGTAGCTATATTAATGAACACTCGGAATTTTATTTCCTGGTTGCTCTAAAATTGTATTATAATAATATATACAACGAGTTTCACAGCTATAATATTTGCATAGTCGAAACTTAACTGTGTGCTCACTGCAGAGCAAAGTTGTGCTATGCCCTCGCGCATTCGCCTTCCTTTCCACGGCAATTAAGATACGTGATTTAAGAGTCTCGCGGTGCTGACTCGACGCTCTTGCTGCTTGCTGATGCTGCTGCTGCTGCTGCTGCAACTCCGGTGTTCTCCGCTTGCTTTCCTCGCTGTATAATATCGGTATAAATTGTTGGTTTATTCTTGCTTTCGCCAACACTCGTCCCTCCTTTCTTTATGTCGCTGCACGTTAGAACTGAAATGTCTTTCAAAACTCTCGACTCTTTGCCCATAAATGATTATCGCGTTACACGTAATATTCGTTGATATCCGCGATGCGAGTAGTCACCAGGATAATACGCTTTGCTACCTTAATATTATTTCCGACAATTGTTTTATCGTGCCTTGTGTATTGAGATAATTTTTAATTAATCTGAAATTTAATTATCCGAATAAAAGCACTTTCGCCTGGAATCCGAAATACTTATAACGCGTGTGTACGAATAAGAATGTGAAAAAGCAAACTATATCCGAGTGTTTCTTTGCTCGTATTTTATTCTTCATTTACAAATTCTTGTTACCTTACCCTCTAGCACGTTTTCGTAAAGTCGAAAGGAAATTAACCCCGAGATGCTAAGTGCCTTTTCACGTCTTTTTCCTCGGTGTCTTCGTGTATTCCACCGAGTTCCGTTCAGTACTCGAGGGAACTCGAGGTTTCGAAAGATCCCTTCTTTCCTTTAGCTTCGTTTCTTGGCTTCCACGTTGTCCCTCGTCCAAGATATCCTGGAAGTTGTATGCTGTTGCCACTTCTGTGTTCTTGGAATGCCGCATACTGATGCGTTTACGCAATTTCTATCGGTACACGTAAATATATGTGTGTGTGTCGGTGTTTGTAGACTTCACGGGCACACGCATTTACGAGGAGTGCGTACGTATTGTACGCGAGCCTCCGGTCCGCAAAGATCTCTCGAGATTAAAGGTCATCCACCCGCCGAACCTCGACGCTCTGGACGAACAAAAAGATTCTCAATAACTCTTTCCACTCCTTTGATCTTCGTTTTTTCAACGGACAACAACCTCTATGCAGGCAGAGAGGATACAGTGATTGGCAGTGTTAACAGACAATATAACAGTCATTGGCCTTTGTGTCATAAAATTCAGTAGAAAATTAATTAAATAAATAATTGCAAAAAAAAAATTAATATTCAAAAACGTACGCGTTATGATAAAAAAGATATATAAATGGAATAATGTTGTGATGTAAATAATAATTTCATGGATGAATTAAACACACCGGGGCAATTGTCATGTTGAAATTATGCTTTGAATTTTGACACGATTGTTAATATTTGATAAATTATTATATTAATTGTCACGGGATATGCTTGCGTCAAGTAGACCAAGAGGTCCCCATCTCTAAATTCATTGAAAGCCATTCACTGTAGGTGGCTTACTACTGTACACCATTGTGCTGTGCGTACTTTCGGTCGAGCACCTCGTACACCCGCTGCGTGCTTATGGATTACATTGCGAAGCCCTCGGGCCAGGTGACTGGATAGGTTTCTACAGCAGCACGAGTCTCGATAACTCTTTCGAGTACAGTGTGTAACACGAAAATCACTTAAGGGAGATGAAAGAGACCCGTGGAGGTCGAAGCCTTTTTCGTGCAAAATCGCAGAGTTTGCTGGGTCATTGGCGTATGTGTAATACGTGAAGTCATGTGCCAAGTATTATACAGTTCAATGTGGAAGGGTGTTCACGGTCAATAATCGTTGAGGCAATGTTCTTGAAAGAACCATGATGGAGCATTTCATTCGGGTGGTGGACACTTTCCAATTATAAACTAAAGTATTTGAAAATATTCACAAGTCATAGAACGGATTGAAATTGAGAGACTTGGGCGGAGGTCTTGAATTTATCGCTCGAAGAGAAATAAGAGCGGTATCGATATAACGAGTTTAGAGCACGCAGGATTTTGTTGTTGCTAAACTTACAATAAATAAAAAAACAGATTTTACTGAACGTGCTTGAATATCGGCGAACTTTTATGACAACGAGTACCGAACGTGTTCGACTACAATCCAAACTTTTATGGCCACTCGATTGTGTAACCATATGGCAACTCGTATTGTAATTCTAAGTGGTTCTATAAATAAACATGATTGAGACTATATAAACGTTTAGGTGCATAATTTCTCTAACTGTTCGTGCCCAGATTAATCAATATCAATGACGCGGTAGCGTCTCGAGAAAAAAACATTTGCCTACCTTACCGACAACCGGCAAGACGCGCACAAGACCATCTTTCTGCAGCCAATTCATTTTAGGCATATTTTAAGAGGTCAATATTGTCATATTATTAAATTTATTTAATTTCGTTGTTTGCCGTCGTCTACGGATCTTTTCAGTTTATTTTACCTCTTTTTGTAAGTACACGTACCGTCACTGATGCCTGGATCACATTTCCTTGTGATTTAAATGGCAGATAGGTCAGTCATTAACCAGGCATCGATGACGCGTACAGTACAGGAGACCGTTCACGTAAATGTACTTGACTTGAGTTTTTACACATTGTGTTTTTTTTTTGTGGAATATCGTATTTTTATAAGATTCATGCTGAGAATGCCCGCGTTTCAGAGCGACCCTTCGAATATATATGAATCGTCAACGGATAATATATATTCCGAAAGGGCGCTTGCTCGCGTTCATTGAATTATCAACGCAATAAATTGTATTCGCGTATATTGTATCGAACGTATAGAGTACAGCTCCGTCTTAGACAACGAGATTGCTCGTATACATCGTTTCTTTAGCATGTGTTTTTGGTAATTCGGTGGTTTTAGGGCTCAATGTTTTTTTTTCAATCGATATTTTAATAACACTTTATTCAATTTAATAAGTAGATGCATTTTTTGTCGAATTACAGCTGTATTCCGGATGGCGGGGACGTCGGTAACGCGATGACGGAAATCCAACCGTCACCACCGGGATATCGCGGCCAGGATGAGGCCCCGGGTCCAAACTCTTGCAGCCCGGGGTCTTTCAAGTACACGGAACACGTTCATCACGCTGACCAACAGCAGCAACAGGCCATCGGTAGTTACGTTAGAAACACCGGGAGTCCCTACGCCAGTCACGACGACTTCCTTCATAAGCAGAGCGGCGGGTCTACGCGTGGTTCGAGTCCCGGTGAACATCAGAATTACGGGAGCAGCAGAAGCTATCGTCGGAAATCCGAGAGCACCGGTACCAGAAGAAACACACCTGCGGAAAACGACAACGACACTATCGACGGCCTCGTCGAAACGAACAATCAGAGCATTAATAAAACAGCGACGACTGCCGGTTACAACGAAGTTTATAAGAAGAATACGCCAGGCTATAAAAACGACAGCGGGTTAGTAGCTTTTGTTTTTATTTTTCCTTGTATTGTTAAATTCTATTATTATTGAATTTGTTTCATGTCATGCATAGTTACAGCGAAAGTGTCGGATTCGATAGCTTTCGTTTACCCCTCACCGAGAGGGATGACGTATCCCCGCCACCGACTCCACCTGTACGCGATGCGTCGAGCCTCAAGGGTGTTTGCTACGGTCCCGGTCACGAAAAGTACCCATCATGGCCAAGCGCACCCGAGCGTCATCCCGACGAGGATCCACACAACAATTCAACTGGACATATCGGCTCTCACAGATCGAAATCTTGGACCGACCATACCAACTACCCGAAGGAAAAACCGGCACAGTATACGAGACCACTTGCGAAACGCCCAAATCCGGCCTTCACCCAGCAGGTATCGATAAATGAAAATCAGTTTACTTTTTGACGAAGGAGGCCTCTTCGTATTGCCAAATTGAACAATTTTTTAAGTAGTTTGTGTCAAATAGGTGTTGGAATTTTTTGTTTGGGTTAAGAATTAATGTCGAAACAGGCAATAGGAAAGTGAAAAACGTGTAAGTGAGATCGAGAAACGACCGTGAGGAGTAACGTCTCGGAAGACAATTAATCACCACTCCCACATTATCCTTTCTATCTTGCGCATTTCCTGACGTCACCCTCGATTCGCGTGGTACTTGGCAAAGAGCGAGAACGCGACTCGAATGCGAAAAGGCGAATGCCGCTGAAAACAGGCGCTGTTGTTGTGCCGTTTCAATACCACAAAGTAGATCAGTTTAATCGTCCAACGATTCTTCTCCTCTCCGGTCTATGCTTGTACACCAGACTGTATAGAATCATAGTTCATTATCACGCTCGGATGATCTCAAATGAATATTGATGTTCCAACGTATTTCCGTTGCAGCTGAAGACCGTGATGGAACGCTGTGAGAAAATACCTGCGGAGACTTTCGAGTCGCGGGGATCGCGCGGGAAAGCGGTCGAGGAAGAACCGAGACTCTGGCCTCGCGTTGATCGCGAGGGTAAACCACTCGGCGATGCCGAATACGTCGTGCCGTCACCACCCGAGAGGGAACAGCAGCAACCCTCTCAAACTATAAGTCACGCTGAGCTCGAGGCTTACGTAAGGAGCTACCAGGATCCTCAGGTATCACGGGTAATGTTGTTTACTTTTCTTTGTTCTCGAATCAATTGCTGTTAATCGTAGTTTTTCATACGAATCAAGAGTTTCTTTAATTTAATTAATTAATTTTGTCGTTGTTGCGTTTATCAGGTTGATATCTACGGAGGGACTGCACTAACGCAAGCGGGACTCGAAGAGTACACGAGGGTCCAACATTCGCAGCAAGCGAGCTACGCGCAATCCGAAGGTTATCATAGCTATGTGTCCAGTGTCGATTCGACGACCAATACACCATTTCTCGACAGGTATCGTACACCTTCTACATTGTAATTCTGTCGTCACAAACGTATTAACTTCATCTATTTTTATTGCAGACTCCGAAGAGACAGCGAAGCAGTGGCTCAGAGGCCAGCCCCATCCTGGGAGGAAACATCCCGGGAGGGTCGCGATAGTGTAGTAACGACGTCAAGCGGTGGAAGCGCCTCCAGCAGTGAGACACTAAAATGGCATGGTTCCATGTCAGATGTGAGCGTATCGAGCGGTCTTCCAGCTCGTCAAGTGTCTAATGACAGATGGGACCGGGGTTCAATGTCAGACGTGTCCAGCGTAAATGGTGTAGGTCCCGTGAGCATCCAAAAGATGGAAAACAACCATGATAACAAGTGGCAGAGTACGATGAGCGATCTGAGCACCTCAATCTTATCTCCCTCGAAGCATAGTCGGTACAGCAGCAACAGCGGTAGCAATAACAACAGCAGCACCAACAACAACTACAACAACACCAACAACGTCAACAACAACGCGAACAACAATAACAACAAATGGAAACAAGATACAAACAACAAGTGGCAAACATCGATGAACGACAGGAACTGCAAGGATTCGTCATCGTCAACCGGTAGAATGAGTTTACCAGCTGTTATCAGTCACTGTGCATCGTTGAACGATGTCCGTCAGGGCAGTTCGCCTCACGAAGGAAAATGGCAAGAATCTAGCATCGACGAGGAAACATCGGATCGCCCGAAAGATTCTTCACGAAACTGGGAGCCTTCTTTAGGCGTCGAGACTGAAAGATACAATTGCGTAACGACGACAGCAGGCCCTCAAAGTCCAACATCACGTACTCAATTACAGAATAGTGTTTCAAGTCTACGGAGCCCCGACGAATGGGATCCGCTGCACGGTTCGATGTCCGACGTGAGCCAGGCAAACCTTCCGATGCACAGCGGCAGTAGCAATAACAGCAGCAAACAGCTCATAGCTCATAGCGCCAGGGTACAGACTCCGCAAAGGCATCACTCGGAAAGTGTCTTGTATCTTGATAGAGAGAGAATCCAACGTAAACTTTATCGAATAAACTCGACACAATCCCAGGATACTAATATCTCCACAGAATTTTCGCCTCGGAGACTGTTAGAATCGCCCGCATCACCTCAGAAACAAGCGCATCTTTCGGTTGCCGAGCGTATCAGCGAATTAGAGAAACAACAGCAGCTACAGATGCGATACACATATTTGGATCCGGAGAAGAGACACAGAGTGTCCGATCCGACTCTCAAGGCGATTCAGAAGAAGGCTCTGTTGTCTTTTTACGAGAGACATCAGTCTTCCTGGCGATCGGAGCCTCAATTGGCTCAGGGATCCGTTTTAACGGCACAAAGTCCTCCGCCTCAGCCTCCGCCAAGACCGAGAACCTCTTCTTCGAGAAGAGCCAGTTCGGCATCTGATTATGCCTCCGGGACGTGGAGAGATAAGACCAGCAGAGCTACGAATGCCAGTGACTTACCAAGTCCTAAACATCAGCACAGCAATAGCTGTGGAAGTCTTTCGATGGATCTGCTAGGTCCTGTAATAGTAGGATCGGCAATTTCTATTGACGATTGGGTACCCGAGAGACCTCCGAAGAAACCGCACCTGAGGACGGTTTACAATGATCGTGTACCAAGCCCCGACTTGCCTCCGCCATCGCCACCGACGGTGACGGAAAATGAAGTGCTCAATTGCGACGATCCGCTACCTCCACCTCCGCCTGAATTAAGTGACAGCGGGTCCGGTAACAACAGCAGTGGAAAAGAAACTCCTGGCAATGGAAATGTGGAGGAGAAGAAACGGCACAGAACGTCGCAGCAGTCAGAAAGACAGTCAACTAGAAGATCCAAGCACGGAAAACGCTCGGAAAGAGACGATAGGTCGGCTAAATCGTTACCGACTGGCTCACCATCGAAAGGTAGCGCAGCTAAAAAACATCACGAGGATGTGCAGCAGCAACACTTCGTACGTGCGACCTCTCTCAAACACGCAGAATCGGATTTCCTAATGGAAAACGGAGTTTCGGCGGATCTCGCGACTCATCGAATGGTTGCTACCGGGCGATCGAGTCTGCGTTATCCATCTACGCAAAAATTGATAGTCAATGAAATATCCGCCGAGAATGTCAAGAGAATTTCCGAGGAGAAGCGTCTTTCGTCCCGACCACCAGCCAGGCTTCCAGACTTGATTGCGCAGAGGTACACCGATTCTGGGAACCAGATACCAGCGCCTCAGGTTCCCGTTGATTCGAGAATAATTCGACAGGAGTCGATGAGAGTGGAGAGCACGAGGATCGACGTCTCCGGACTCTTGAGGAACGACGGAACTCACAGATTCGAATCCTCCTCGGGACAGCGACCTCAGCCTCAAGTACCGAAAAACAGTAATGGCAGTGAGAAAAATGTTTACGCGATGTCTCCTCAGCAACACCCACCAAGACCGAATTATCTCGCGCTATCGTCGGACAATCCAAAAAATTCTTCAAAATATACCGAGAGTCCAGTGAATCATTCCTATTCAGTTGGCAGTCCTGTCAAGACGGGCTATGAGGCGAGCTCCAAGTTTGTTGCCGAGGCGAGCCCTCAGAAGTATCACGAACCTCCTAAATATGTTCCCGGGTATCATCAACGGCACGGAGAGACTAATCAGCGTAATCATTATGCACTGCTGCCAAAATATAACGATACCGTTAAACAAAAGCAGCCACAGTGTCTTACCGACAGATACGGAGCCGTTATATCGCCTGGATCTCCACCACCGCCACCGCTGGCACCCAGACAGAATACTCCGGGAAGAAAATCATTACCGCCACCTCCTAGACCCGCACCGCCTCAAGCTCTTCAACGGTAAGTCGTTTCAGTTATTTTTCCTTCATTCAATTTTTTTTTACCAGTTATTCGGCACAATGCAGCAAAGAGGAAAATGTGCGTCCGATCCTTTGGATTGATCATGCGCCTCGTTATTTATTATATTATTCTATCACTCGGGCCAATTAAACGCCGATGCCATTACTCGTGGTCCGGTCACTTAGCATTCATCCAGTAATAAATCTTGTATCCTAGGGTTTATCCGTTTACGTTTGCTCGCATGCTAATTCTCGCAACTCGCTTATATTTAGCTAAAGTAGAATCGAGTGGCGTGTCGAGACTCTTCTGAGTAACGTCCAAGGGTACGTTACGCCCGGTATCCACTCGCCCTTATAATTTGAATTCTCTTTCTCTCTCTCTCTCTCTCTCTCTCTCTCTCTCTCTCTCTCTCTCTCTCCTTCTCTTATATGTACTTATCGTTTGTATCACGTGGCTCGATCGCTCGAATCGGAGCTTCTTATTCCTTTCTTTTTACTCTGGGAGCACGTCGGCGCCTCACGATCGACGGCTCCGTACTTCAATGTTGCGTCTGTTTGCAAAAAGAGTAAGCCGTGGTCTCGAGGGTATAGACTCGGCACTATGGCTCATTAACAACCCGTAAAGATGGATCGATACCTACACCGACTACGAACCTGCGTAAAATACTCAGCCAACCAGGTCTTGAAATCGTTGGCTCCATTAAGATGTGGATTTCTTTATTGTTCGCGATGATTCAAGATATTTATCATGTCTCAACTGTAACTTTATCGATACTTACTGTACAAGGGTCTGATAATTCAATGACATAATACGTAGCAACGATAGAGATCGAAGAAAGAAAAACATTTGCGCCCAGAAACGGAACTATTTAACGATACAATTAAATAGTTTCGAATCACAAATACTCCGTTCAAGTCCGTCAAGTCAATCAGGGCTCAGGTGGTATCTAGAACTAGGTGCGGTTCACAGGCTAGAGAAGAAAAGAGAGTGCGATAGGAAAGAAGAAAGGTAGGTTTCTCAATAAAAAGCAGGAAACAATCGACCAATAACAATTTCACCGTTTCAAGGATCGCCGACGATTCTATAGCCGAGTGCACTCTCTACAGTCGCCTATGGTATTACCTGTACCTCTAACGTTCTTTCTTCTTCTGTTGCTTTGGCTGCCATCAAGGAAAGCCAGGATACAGGATGTTGGCTCGATCTCACGGAGCGATAACTCTTTTCATCTTTCTTTTGTTCCCTTCTCGGTCTGATTAGGTGACCACTTGTCTACCGCCACCTATACCTCGTCACTCATCGTGTATATTATCGCCGAGTGAGGTTCAAGTGTTCCTCAAAACTAGACTCCGTACGTATTTCGTGCACTTGTCAGGCGCTACCGTTGCGAGCGACTTGACGTACTGCTCCCTTCAATCATCTTTTGACTTTTATTTTCTTCCCTCGTTTCGTTTCACAGTTCCGGAAGCTGTTGGGCTCGTTTGCTCTCGTTTCTTTCCTCCGTGGCCTTCGAGTAACGTCGTCAAAAGTATTGTCGTTCTTGTTACGCGCTGGTAACGGACCACATGGTGTACCGTTGTTAGCCAAATTGATTATAGGTTTTTTCCACTATTTACGGGAGGGAAAGTTTCGACGCAATAATCTTTGAAGAAAAATACATGCGACCTTAAAATATGTCAAGTTCTGCTTGCATCAACATTCACGAGGAAAAAGTACAATGTTTAAGACTTTAAAATAAGTAAATAAATGGCAATGGCGTATTTGCACCTCGTAACTTACTCAACATATTTTTTTACTGGTACGAAGTTACGAGTGATCTTTTGATTTATCAAACTTCCCAAATTGGGAATATGCATTTAGCGAATAGTTTTGTATATTTTAGATTTCTGCCACTAGATAACTTGTTCTCCTATTAATTAAATATCGATGTTTTTTTTTCGCGGTGATAATCAATCATTTTGTCGATATTTGTGATCAATGGGTTATCGATGTTTTTCTAAAAGGCATAGATGTTTAAAAAAAGATTTTAACGTCCCTCATGTAGCGATTGACACTGACAGACTGACAAATGTCAGGTACATTATTAGCTCGTAAACTCACTGTTCACAACTCGCTCTCGGGTTATAAACACTAACTTTATCGTACATTCCCCACGTTTCATGAGTTTCAATGAGCTGGCACGTCGTAAGAACTTGGTAATGGCAACACTTTTATTCCTGTTTGTCCTTGAAACTTCGAGAGCCAATCGGTATGCAAGACAGATTTTTAAATCAAATTCGTTGTGTTTTGTTAGAATTTTTGTCCGATAAACCTAGCAGTGACAATCGCGATTCGTGTCAAGTTGAAAGAGGAATGCGAAACAATATGTACGAGAGAACAGGTAAGATATATTCAAGTATGATATTGCATTTTGTATTGCATGTATTGATTGATACGTAGCGATATCTCGTTGAACCTGGTACACCCATCACCTGTATTTTATTGTATCCAACATTTCCTTGTGTAAGATTTAAGAACTATTTTTTTCTAGTGACGAAGTAGTCCGGTTATTCTGAAGATCTCGTAAAATACCATTGTTACTCGACCAAAGTTCATCAATATTCTTCGAAGTAGATATCGAATGTTGGGTGTACAATTTCAATGTATTGTATTTTCCAATGAAACTCAAATTAAAATTGTTTTTTTTTTACCATAAACATGCGTTTTTTTATCTTCAAACGATTAATAATTATAATCCATCTTTCGATATTATTTGTTTTTTAATCAATGTTTGAAGTAATCGATCAATTCAACATACACTTTGTGGGTATAGACTTAACTTTGGCTGCGACGCGTGGCACCTTGATATAAGAAGATTGGATTGATCTCTCTCCGATTGGGTTAATTAGAGAGCGATACCATCTTCTTTTACCGTCGCGCTGTCTCTTTCAAAGATGAAGGATTGTAAAAAGGTTAAAAGGATTGTAAGCGTACGGGGTGTTTGATCTATACGTGTCAAGTCTATGAAATAGACTTGAATGTAGTACCATGTATCACCACGCTTCACCATTTTTATGTTCGAGCTCGCGTTTGAACGTAATCCGGACTTTCCTCTAGATTTTGGGCCTATAAGTTGAACAGAGCTTAACAGAGAAACGAGCGATTGTAATGAAATAGATTATCGCGTTTGTTCGCCGAATTTTTTATTGGATTGCAATACTTCTCTTTCTTACATATTTCGCATGTAATGAAAAAGTAAATATTTGGTATGTGACGAGAAAGTAAAAAAGTACATCACTGTTAACGACGAACTCAGTTGCCATGTGCTGTTACTCGATTACTCATCTATAACTCTTTATACGAATGAAACTTGTCGCATTATCTTCCGAGACGTCCTGTAATAAAATTAATGCAAAGGTCATCGTTAGATTGAAACACAAAAACAAAAATTAGAAAAATTGTTAAACTATTTCATACAATATGATAGCTGTTGTTATAAAAAATGTGCCCGGTGAGCAACTTTCGAAAAAAAAATATAACTTGCTCGTATTTCGTGATTTATTTCTGTCGAATGATCATCACTCACGCGTGTAAGTATACCGCGAGTATATTTACTTTACGCATAACTATCGACCGAGCAACATTTTCACTTTTCGTTTGCTACTCAGCGAAGAAGCGCGCCCAGATAATTGGCCGTAACTTCCAGCCTCTCGGAGCAATTACCCTGTTGACTTGACTCGATCGTTGCCGTTTTACTATCATTGCCTTCGACTCGTTCGATTGTATTGCGTCTGAACAAACTGCGTTTATTCCTTCGAAACGTTCCTTTGCGTGTACCAACTGTACACACCAAAGGTGCATTTTTACTTGTTATTTTCCGTATTTGCATTCGCTGATGGGATCGAATGTAAAAGACAAAAAAAATGTTATAAATATTGACGGCAATAATGTTCTTTTCCAATCGTACTTTATACCGTTTCCTGACTTCCTCTTGGCGTTTGTGTTGGTTGAATGCACCTGCGGCTGATGATGAGCTCCCTGATGGCTTGTTGTACTGGGGTTCTAGGGGTGTTCCGTGTTTGGTCTTATCGACGTTCTGCTTCTGCTTCGACGCATAATACGAGCACCCTATAAGCATCACCGGAAGGTATACGTTAACCCAGTATAAGTCACAAGAATATCCACGCTCCTCAACTCTATCGTAACAACGGGTTACCTCCACTCTGCTCTTCATAGTCCTTTTCAAGGACGGTTTCGGGTGGTATGACTTGTAAAGGGTTGTTAATATAAAAAACCACGTATACAAGATTGTACGGCTAACAATTGGTCACTTGATATTCCAGTTGGCAAAGTCCCCCGACTCGTTATCGATCGCGCGCGTGTACATCACACTATCGTACCGAGAAATCGGACGAATGGCGCTAACAAGTGGCTTCTTACATCCGCTATATGCGTTTCTGTACGCGTTTGTGCTAAAGGATAAATTATAAAAACTAATTGAAGATCTTTTTATCTGACTGCTATGCAACGAGTATGCGACGTATGTTCGATCCGCAGGTGAACGCGTCCTTTTATTCTTTCACTTGGTAATTACTTGTTACACCAATTAAGTTTGCACTGGGCGAGTGGTTGCTATTTCCTACTGTTCGATTAATCTCTGTTCGCTTTAAAATGAAGCACGCTATGTACTGTGCACAATCTATAATCTAGCCGGGTTTCTTTGTTTCCTTTGTCCCATGCTCTTATAATAACACGTAATTCACCTCACTGACAGCGCCGTAACCACGACTACACAGATATTATTAAACTTGTTTGAATGCGTATTGAAACTTATTATGGAAAGGAAGGAAAATTTAGGTATTACTTTCTATGTTTAAGCATCGCTGTCACCGTTTATCATTTGACGAAAAGGTAGATTATATGTGCTTACGTCAAACTACGCGTATGCGCCGAACTATGCGCAAAGCTACGCGCTAACTATGCGCAAACACCTTATCGTCAGCTGATCGAAATGGCGCGAACTGATATTCAAACGTGAAGACATCGTTGAGAACCGCCTTAACGATTTTAGAAAGGGACAAAAATGTTTTGACTTAATGGAATAACATCTCTCTTTGTTCTGGAGTTGTATAAAACGAAAAGTTGTCTTTTTCATAGAATACCCTACATGACCGTTGGAAATACTTTTTTTTTTTTTTTTGGTAACAAGCAGTAGGATCATGCATTTGGTAACAATCTAGAGCCGTTTTTTTTCTTGAGCGGCACCACCATGATCCGATTTCTTCTATGTATGCAGGATTTTGTTTCGGTTGTCAATATTTTTTCTTTTTGCGGTGTTGATGCCGGAATTACCGAATACTTTTGTTGGTATTCTTATCTAAAGGCAGACGAACTTTTCGCAACTATTTACGAGGTTAACATTTTGCCAATTGCACTTGCGTATGTCTTATGCAGTTCTTATAATTCAAGGATTAGAGCATTGTTTAAAATTAACCGAGAGAAAGAAAGATCAGATAGCTTCATAGAAAATGAGACAGGAGAGAGAGAGAGAGAGAGAGAGAGAGAGAGAGAGAGAGAGAGAGAGAGAGAGAGAGACGCAAAACAATGACCGCGTGAAGCGAGACCAAAGTACGCAACACCGGACACGAAATCCGCAGAGCGTGTCTTTAGCAACGGGATCTTCCTGCAACTCTTCTTCGTTGATTCCCTTCTATAGCTTGTGTCGCTGTTGCTTTTGCTAGCGACGGTCGGTTTTACCAGCAAAGAGAGCAAATTGTCCGGCATTATTACCGCGGTCGCACTACGGCATTAACCGTTACACAGTTGACGAGGTGAACGCAGACCAAGCTGTAAGACAGCACGGGATTATTCCATAGGCGGTTGCCAACATCGAGAGGATACAGCGAGCAGAAAAGCCAGTAAGAAAAAGGAAAAGAGTAGGAGATACGACCTTCGTAAGCGAGTAGCCGCACTTTACTCCACTCGATCATCTCGAACGTTCCTTTTCTCGTCCGTTCAATACACTGCCTTCAAGCTTTAAGAAAAATATCGACAAACAAATATTGTATTTGCAAAGTAGTAATCATTTGCTCATAATCATTCTTCCTTAAATAGTTTTTTCACATTGTATATTATTTTTTTTTTTAATCTATCGCGTTCAACAGCATGGAACTTAGCCTAAGTGCACATGTGTAACTAAGAAAATAATAAAAAAAAGTAAAACTAACTTCAAAATCATGGTTACTCACACGTCAAATGAGAATAACAAACGAGAAAATAAACAAACGTGCTTCCGTGGATCTTGTGGGTCGATCGTTACGGCGCACACGTGTGCCGCACCCGCTGCTCCACGGTTCTGACAATGTTCCCGCGAATAAGAAGTCAAATAAGGAGCTAGTACAGTACAATCGTAGTAAATAGGGAGTAGCGTATACAATAGACTCGAAGTAAAATTCAAGTAAAGTTCAGGTCGTAAAGAGCAATGCGCCTCTCTATTTAAAGCGTGCCCCATGGACTCCCTGGGGGCGCGCCTCCTGGCTCACCGGTTAACTTTAAAGGTACGGTGACCATAATCGGGATTGAGCAGTATACGAACAGACCACGACAAAGACGACGAGTAACGCGTCTTGCTACTATACCAATATGCTTGTACCTCGTATATTCTGTTACTATCGTCAGAACGCGAATCCCCAAGAATTCATTCGACGGAGTCAGCGTTACCGTTTACGGGGCCAAGAATAAACAAGAAAACCACACGACAAGATACACACAAAGACCTGTAGCACCAAAAGATTTTGCGCTACAATTACATCGAAGGAATACTTTTATCATTGTTTAAAAATAATTAGTATTCTATCTTGATTTTTATCTATCTAAATCGACGAGTTGAACATACTCTTTGGAACGAGAAACTCCGATTTTTCGTAGTTGCAAACCTCGTTTGCCCTTTGGAAATGGTGCTCGATTGTGGATACTCGATTAACAGATCCTCTCGACGTCTTCTTTTAATCGCGAACTGTGCGGATTCTCCGAGAGCGCTTGATTTATTCTTGGAAATACGTGCGCGTTCGCGGTTACGACTGAAACCCAACCTGACTGGCTAGCTGGTCGTCGGTACCGAGCACGCGGAAGTCGCTGGTGGCAAAAGCCATTTTGCTTTCGTCCGATCCAGGGCCACGTCGACCGGAATAGCTGGGGGAAGGGGGGCGAGAAACTCCCAGCAGCCGCGAAACTCTATGTTACAAGGATGTTTGTACCGCGCCATCTATAGTTTACACTGCTATTACGATCTGTAGAAATAGTCAGTGACATCATTATGCTGACCAAGCATCAGTTAAAACAGACATAAAATATTGACAAGTACAATCATAGTTCCTTATATCTTCCTAAAACAATGCGTAAATAACTTGAGACAAGTACATTTACACAAACGTTCTTCTCTACTTACAAAAAGTTGTGAAACAAACTGAAAACATCCGAAGAACGTATTGTCAAGTGCATGTTGTTTATTAATTTAACTTGGTGAACATTTATGTTTATATTAACTATTCTAGATCATAAACAAAATATATTATTTCATGAATTTCATTGTAAAAACAAATATCGATTGTTGTACTTGACGAGTTCATAGTATGCAGTAAATCATCGTTTTTATGTAACAATAATTACGTTGTCACATTAACTCGTGAAGTCGAATTTTTTTTACAACCAAATTTATTAATTGACAAAATGATACTTTATAACAATTTAGTGGCAACACATACATAAGTTTCCACCATGTGTTATTAATAACAAAATTCATAATTGTCTCAAGTTTTTCATACATTGTGTATTTTGCGGAGATTTTGATATGTTTTGTAAAGATTGTGGAACGATTTGACGTTCCATGGTTGTTCCAAAGAGAACGAAATTAATGATAAAAAATATTTCTTTCTTTATTAAATGAATATATTTAAAATTAAATATATAAGTATTCTCTTACTTTTCAATATGTATAAATTGATTTTCAATCTATCGGTGTTCTATTGCAGCTGCTTATCTTTATTCTCACATAAATTCTACTGTAGCATAGGTTTGCATACATACAATACAAGATACAAGTAATTCAAATGTGAGTCGTTAAAATTTCTTTATCGAAATGAACTTGACGATGGAAGATGATCAAGCATACCCATAATTTAGTACGTCTGTTTAGTATGTCCCATTACAGTTAATTATTTTTATGATTCTAAAAGAAGTTATAGCAACCGTGAACAATTGATCAACAAATGTTACATTGCGGACGTATTGAATGGTAAAAATTGCGACGCGCGTGCATCAACCTCGGATGCAACCCGAGTCTGTTGTGATGTTGACGATTCAGACCGACGAGTGCTTTAACATCGACGCGATGCACATCGAGTGAAGAATTATCTTACACGGAAGTCGAGGCCACTGTGCATCCGTGTGAATGCAGTGTGGTATGGCTGGAGCGTGCTGGAAGCAACTGCGGATTGCACAGCTATACGAGCCAAAGAATTTTCCTAGTTCGAATATACTATAACGCGCTATATATAGTAAACATATAATGATAGTATTATATATATACATAGCCTGGTGCGAAGATCTATATAGCGTTACGTCGCGTTACGTCTCTGAGCGTCCTCGACAGCCGCAACTATTGGCGTCTGCATTGAATGTATCTTCCGCTACAGAGAGGATCAACGCGTGAGAGGAAGCGAAATCTCAACACTTACACTCATCCGCTGGTTCGTTCGCTCCACCGTGAAGCGCCATTTAGTTCTGTCTGTCTCGCATTTATTATACGCGTTTTAACTCCCGATAACTTTATTCAACCGATTTGTCCTTCTCTTTTACGGATTCTTTAAAATCGGACTCTCCGTTTGTTCTTTCGCGAATAATTTCGTTCGAATTTCGCTCGTCGAGAGAGTATTCAGAAAGCAAAAGCGAATATCGAGAGGTTGCCGGCAGCGAGGATGCACCCGTCAAGGTAAAACGATATTGACCAGAGACAGGCGGCTGTCTCCTTTGTAATAGAAAAGCCAGTCGAGCGTGTCGTACGGAATTCTTATAGCTTTTCCACGTCGAACTCGATTGCCTGTACGACAATCGCCGGAGGGTCCTTGGCACGTTGCCGGTTTGAACCAAGACGAGGCATCCTACCACCCGATCGATTGCTCCTTTTCGTTTCACTGCGGCAAGGCCGCAGTCAACCAGTCGGCAAGTATCATGCTCAGCGCAGACCCGTTATTACCTGGGAATGCGAAAGCGACTAGGACCATCTTTTACCTGGTATACGAGTTCGTATACGCGGTTCATTGTAAATCTTTCCGCGTAAAATTTCATAGCAATCAACTTGGATAGAATCTTGAAGAAGACTCCAAATGTCACTAACAATACCTTGTTAATTAAATTTAAAAATTCTTTATTGAAACGAAAACCAAAAGATTTAAACCTCTTCTCTATTGTACGATAGTATCGTCTTGTTGGAAATTTATTCTTAGATAAAATTCCAGACGCACCAGTCGTTTTGTCGGTCTAACTTTTTTTCCACCTCCTTCTTTCTCGTTGGATGTATGTTTTCGACTCTCCGACGACGATGACCCAACCACCCTGATCCACACCACCCACCGCGATTCGAAAAAGAACGTTTTCCACGAGCCGTGGCGGGTGACGGGGGTGGGAGGCAAACTCTCGTGCAACTCCGAGTCACCTCGTTCTCCCTGGTTCCGTCTCTATTTCACACGATGTATTCCAGAGACGGAGTTCTGCGACTTCTGATCCAATAAATACTCTTCCCTTCTCTGTCGTACTCGCTGGATTCACCTCAACCTTTCTCTTCGTCTCTCCGCGACGTCACCATCCTCGTCCCGTCTCGTCATTTCAATTCCCCTCCATTGCACCAACGGCAAAAGTGAAGCCAAGCAGCAGTCCGAGTCCTCCTCCACCATCGTATGGAAGCGCTTGCGCTAACTTTACCTTCTGGCTTCGGACTCGAGACTCAACTCGGACTACCAGCCGCCGATTCATTCTGCTGACAGCACCCGCGCCGTCTACACGGACGCGTCGCTGAAACGTACCGAAGAATAAAGAATTTGAAAAAAAAAAATAATAAAAGAATAAACTATTATTTCTTACTTGTTTTTAATACTTTTCGGTTTTGTAAATTTATTTATTTGACTCTATTTTAAATGTCTGTTTCGTGTGACAGATATCGCGTGGATGATTCTCAGGTATCACCGAGATTACCGATAAACTTTGTCGAACACAGGCTCGCCCGCTGGCTCGATTGATAAGCGTAAAAACTCTTCGAGACTCACGAGTGTTGATTAATAAAAAAGTAAACAATCAAAGATGTTGTACTTGCGATGAGATTTTAGTGCTACGGGCTACCGACGGTGTACATGTTGAAGTGATTTTTTCAATGTCTATCGTATCAAGCCGATCAGTGAGTGGGTGGGTGAAGTTTTAGTTTTTATTTTATTTTTAATTATTTCTTTTTTCGAATGAGTGATAAGTAAAACATGGATATTATCATCTGGATTTTTTGAAAAGGCCCCGTCGATCAAATGTTGAATCTTGGATTTTACAACATCGTCGGAAGCATCAACACGATGGTCTTTGGGAGCAATAAATTTCGGATTCGGAGGTACGAATTTTTTTAATACTCAATATTAAAATCCAAAATCCTTTCGGAAGAATAAAGAAATAAATTGTCATGTAGTTTTTTAAGCGTTTTGCATTTGTTAAGCGTTAACGTTCGACTGTGTAACAAATTTATTATGTTTTTTTTAAATTCCAATCGACTCACGTACGATTCCTTGGAAAACAATTTGACTAGTTATGCAACGGAAAATATTTCTTTTTCACTGGTTTCCTTTTCCACCGGTTGACCGACTTGTATATAAGAGATACATACGCGTTGAAAAGTTTTTCCGCTAGTGAAAAGCCCGCCGGGTTCAATCGGTTGCTACGAGGCGAGAAAGAGAGACAGATAGATGGAAATATTGAGCGTGTCATTCACTGGTACAGTCGTTACTTGGTGCTACAACAATGAAAACTTGACAGTACTCAGCAGTCGTCGCTGGTGACTGTGATGGTGCACCGGTGATGGTCGTCGTCGTCGTCGTCGTCGAGGTGGTGGTACCAACTTTGAAAGAAAGTCACGTAGTTCTGCTATAACAAAACGAATAACAGTTAGCAAAGAGCAACACTACCGAGACTCCCAAGAGGCTTCCGTGCTGGAGCCGTAACGTGTAGCGAACCATAAAATTGTCTTTATCCACTTACACCGTAGATTCCCATTGTCCTGCGACCTCGCCGTGTCAAACTACCGTGGTTAGAATGACGTCAGTAGGCTTGTGTCCAATCGATCTTTCAATTGCCTCTTTACAACTGAGTCTATTGATTTTTACAGAGGCGAGGCCTTAATCGAACGATGGACAAAATTCCCCGCGTAGAAAGGGAACGAGATGAAAAATATTTGGAAAATAACACCAAAGAGTAGACCAACGACTTAGATAAAAGCCTGGAAAGACCATTAGTCCTGAAATTTATCGCTAATGTTTCCGCAAAGTGCGTCACCCAACGGATGTTTGCCAATTGCCTAAAAATACAATAACCTCTTGTGAGACTTTTTTTTAAAACTTCTTTCCTCACATTTTTACCTTGGTTTTTACCCGTCTCGATATCCTTGTCGTATCATTGGTCGTTGATACGCGGTGATAAGATAAGTCTCACGTTCAATTGCACATGCGAAACCACAAATGTGTATTCCAATATCGCGATTGGCAGATATATAAATGCGTACATGCGCTAGTTATTGATCTCTTTCAAAATCGTATACTTTACATCCTCAGCACTGCTTACGATTGAAACATATTTATTATTTTCTTTTAAAATGAATCAAACAATATTATACTTCGATGACATAACACACGTTACAAATATTAAAACGGTTTCTTGGACTATCAGAATATCGTATGATTTTATAAAAAAGCAAAATATCCAATAAATATATAAATAAATAAATAATTCATTAATGCAAAAATGCTATAAACAGTTACCATTTTATGAGCTCCCTTAAAATAAAAAAAACTTGAACAAACGTAAACAAGGAAAAGACACGAATTCGTGGTTTAAATTAAATGAATGTAAAGTAAATAAAGATATTACGAGATATATAATTTCTCACGTGTTTTACATGGATTGGAATGTATTTGTTTAGTAAATAAAGTATGTAAGTAAATAAAGATATTACGAGATATATAATTTTTCACGTGTTTTACATAGATTGGAATGTATTTGTTTAGCATGTGCCTGATTGATTACTACTACTTTGGAGTTGTTAGTAATTATCGTATCCAATAAAAACACAGAATATAAAATAATTTGAGACAAGTACGTTTACGCGATCAGTCTTATGACTTAAAAAAAAGTTGCGTAATAAACTGAAAACATGTGCAACGCGTATTGTCAAGTGTACGTTGCTTGTTCGTTATACTTTATATAAATTTATGGATATATCAACGCTATATACGATAAATTAAAATAACAAGTTAATAATCGAAATAACAAATAAATAATTTTTTTTTAATAAAAAATTGTAATAACAATGTCAACTGTAATACTTGACGAGTTAGAACGATGACATGAATATTGTAACCAAGGGAAACCGTGGTTTACTACATTTCATGTACTCATCGAGTACGGCGGTTAACATTTTTTAACCATTTATTAGATTAAAAGAAATGCAGGAGAGTTTTGAATTACAAATGACCGTATGATGCAAACGATTGAAGTTGCTACGGCACTCATTTTGGTCCCAAAACGAAATATTTTCAGCTAAACTATCGAATTTTTAGTTGAAAATAGCTTGAAAATGTTATAATTTTAACAATACAATATATTAATCTGAATTTTAAAAAAGGCTAAAATGGTCGACTCGCGTAATAAAGTCTGGGAGCGGATTGCCAGTTCGTTGCTTTAAGGTAAATGTATTTGTCTCGTGACTCTACAGCGTCTCTTGATACGATGGTCGATGTACGTATTCGTGTATTTAGTGGTTGAATATATAATCTACCCGTTGGCGGACGCACGTGTGGATTGACGGATATACTCGCCATTGATATACCGTATTGCAGTGTAATCTTGCTTGGGAGGTTTGGTTTGCGCAGCCGGTTTACCATGGGAACCGAGAGACCGGCGGCTAACCACCGTATTTCTGCTGCTCCTTCAGAAAATAAAGAAAGGACGACGAGACTCGAATGCAATTTGTTCTCTTTCTTTACTTCTATTCCTCTTTCTATTTATCTTGAGAATCATGTTGCAACTCGTATGTGTAACCTCCTCGAGGCACACGACCAAAGTCCACGGTTCTTATTCCCAAGGGCACTCCCCGTTTCTACATTTTACTCGTCGAAACCTTTTCACCAAGCTCTTTATATCATCATCATCGTCACACATTGTTTTCATGGAAAGAAAATGCTAAGTTTTTGATTAACCAATCACAATGACTGTATGTACACTCCAAAAAGAAACGTGTGGAAATAACGCGCGTTACAAATAGTAAATGAGTCGTACCAACAAAATGCATTTATAAAATGCACGTTGGTTGGCTTTTGTGTTAAAATAATATACCTGCACCGCAATTTTTCCGTGTCCTCTTGAATCATAGTTAAACCGGGTTGAATCACCGCGTTTAACGCCCAACAACGCACTTCGTGTACAGTTATACGCTTAGGTAATACTTCGCACCGTGTATAAAAAAACGTCCTAATAATAACTACGTAGTTGCATATGCGTTCGACTTGATTGCAAGATGGCGGATTCGTAAATCGCTGTAAAAATTAAACAAGGATGCATGTCAAGAATGGGCAACGCACGTGAAACGTGTAATAAATATACATTTTGACAAGCATCGAGTGCTCAACACACCTAGAAGAGAGTAAAAAATGACTACGTACGTGAATTCCATTTAACGTGTTTAAACAATGAACGCAAAGCGTGTTTTATTTACACACTTGGATATGTGTTGATAATCAGCAAAACGTAAAATTGCATGTAAAAAGTAACTACACGATATACAAACGTGAAGAATGTGGAAACAACACATTTGTTTTTACAGTCTACTTCAAGTGTAGGACTACGAATGAAGAACATTAAAATGCACTTGAAATCGAATTTGAAAAGTGAAAAATCAATTCAGGTATCGGTAGCAAAGTCTCGAATTCGAGTGATAAATATTGCAGCATCAGATATTTCGTTATATATCAACAAAGCGTAAAGTTTCTCTTTGTTTTTACATCGGATCGTTTATTCTTTTATCGTTCATCATATTTCATCTTTTGTCTTATTAGCTTTTCCTCTTCTTGCTGTAGCAGCGGTACCTCGTGTATCTTGCAATACAACCTAGGGAATTATTAATTGCGATCATCGCTCACCTTCGCTGTAACACGTGAGCCAGACGTTAGCCCTCCGTGTACGCTTCTATTATCGGCTTTTAATTAAATATCATTCCCGGAGCCTACTTACTGCAACCTTGCTAACCGAGCCAACCTCGTTCGACCGCCGATATTACTCGTCGTTGATTATCCTAATCGGTGACTATTAAATGAACCTATACCAACTGACGTCCAACTTTACGACGTAGCATCGTTATTTCTCTAAGTATCATATACATATGCAGCCATTGGAAAGAAATTGTTAACAAAAAAAGTATGTTGAAACTTGTAACGAAGATTCTTAACAGTTATGCAATTCACGGCCCAAATTTCTTTCAATTTTTTCCTCATACCGTTGCCAAAGTACTATTCGTACTTTTTTCTTTGATTCGTTCTCCACTCGATTGTTGGAAAAACTTTCCTACGGGGTTCATCGTGCGACGTATATCACGCCGCGGGCATTGCCAATGAGAACAGTAGATTTCTTGTTCACTCGTATTCCCAACTAACATATCTTCACTCATTTCTATATTCACCGCATGAAGCAGGTGCAAAAAGTTTGTACGTTGCAGTATACGCGCGTTAAGATCGGTGTAGCTGATGTCTCGAGTGGCAGGTTTCATGGGTATCCATGGGAGTCGACGACACAATATTTTCAAAGTTTATCATTGACTCTCGTGGAGTCTCGGAAATTTTTATTTTCGACTCGATGAAGAATTTTTTAAGCTTAATCTACCTTTTTGCCACGTGATAAATAAATAATAGCATTTCAGAAATAGCGATTCTAAATCTCGTTGATACTTTAAGAACAATAGCGAGTTAAATAATTAAATAAAGACGAAGCGAGAAACTCTTCGCTCGATATTAATAAACGATCCGGCGGGTTGATACAGCTTCGAACGACTCTTGAGAAAATCCAGCAGGAGTTTACTACGGTGCGGTGAGGAATGTTGCTGGCGCGATCATTCGACGGTCGAGATGTAATTGCTATTGCGAAATTGAGTTCTTAGACAGCGAGAGACGGAATTGGGAACGAGTATAGTACAAACGTGACGACTGCGACAACTATCGGTATATAACAACGAAAGACGCTGGCCTCGACGTATAATTCTTCAACGCGAGTTTTACCATTCGGTGCTCCTTCGCGAACTCTCGAATCATTCAGCAATAATGTTTCATCAATATCTTTTCATCATAGTCGATACTTATAGATTTCTCTCCCAAGTTTTTGTCGCATTTACAGTTCAATCTTAGCCCTTTTTCTTCATTTATTATTATGAGAAAACTCGACGAACTTTCGCGTCTGTAACGAAAAGAACAATAAAGCATACAACGATGTTGAGGATTATAGCATTACGCGGGTTTGTTTAATGATGTGCGTAAGAGAAGACGAGTATCGGTACAATTATCAAGTATGGACGTACGAGAGGCGAACCAGCCCCGCGCGTGTCTGACATCTGTTCTCGCAGTTGGTTCACCCGATAACTTGCTGTTGGTTCGTTCGTCATTATTGAAACCTATGTTTCTCAGTTCGTACCTCGCAATCTATACTGGCGTGTGACTGCGACAGGTTAACTACCGATATCTACTTTCAAGACGTTTATCGCACAAACTCAACGCGAATATAAGTACGTTGATACGATATGTCGTATTATCGCGGTGTGCCGATATTGACGTCGGTAATAATGTCGACTCACCGATGCCACTCCCGCGAGTCGTTTCTGTACCTACGCGGAAAAAATGATTAACAAGCGCACTCGTTGTCGGATAATGTTGCTCGCACGAAACGGGTCAATCTTTTTCATCGGTATTTGCCCTTTTTGGTGAGCAACTGATCCAGGTACTCTTCTTCACACGCTTACACAAATTGATACGACACATTGAGAATTAGATGATTTATCGTCAATGCAGCAGATCATTGCAAAGAGATATCGGAACTGACTTTTTTTTTTCGTCATTTCGACTTGACTTTCGAGCGATCTCCTTCGACGTGTGTCTCTTGCGCTATTACCAGTCTCGAGGTGCGTGGTAAGAGGAATTCGGAGAGACCGAGTGTAAGAAATATAGCGAGAAACAAGTATACGTAGATCTGAGAAGATAGAGGTATTTGTAGACGGCGAAATACAGGTCGCGACTCTCGAAGGTACCGTAGACATATAAGGAGAATTATTATGCGCAAGGCGTCGCATGGAAAGGAAAACTGGAACGCGGGCGCGAGCGTTAAATGGTAGAATGACCGGTATGCCGCGTTGCCTCTCTGTCGTTGAATCGCAGTTGATCGTTTCGATCCTAACTCCGATACCCATTGACTCTTGGACCGAGAAGCTCCGGTTAACGTACGGTGACAGACATACCGACACACGAGCTCTCTAAATGCTCGCTAGCCGCCATTGACTCAAAAGACGTTGTACCGGCACTGAGTAAGGCAATCATCGTTTGCTCTTAATTGTCATATTAGCTGTGCACTTACGAAAATCATTTGCCGGGACGTTGTCTCTGTGTATTTGCCGTTCCTTCGCTCTATTCATAATCAACAGGACGTCAAAGTTTTAATAATATCCTCGTGTATTTTATTTTATACTTTTTTGCTCCAGATGTATCCATGAATTCTTTGACATTTCTCATGACAGGAGTGTCAATGTGTTTAATAAAATTAAGTAAAAGAATAAAAAATAATGGCAATTTAACAAATCAATTGTATTCCCTCTGATATCGTTGTTCTATATCCAAGTGCGTTATTTTTAAATACTTTCATACGTGTTTTATGTCCACTACGCAATTTATTTCGTTTGTAATATCGAACCTTATCTCTATTCGTCCCACGAAGCATAAGTAATTAACGAAACAAAACGAAATTAATTGTTCACTCGTGTTGTACGGAGATGAAAGTTTCGTCGCGGATTCGAGCATCGCAGTAACATCATTAGTCACGGGAGATCGAAGCACTTTTACGGATCGAAGACCGAGATGTACTCCATCGACTCGCGCGTCGATTTCTCGGATCTCTGCGCTCGGTCGGTTCGATATCGGTCTCTTCATCTTGATCTACAGCCTCGAACTCACTCGATTTAACTCGTAGCACGAGTCGATCACACGTTGAATCGTAGCTGTGTCGCGATTAAAAGTTTCGGTTCAACTAAAAAAGTTGATCAAACTTTGAATCTCTCGGCTATAAATTTTTACCCAGGACGTAAAAACATTTTGTACACTCTACCGACATATTTTTTCTTTTAATCTTTATCTGGATTATGATAAGAGTATGCGATAATACGTTAATACCATAATAAGCTATTATGCATCGTAATAATCGTTATGGTAAAATCGATTAAACGTAAAACTAGTCGGTTGCATTGTAAATAAATAATTATTCAGCTGGTTTTTATGTTTTTTTTTTTACTTTCTTATGACACACGTAGTAGGTAAGGAGAAAACATATTACATCCCATAAAAATTTTACTGAGTGTATTATAGTGTGAATACATGCTTCGAGCGTCCCTAGGGTACGAAAAAAACATTCGTTCACTTCTGTATGTCATACAGTATGTAATTGTATGGAATTTCTGTAAAATTGTACGAATTTTATCTGATACTTAACCTGAAATATACTATACGGATATTTCGATACAGATACGATACGAACTGAAATTGTCTATTTGTTCGTTGTGTTCCATCAGTTAAATCGTTTTCTAATAGATGTTGACATTTTATCCGAAATCCATACGATTCTAACTCGTTCAACAGTATCTTATGATTCATAGTATCGAAAGCTTGACATTTTGTTGACTTATGTACTATTATGGAAGATTTGTCGAATGCTTTATATGCGATTGTCGCGAGTTTGGTTTTCGCTGAAGCAGTTGAGATGTTTTCCCGGAAACTAAATTATTTATCACCGGTTGCACCTGTCCAGTTAGAAAACTCCCGAACCAAAACGAGAAGCTTTGAGGTTCACCGTGAATCGCACCGCCTTCATTTGAGAGAAATTTATTTTCCGCGGAAGATTTCACGAATCCCGAGAATGTCGTTAGTCACATTCTATGGTGAGAGCGTTAACAATTGTTTGGATATCTTAAGTGACTTTAATAATCGCATCAGTGTCAGGAAACAACGCTCTGATTTGCATAAATACGCTCATTAAAATTGTGGGTAAGAATAACTGAAGCTTGCTGTCAAACCCTAGCAAATTTGGCATCACGATCAGCGACTCGTTGCGTACTTTGCAGAATGTTAGAAATAGCTGACTGTACAACGTTATTCGTTTTCGTCTGCTGTTAGATGAAAGATGACAGTGTTATCTCGAGATTGCTTATCTTATCCGGCTTTGCGAGGATGAGCTCAATTTTTTTTTTCTTGCATTCACGTAAGATCGATTACGCGTTGGTACATGAGAAATACCTCGAGTTTTATTGGCTATTCCAAGAGCTGCAATTTACTTACAAGTTTCTCGTTGAGTTCTGTCTATTAAAAATGATTGGCTGATTACGACAGTCAGTAAATAATACGAAAGAAAAAAAAAACATTTCAATAAAACGTTTTTTTTTTTTAAATCCTCACTTATATTGTTTAATTTAAAAAATGTATTGTGCTCAACACAGTTGAATCTAATTGTTCAATTTTTTTGATTGCACGTTATATCGATTATATCAGTGTTTACTTGTATAATCGAATTTATGCTAATTTAGTAACAACATCTAGACGATGAGTCCATTATTGCCCAAGGTTTTATTCGATAAAGTTCTTTCTGAAGTTACGGGAGTAGAGTTCGGTTATCAAGATGCAAAGCAGCAGGTGAACGCTTGTTCGTTCGTTGATATACATATATGTCCGTACGGTCTCAACCTCGATAGATAAAAGTTGTTCGCTCATAGCATCGCTTGTATGTATACATTTTTCAGGCTCGACAGTGCGGCGCATGACAACGATAATCGAGCGTCAGTGTACTTTCATGCGGGCAAACCGATAAGCTGATAAAAACCTCCGCATTTTCCTCTCGGCGTCGTCGTTCAACACACGACTTAACGCCTCTTTCGCTCAATTTTACTATTGTTACCGTTCACACCCATAATTTTCATTGGCATACAAGCGTTTCCTTTCATTATTTACGAATTATTATTGGAAAATTGAATTATTTCTTGGTGCGAAATATCTTTCGACAAAGTAAAAACAATTAAATTATATCTTTTTTCTAGTTTTCACTGTTTTTTTTTTTTTTTTTTTAGTTATTACAAACATTCTTTATTGATTTAATTAAAAATGGGACGATCCAGATTATATTGAGGCGTACAGTGTTCAGTTTTCGAAAGTAATTTTTCCTAAAAACGATCCTTCCTTGTTTTATTCTCCGACTTAACAGTCTTGTTTCATCTTCGTAATGTTTTCGAGAGTCTCCGAAGCCTCTAGACCGAGGCTATACAGCACATAAGAAACAAAGTCATTATTAGAAGCGTACAATCTCCGCCTAGTTATAAGTATGTAGTGTCACCGGATGATGATTACGTAATTCCAACGTAAATAGTATAGTATGAAGGTAAAAGCTGGCCTCTCAAAACCCAAGTACACGGTGTTTGATGCTGTACGTGTTATTACTACTGTGACTTGGTTGCTGCCATTGGCGTGGCGAAGGTCTCAACCTCGACCTCAACGTCCTCAGCATCTTTAAAGTCGTCCTATCATAATTGCATCGCGATTAAATGAATATCTGAATTTTTTATCTCTTACAGTAATAGCGTATTGCGCAACAGTCATAAAATTTGAACTTCGGTCAACGAAAATATTCACGAAATAATAATTGTTGAAACAATTTAACACGTGTGCTTGTGACAGAGTCACATAGCGCGACGTGTCCCAGCGTCTTTGTTGTTGCATTTTTCATCTTTGTCCATTATAATAACGTTCGAAATAAATGACCAAAATGTCTCCTGAGCTTTATCGATTCTGTAAAAGTATCATCACCGAATTATTCAAAGACAACTATTCGATTAAAAATGTCACGTTTCAGGGATTCCCCTTCTTTCCCACCTCCCCCAAACCTGGCGTACACTTTACCGTCTTGAATTACATTATGACGGATCGCGATGGTATTATCCATCGTGCGATCTCCTCGCGGTTGGAACGCTGTCCGACTTCCGCTGATATTTCGGCTCGTGTCTACGGTGTCGGAAAATTTGCGGTTGTCTCGTATCTCACGTTTTCGGTTGCACAAGAAGCCAGATTTTGCACACTCGGTGGTAATGGTTAGAATGAGAAAAGCGAGATGAGAGCACAAGAGGGCGTGGTGTTGCTGCTGCTGCTGGATCGTTTACTTATGCCGCTGACAAGCACATGCACACTTGTCTCTTTGGACAAGTGCCCGTTGCATGCCAAGTATCAAGTACCTTCTCTGCAATATACGTAAAAGCCTCGAATATATATATATATACACATACTAGTAAAGGTATTTTTCTGAGAGAATCGCTATGGCCAAGCTTATTCTCTTCTCTCATACCGTAGCCCGTTTATATATGAGAATTTCAGACTCAACAAGTCACCGCTCAGTTTCTCAACTGGCTTACCTTTTGCCAGCGAGCAAGTTCATTGTCCGACTCCCGCACTTGTCCGTAACTGTACTTTAAGTGTAAAGCGACCAACTTCGAAATAATAGAAGATAAAAGAATGAAGCGGCCAACAGTAGGGAGCAACGAACGCGATGAAACCGTTCTTGGTGTATGTCATGATAGCTACACTTGATTCATGCACTTTATCTCTTTCTTTTTTTTTTCTCGATTTCTTTTTGTTAATAATCTTTACCGCGTACTGCAATATTTGGTTAATTTTTAAATACCGTTTAAACAATACGTATGTAGTGTTCGTTTTATTTTTGTATTTTTTTTTTGTTCAATTTTTTCGTAACTTTCTACTTTCGGATATAATTAAGTTTATAAATTAATTTTGTAAACAATTGATAATTATTTTTAATAAATGCCAATTGAAAAAATATGATAAAAAGTACTAAATTATGTGGTACCGAAGGCTGTCTTATACAACACAATAATTTTTAAATGAAATTGAAATTAAGGAAGGAATTATTATAAATATTATAAAGGAATTATAAATATTCGTTCTCGTGTCTACCACCAGCGATATTCTTATTCGAGCTGTTATTATTGAACAAGCGTGACAAAAGATCAACCAAGAGAAGCAACCTTGTGCACCGATGTTGCTCTTCTTACCGCCAGCATTTATTTTATTTTATTCAATATTACTCCGACGCTGAGCAGTTTTCACTTTCCTACGTCTGGCAAATTTGTAATTCCACTTTAATTCACTTTGTTGCATGAAATAAAGGGGAAACGTTCCTCTTCGGCTACTTCGGGAATAATTGCGTTTCCGTGTTAACTTGTTTCGTCGAAACTACATAAAATGAGAGTACAAACTGTAGATTGGGCGGAAAAGATGAATTTAGGTCATTGCGGGAGGGGCGAAGCGGTACGAAGGTCGAACATCGTTCTCCACTGTACATGGAACTTTTTGTTGTCCTTTCCAAACACTTGGTTCAACAGTTGTAACGTTGGAACAGTTGGAAATAAATGTTGAATTTCACAATTTTCATGTTTTAACAAAATCTTTTCTACATTTTTTAAAAATACGTGAAGCGCGTTTGTTGAATTTGCAACGTTAATCATTTTTTAATTAACAAACAAAAGTGTTATCTATTTAATAATCCAAACTCTTTTATAATTATAACAATTCGACTAGCGTGAACGTTTTCACTTTCCGCGAAGGTAAAATTATAATTCCAATGTCGTGATTACTGACGATAGCGCAAGAAAAACGAGCACCAAGTGCTCGAGCTAGGTGTTTCCGCGTGTCAAAGCCACGAATGAGTAACTCTGTGCTCGTGTTTGCTCGTGGTCTCGCAAACCTAATTGGCCTGGCGCTACACGCGTGTACACTGTTAGTATGATACATGAACTCGCGTTATGCACTGGGAATCTGAAAGCACTCGCTGTACGATTACGTTTTTCGAAAAATAGAGAAATAACGATAACAACAAAAGCCAGGATTTTTCCTCATTTTTCTAATATCGCACATGTTTCGGGATGTCGTTGAATCGCAACAATACCAATAATACGAAACATTACGAGGATATTTTCGAATGTAATGCAGCGTTAAAGGACGCATTACTCAAAACAATTAATCTATCGATAGCGACATTTGTTATTTTCGTCGAATAGAACTTTGTTACGAAGCGAGTAAGCTGCAAGGACTAATAGTAGCTAATTGTCGAGATAAACTTACAATTGCTTCATTGTTGATTGTTCCTATCCTGCACTGCGACGACCGTACAATACTCGGTACAAATGCTGAGATGATACAGAGCTATGAAAGATAGTGACGTAGCACTGCGAGATAGAGAGCGTTATCAGAACTATTGGTTACACACGACCGAACAACCATAGAAGAAAGACGAGTACATCGAGTATATGGATATAACTGGAACAATGATATTTCAAGTGGTTAACACACTGAACTCAACTTGTGTCAAGAGACGCGGTAGCGTCTCGAGACAATTACACTGATAAGACTCTTACACAGGCCGACTAATCAAGGTGTTGGATATTTGCGCCTCTAATTGGGTCTAATTATAGAACTGGTTTCCGGTGTTGTGTACATTATAAATTTCCTGGTTGCTTTATTTAGAAAATTTTCATTTAAATTACGAGACATTATCAGTATGTTTGGCCGACAGGTTTACTTATGGTGTCTGTTATTGAGCTCGGCCCGTTAATATACAAAGTAGAATCTTACGCGTTCCTTCCTCAGTATTTTTTACCTTTGACAAAGTTATCTCTATGCATGTTGAAGTACGTTAATCGATTTTGACTTCCTCTTAGAGAAAACTCTGCCAAAGGTGAAAAATAATATAACGATAGCAAGGTTCGTCTGATGTTTCGATAGTAAATTGATAAATTTTAAATCTCATAAAATTTGAATCTTTTTATAAATTTGGCTCATATTTAATCCCAAAACGTCCTTGAATGTTTCAGTTCGATCGATCGAGTAATTACAGAGGTAGAGAAGTTTGAATTCTTCGAAGTTTTAACATACACGCGCATACACACATCCATCCAAATATTTTTTCTAAATAATTTATCTTGACATTTTCAACAATGCTTTCTCTATGAAGAATCAATAAATAAATAATTATTTTTCTGTTTACAGGAGCCAGTCTAAAGCATCGTACTTAGCGTACAGACGAGAGCGGGGTGCTCCTGACAGCGAAGGTAGTTACAAACGAACGATGTCACCTACGGCGCGTCTTGAGGATTGGCAGCAACAGCAGCAGCATTCGGCTGGATCTCGGGAGCACGATGACCCGGTTCTTCTTCGCGTAACTCCTCACCATCCCCATCAGGTTCTACAGCAGCAGCAACATCATTCTCATCACCATCAGCAACAACACCACCTTCATCATCACCATAGTCACCACTCTCATCCTGAACACCATCAGCAACAGAATCAACAGCAATCAACGGAGTTGCCACAGTCTCACAGCGTCGACGCTCTCCATCAGCGAATCGAGGAGCGAAATTCCGTTCATTCGAGCGAAGTAATGGGTAAGCTCTCGCACGAACTTACGAAGAAACTTCAAGCGACTGAAAATCGTTCGAGATCAGAGAGCAACAATAACAATCACATAATAAACAACATAAACGACTGTAACGACGTTCCGCGTCATGGCCATCAGGACAAGAGACAGGAATACGAAGAGAGACTCTCGCCTCAAAGCGTCCAAGTGCTCAAAGACAGAAACAGACAGTTGGAGAGAGAACGAAGGAAGCTTGCAGCGAGCTGCGAACCGACGAGCCAAACGCGTCTGCTATCCGGTGCCGAAGCTTCCAATCAAGGAATCGAAGATTTCTATCGGGAAAGAAGCGCGACCATCGAGATGACCTCGAGAAATGTCGAACTACTGAATCGGCGAAACGCGCTGGCTGAGAAAAGAATAAATGGGACCTCGAGTAGCAACAGCAACAGCAGCAGCAGCAGCAGCAGCACTAGCAACATCAGCGGCAGCTTCTGTAGCGGTGCTAGTCCCATGAAAGAACTTCGGAACGATGGAACAGCGTCTAATTCTAATAGCAATTTGCGTATAAACGAGATCGATGAATCAAAAAATATTGAGCTTGTCGAGAAACCACCAGCTCCGGTGACCTCGCCGCCGAGATCGCCGGATCCGTTTATCGGGAGCGAAGAGAGCTCCGGTTATTCGCAACCCGTGGCTGATGCAGAACCCAAAAGGGCAGGCAGTTGTTCGAGTTTGAGTTCGACCGAGCCGATACCGACGTTCAAATCTTCGCCTCGAAAGACTCATAGCTATTGCAACGAGACTTTAGGGAGAAGCGAGCCAATCAAGGTTTTTCATGAGATCGAGAGTGATGAAGCGGTGATCGCAAAAAGTCACTCGACGTCGAGGCGCAAAGTATCGAATCCTTCGCAGACGGAGAATAGCTGGACGCGGTCAAATTCACCGAGAACAAGATCAAGCCAGACAGAAGGTCCGAACGCGTGTATCGAACTCGGAACAATACCTGCGCCGAGATCAAGGTCGTCATCGTTGTCCAGTGCTTCGAAGCTATCATCTTCATCGTCTTCGTCGCTGGGCTCGCCAAGATATTCGCCGATCGAGAGTAAAAATTCGCCTTGCGTCTCCCCTCAGCCTGGAATTGAGGGCCTCACGATGGTGCAGAGATCCGAAATAGTCCTCCGGGTCAACGCAGCTACCAGCGACGCATCGTCGCAAACGGACATTTTTTATGAGGACGAGGGCATTGATAACAGTGATTCTATGGACTGCCAAGTTGTTCCGGAACAGAGACAAAAGTTGCAAGAGGAAATTGAGTGCGAGGAACTGAGCAGAGAGCTTGCGTGTCAGCTTGGACCGAACGACAAACTCGTTCCAATTCTCGGTGAGTAATGTTCTCTCGATAATTATGCGATTAAAAATTACAGAGAAATAGCAACTGCTATCCGATGAGTGTCAAATTCATTTACCGTATAATGTAACGAAGAATAGAAATTTTCCGTAATCACGTTGCTTTTACTTCTTCGGATGCAGTAGCTTCTGTTCCCGTGGGCAGTTGCAGGCAACAACTTATTTGTTTTACTATCCAAGTACGTATACCTAGGTTGTTGCAAGCAGCGGTATACCGCAATGCCCGTGAGCAGCCACGCGTGGGATTCCTCAGCCACACGAGAGAAGGTAAACAGTCGAGAGGCAGAAGCCAGCAGAAGTGACCAGCGGTCCGGAGCGTCGACCTTTCGATTTAATAAGCGTTAACGCGATCAGCTGTTAGGCGTTTATTAGATTACCTCTATGAAGCTATATCAAATGCGGGCGAGTTCGATGGACCCTTGCCCTACAATATTCCTCTTTCTCTGATTATATAGATTAAATTGATAAATCACGAATTATTCACTTTTCTTCCGAAGAGTTTTATTAACGATTTCTCTTTTGGGATTATAGTACCAGTTCCAGAACACAAAAAGCCGACAGACTATGTTTCGGGTCTCTTCAAAGTCGAAGCTACATTGCAACCGCGACCAAGACGACCACCCTCGTTGAACGCTTCCAAGTCCGTTGTCTCGGCGGACAGTGAAACCGAAGACGATGGAAAGTAAGTACATCAACACCGTAAAACCATATACGGGACGTTCCATGATTCGTCGATAAAAATTCGGCGACTATGTCTTTCGTCTGTTAAGTAATTTTTTTGTTTGTAAATACTTGTCGAAGTACCGTTACCTAACTTTTTAAACATTTTTTTAGCCGATTTTCGTATCCAAGTTTTAATTTTTTTTAAATCTGAATAATCTTCAAATATTCTAGAATCTGTCAAACCGTAGAAAAACTTATGAACTATAAAAAATAATTTTACCTCTGGCGTAAGATGGAAGGTTCATAACTGCAAAAGACAAATTGAAAATATAATCAAAGAAACAAAAATAATCCATTTTTATATAAAAATGAACAAAAATCACTTTATAACGGGTGTCGAAGACAATTTATTTAAAGATTTACAGGGAAGCCAATATATTTTATTACCCAACATTAATATTACAATATTATATATGCGATGGTTAAAGTATGAAGAATTTTTCGTGAATAAATTCCGCCACTGTCCGAGATTAAACCGGAAACTCCAGAATTCTAGTCTGGCACTTGGCTGTGGCTACGGTGAAATGAATTCACAATTCCTCCCAAGTTTAAAATATCTTATAACCAATTATTTATAGCATTTCGCAATCGATATTATTAACTTATTTTTACTAATATATATTTTAGCTTATGCGATATTAACGCAACAGGCAATTTAACGAGTTTTTTCAAAGTTAGTTATCTTCGCGTGACAATGAATCGAAATCGAATCGGAAATGCATGAACGCAAACCGATTTTCCAAGCCGTAAAAGTTCTTTATGCCGAAGACGCGCAGAGATTGCGGGTAGCAATGAGTAAAATAGCAGTTTTTTTTTTAAGTAAAAAAATTAATCACCCGCACACACGAAAGGTTAAATGATTCATAAAAAAAATTGGATATGTCCTCTTCGACAACTAGTTACATAGAAAAATATAACGGAGCAGGTCTGAGACTTCATCGCCAGATCTTTTGATCTTGATTTCATGGAATTGATAAACTCGGTGTAACCGTGTTTCTACATGTTACACGCATCTGTGAATGTGTTTCGAAACCAAGAAGACGGAATATAACTTGTGCCCAGAAATAAACACAACGCTGGAAGAACTGAGAGTGGTAGACGGACTTTTACCTGATAACCCGTTAAGATATAACGCCATGCTTGCGTGTTCGAAGCAATCGCGTGGACAACTTTTTTTCCTTTTTCTTCGTCTCCTGCCATCTCTCAAATCTTTATCCTGCGCGAGCTCAATCTTTGTGAATACATTTCTTTCTCTCTCATTTCTAGTGATCTTTCAAAGTTATATTTTCCTTTTTTTTTTTTTTAAACAAAGATTACCTTACAAATTTTTTTTTCTCATACACTTTTGTACCCTTAAGGAAGTAATTGGTACATAAGTAATTTATTTTGTGGACGTAAAAAATGATCTTGTACGTAAAGGGCCTTAGATCCTTGAGTTGGACTTAGTGTCTGAATCACTCGTGGGCGATAGTTCTGTACGCGTTCAAGGCGAGTGAAAGTACACCGGGTAGACCAGGGGATTTGCGCAACCTGCCCATAAATGATATTGTCAACGAGTAGATACTATGGAAGGAAGGAAGGAAGTAAGAGGGGGGGGGGGTCAGTTTGTCCTACGCCAAGTCGAGTCAAAGACGCGAGACTTTGTAGATAGTTTTGCGCGAATAGTCGCTGTAATCGGCCACGCGTCTCCTTTAATCGGAAAGATTAATCAGATTTTACTAAATATATTGTCTTATGGAGTTATCCGTACGTCGAAATACATTTTATTAATTATCCTTTTATTATATTAGAAAAACTAGTATTTAGAATTTTAAGTAAATAACATTTTTTTCATTTCTATGATATTTACATTAATCGGTGGATTTGTTTGTTTAATATTCAATGAGAGTACGAATTGCACGTGTGAGATTTGCTGTTCATACGGAGACATGAAACTTCTTACTCCTTAAATCGAAAAGATCTATCAGATTTTACAAAATTTACAAAATATATTGTCTTATGAAGCTATCTGTACATTGAAATAAATTTTCTTAATCATCTCTTTATTAAAGTAAAAAAAAAATAAAAATTTAGGATTAAAGTAAAAATTTTTTTTAAGTGTTATGATATTTTTATTAAGTGGTGGAATTTTTTTGTTCAATGGTCAATGAGAGTAGGAATAGTAAATGCAAGATACGCTGTTTATACCGCGACATGACAATTGTTATATTATTTTATAATTGAGGCTTTGGAATAATTGTTATAATTCAACAATTCGATTAAACTTGATGTACATTGGCGACTCATTCTTTCCACATTCCTATTTTCTTACAGTGTCAGGCTGTGTTAGAATATGTGTTCAGACGCTTGTCGATTCATGGCTGATGAGTCACACTGAGAGATTTCGTAATCGCATGTCTACAAACACGCTATCTTAAGATAGTTAAGCCAGTAACCGGTCAAAGATAAAATAATGGCACTAATAGCTTTCGAGTTTATTAAAATGTTGAATCCTCGGCAAACGTATTTGCTTGAGTCAACGATATGATGAAGACAGAAATTGTTTTTGGGAAAAAAGATTTAAAAAAGGCCTAATTTTCGTAGAATATCAACTTCTTTGTGTAAGAAAAAAAAAGTTGTTTATTCGTAAAAGTGAATATAAGAATAATGAAACAATTTTCGATATAATTTTAGTTAACTGATTATTTGAATTATATTGATTAATTCTATGCCGTCACTAGAGTCTGATGTCTTCTTCCGCATTACTAAACGTCCATATCGCATATAATTTGTTTAGGACGCCCAAGCGCTTGTTTAAATATGCGACCTGGCCTATTGTAATTGGTTAGATCGATCAACGTATTGATAATCGCGACGAAATTCTTGGTTCTGTTACAGAATGTTTGGTTGATTTTATTGAAACTCCGTTTATTTGTTAGTTGAAACCTCTTTTCATATAAGGCCAATGTAAAAAATGTTTTTTTTTCTCGTTTCAGGAACGACACGATGCCCTCGACACCTACTTCCCCGTTGTCGATGAGCGATTCGAGCAGCCCTCTTTCAGCAACTTCCGCTTACTTTACAACCTCAGAGGGCAAGGCCAGATTCCTCACCAGATATTCCCGTGATGTATCGGAGGAGGATATTTCAGCGGGTTCATTAAATTCTGCACCCCTCAACGCAACCACCTCATCCAACGATAGTTTTGATCTCAAGCAGAAGAAGGTAATGCATTTTTAAAAACTTGACACTTAAACCATTTGCTCCGTGTCCGAGCCTGATTCTCCCTGGTCTTTGAGTCTTTTATCCATGCGAATAAAATTGTTTTATTGCAGGAGGAACTTGTACTCAGGTTGGACAAAAAAGTTGTAGTTCTCAGGGCAGAACAGGAAGCAGTTCGTGAAGAGGGTGAAGTGAACGAAGCCCTTGGCGCTCGCGTAGTTACACGAGTATGCGCAGTTGCCCGTCCGGCGGAAGCGTCAAAATACCGATTGCACGTTGAGGAAGTTGGCAAAATAACGAGTCTTCTTCTCGGATTAAGTGGAAGATTGGCTCGAGCTGAAAATGCGCTCTACGGAATGCCGGCTAATCATTCAGAAAGGGTAATATTAACCTTTGTTCACTAG